>WNWK01001025.1:0-290000 GCA_009830355.1 Cherax destructor | reverse complement strand
TACCAGTTAAGATGTTTAAGGGTAGTTTACAGCTAAAGGTCCTGGACGACTCGATATGGAGAGACAAACAGTGATACGTACTAGACAACCCTGGCGACTCATTTCCTTCCCACTGTGGACACAGACTTTGGTGATGGCATGGAGCATCTTGCTCCATGCCACACTTCCAGATAAATGCTGACATTCCTCGAAGAGAGTGAGCTAAGCGTTGTAAACTGCCCTGAAAGCCCTCCTGACCTCAACCCAACTGAGAATCTATGGGCAGTAAATAAAGGCAAGATCGCAAGACAGGATTGTTCTGCTGTGCAGAAGCTAAGTCCAGGTGTTATTACCTGGTACCAAGACCAACAACCTGCCAAAATATCTTCAACACTGGTCCAGTCTGTACCAAGACGTGTAGCGATGCTTAAAACAGCATAGGGTCGTTATTTTATAATCTACCTTGTCCATAATTACTGTCGCATTTAGCTTGTCTGTTCGTAAGTGACGTCAGGATCTTTCTAATTCATGGTATAACTTAACAAACTTTGATGACAATTGTTGTTGAGAGGTGTGAGCTGTGCTCACACCTCTATAACACAATTGTCATCAAAGATTTGTTAAGTTATACCATGAATTAATGAAAGATCCTGGACGTCACTTTACGAAACAGACAAAGCAAATGCGACAGTAATTATGGACAAGGTAGATTATAGTGGACAAAAGAACGTGTCATCAGAAGACGAGGGAATATTTCTGAACGTTTATTGAGGAAACGTTTGTCCAGCCAGTGGCCTCGTCTCTCTCGATGTGACTGGAGAAACGTTTTCTCAATTAAAATGTTGCCCAAGTAGGATGGGGAAAAGTAGGGGAAGGTGGGAGGGGGAAGAAAAGTAGGGGAAGGAGGGACGGGAGGAAAGGTAGGGGAAGAAGGGAGGGGAGGAAAGGTAGGGAAGAAGGGAGGGGAGGAAAGGTAGGGGAAGGAGGGGAGGGAGGCTACCTGGAGGCTGGTGATAGCTTTTAAACCTGTCAATTACCACCATCTTCCCAAGTGTCAAACATCTGACCTGAGGCTGTCACCTGTCTAGTGTGTGTGTGTGTGTGTGTGTGTGTGTGTGTGGTGTGTGTGTGTGTGTGTGTGTGTGTGCGTATGCGTGTGTGTGTGTGTGTGTGTGTGTATGTGCGTGTGTGTGTGTGGTGTGTGTGTGTGTGTGTGTGTGTGTGTGTGTGCGGGTACTTACCTAGTTAAGCATACAATCGCCAATACCTAGCTCCTGGGCCATGCCTCCATTACCTACCTACCCCTTAAGCTGTGTAAGCATTTGCTACCCTCCACTAAGACTGACATAACAATCTTAAGACGTCATCCGTCACGCCTCAGCCTCCTCGTATCACACACACAGACACACACACACACAGCCCCTCTATCTCCACTCTCGATAATCCGTGAGTATTTTCCACGCCATGATCGTGTCTCCTCCGGGTCTCCCTCCCTTCTAGTGACTTTGCTACGTTATTCCTGTCTTCCAGCCACATTATTCGTCACATAATAATAATAATAATAATAATAATAATAATAATAATAATAATAATAGTGTTGTTGCAGCATTCCCTCTCATCTCTCTCTCTCTCTTAGCTCCCTTTCTCTCATTCGTCTCTCTTCCTTCCCTCCTACTGGGAACCAGATTGAATTTGAAACTTAATGAAAAACATCTGTGTGTGTGTGTGTGTGTGTGTGTGTGTGTGTGTGTGTCTCCTCTCTCCCCTCAACACGCGTCGCTAAATTTAAAAATCAATGGAGGATAACATCACTGAGGCCATAACTCACTGTTATTGTGACCTGATTGTCTAGTTGTGACCTGTCTTTTTGCGACCTGATTGTTTAGTTGTGACCTTATTGCCTAGTTGTGACCTGATTGCCTAGTTGTGACCTGAATGTCTAGTTGTGACCCGATTGTCTAGTTGTGACCTGATTGTCTAGTTGTGACCCGATTGTCTAGTTGTGACCTGATTGTCTAGTTGTGACCTGAATGTCTAGTTGTGACCTGATTGTATATTTGTGACCTGATTGTCTCGTTTTCTTTATCACTTTTCAAAACACTGAAAGTTGTTGAAAATATAATTATTATTATTATTATTATTATTTCTAAATAATTTTGTCTTTCTCGTTCTCTATATACGTATACATGGTGTATACAATATGTATACAGGGTATATACATGGTGTATACAATATGTATACAGGGTATATACATGGTGTATACAATATGTATACATGGTGTATACAATATGTATACATGGTGTATACAATATGTATACAGGGTATATACATGGTGTATACAATATATATACAGGGTGTATACAGGATGTATACAGGATGTATACAGGGTATATACAGGGTTATACAAGAGTATACAGGGTACGGATACATGGTGACAGGTACAGGTAGGTATACAGGGTATACAGGGTATACAGGGTATACAGGGTGTATACAGGGTATACAGGGTATACAGGGTATACAGGGTGTATACAGGGTAGTATACAGGGTGTATACAGGGTGTATACAGGGTGTATACAGGGTATACAGGGTGTATACAGGGTATACAGGTACAGGGATCAGTATACAGGGTATACAGGGTGTATACAGGGGATACAGGGTATACAGGGTGTATACGAGAACAGGGTATCAGATAGGTGTATACAGGGTATACAGGGTGTATACAGGGATAGTGATACAGGGTATACAGGGTGTATAGGCAGGGGATACAGGGTATACAGGATACAGTGATGGGTATACAGGGTATACAGGGTGTATACAGGGTATACAGGGTTATACATGGGGTATACAGGTATAGGTATCAGTATACAGGGGTAAGTACAGGGTATATAGTATACGGTACGGGTATACAGTAACAGGGTGTATACAGGGTATAAAGGGTGTATACAGGGTGTATACAGGGTGTATACAGGGTGTATACAGGGTGTACAGCAGCATCACATAGCAACAATAACACAACTTATAAGTTGACAATTTAAAAGTCGCTTTTGTGTTGAGTCAATGTTGCTTAACCTGGGGAGGGGGGGGGGGTGCCTTGACGGTGAAGGGCTCTTGATACCAGGAACTGCAGCTCCCCTTTCAAACCTGATACTGTGCGTTTGCAAAATGCGACCAAAAACAGTCTAAATAACACGAGACGACAGAACAGAGAGACAAGATGTTTCCTCCACGGGAAGCAGAGAGAGAGAGAGAGAGAGAGAGAGAGAGAGAGAGAGAGAGAGAGAGAGAGAGAGAGAGAGAGAGAGAGAAGCAAGGCTGGCAGCTGTGACATCAAGCGACAGGTAACAGCTCACCCCTGACACCAAGTGTGCAACAAGCGGGCAGGTAGTTTGCAACAAGCGGGCAGGTAGTTTGCAACAAGCGGGCAGGTAGTTTGCAACAAGCGGGCAGGTAGTTTGCAACAAGCGGGCAGGTAGTTTGCAACAAGCGGGCAGGTAGTTTGCAACAAGCGGGCAGGTAGTTTGCAACAAGCGGGCAGGTAGTTTGCAACAAGCGGGCAGGTAGTTTGCAACAAGCGGGCAGGTAGTGTGCAACAAGCGGGCAGGTAGTTTGCAACAAGCGGGCAGGTAGTTTGCAACAAGCGGGCAGGTAGTTTCCAAACATATTGGTCAGTAGTTTGCATAATAAGGGCAGGTATTTCAAATATATGGGAGGTATTGCAACAAGCGGGCAGGTAGTTTGCAACAAGCGGGCAGGTAGTTTGCAACAAGCGGGCAGGTAGTTTGCAACAAGCGGGCAGGTAGTTTGCAACAGCGAGTACAATGACAGGTGTAGCTCTTATATTCTACCTACATACATAATATAATGAGTCAAATAATAATAATAATGAAACTTTCATTGTGGCTGTAAATAAAAAGACCAGCAATATAAAATTATATGAATAAAAATATGCATACAAAATATTTACTGTGACCTTTGTCTGAGGTCACAATATTGTCTCTCTCTCCCTCCCCAAGCAGGCACTGTGGACCCGTTTGGGTTTAGCGATTGTCCCCCTTAACCCATTTTACTCTCCCACTCCCTCTCACCTCCCCTCCCATCATCCTTCACCTCTCCCCTCCCATCACATCCCCTCATACCCCCCATCCCATCACCCCTCATTCTCCCCCCCATCCCATCACCCCTCATTCTCCCCTCCCATCACATCTCATTCTCCCCTCCCATCACATCCCCTCATCCCCCCCATCCCATCACCCCTCAAACCAGCAATCACTACCTCGTTATGTAGATCGCGGCCGCAAAAATTATTTCGCTTATCGCGATCTCAGCCAGAGATAACCTTCCCCCTTGCCACAACCCCTCCCCTTCTCTCCTACTTGTCTTTTCCCAACCCCTCCCTCCCTCCCTTCCTTCCCTCCCTTCCTTCCCTCCCTTCCTTCCCTCCCTTCCTTCCATCTCTATCGCTATTATCCAATATTCCTCACCCAGCAGATAGTCAGCACTGTCAGCCATTCATCAATTTGATGACCCCCGTGTAGCGCCCTCTCTGGTGTGGTTGTCTGCTCTCAAGACTCAATTACTGAGTGCCAGCAGCCTGGCTGACACCCTCTGACACTTCCAGGAGACTGGCTGACACTCATGACACTTCCAGAAGACTGGCTGACACCCCTGACACACGCTGATATTCCTGATACTAGCTGACACATGCTGGTACTCCGTGACACTCGCTGATACCAGCTGACACTCGCTGACAGACGCTGAGGGTGCCAAGGACACCTGGTGGTGCTCACCAGGTGTACCTGGAACAGATATGTCGCCAGCCAGGTGTGTCTAGCCAGGTGTGTTTAGCCAGGTGTGTCCTTGAACGTACAGGGGACATAACAGCATCCAACAAACAAGAATCATCACAATAATGAGTAAAAATTAAAAAAAAGTAATGTAGGAGGAGGAAGAAGAAGGGTGGAACATATAACAGAAGGAGTCCACAAGGAGGAGTCCACAAGAAGCAAGAGAACAATTTAGATAAAAGGGTCAGAGAAGTAACAGGTTGATGAATAAGACACTTGTGTAACACCTGAGTATCTATAATTGCATCAATAAAGCAAGAGTTCTACACGAGAGTCAATATCTGAGTAGTAATTGAAGACCATATTTACCAGGGGTTTGTTTTTGTTGGAGATGCAGCATCTTGGACTGGTGAAGAATGTGTAGTGTGGACTGGGAGAAGAGGGTGTATCCTGTAGCATCTTGGACTGGTGAAGAATGTGTAGTGTGGACTGGGAGAAGAGGGTGTATCCTGCAGCATCTTGGACTGGTGAAGAATGTGTAGTGTGGACTGGGAGAAGAGGGTGTATCCTGTAGCATCTTGGACTGGTGAAGAATGTGTAGTGTGGACTGGGAGAAGAGGGTGTATCCTGCAGCATCTTGGACTGGTGAAGAATGTGTAGTGTGGACTGGGAGGAGAAGAGGGTGTATCCTGCAGCATCTTGGACTGGTGAAGAATGTGTAGTGTGGACTGGGAGGAGAAGAGGGTGCATCCTGCACAGGAAAAAGAGGAACTGAAGAAGCGAGCACATAGACAGAGGCTGCCTCTTGATATCTCAGACTCCGTCAGAGATGACTTCCCAAGTCTCTGGGGAATCCGGGCGACCCCCGTGTGTTGCGGAGGTGCCTGAGGGTGTGATGTGGTGTGGGTGAGTGACGCATCAACACCACTCCTTCAGAGGTGGCATGTAAGGGGCAGTGTGTGTTGATGGTAAGGCATGGGCTCCTTTGCAGTCCCAGAGAATTGAATATATATTACTGAGTGCTGCGTAACTTGTCTGTTACACAAACTAACAGGCTGGAATAGTGTACTCACGTAATTGTGGTTGCAGGGGTCGAGTCATAGCTCCTGGCCTCGCCTCTTCACTGGTCGTGTGTGTGTGTAGGGGGAGGGGGGCTCCGAGTCTACCAGAGGTGGAGTTCAGAGCTCATTACTGAGAATTAATTACGAGTCTATGGAGCAGGATATGATGCCCGTCCAGAAATGCCACAGGTTACCTTACCTACTGGATAAGCGCTTCGTGTCTGTGCGCCACATTACTAAACTAAGAGGAAGGAAATTAGTGCATCCATGTCTCTGTTAAGTGTTCCTGGAATCAATACACTTTGTACAACACACTTTATGCATGACAAGTGAACGTGTACACTTTGAAAACACCTCCAGCATCACCAACTCCAAGACTAAGGGACTGATTACCTCGTCTTTATTTCACTACTACACCTGCTGCCTCTGTATTTGACTGAAGAAGCCTACTGTGTAGGCGAAACGTTTCAACAATAAAGATACCCAACTGTTGTACATGTGTCTAATTCTTCAACTTAGTATTGTGTACCATTCATGTACAAAACAAGACTGGGTAAATATACTGCGACCAAGAACAACACGTTGAGGCAGGGGTGCAACACAATGCAACATCACCAGACGAGTGTTCCATGCCTCCCTCGGAACACTAGAAACATTCAATGTTCGAATGACAATGTTGCCATAGTCGCAGTTCCCTCCAGGATGAGTGCATCAGAATACTGGAAGACACTGTACCGGTCTTACCGTGAGGGGGTTGGTTGCTGCACGGGTCCCTTACTTCCTGCCACATGACCTGCCAGTTTGCCCAGACATGTAACAGTACTGAGTCCACATGTTTGTAGAGCTCTGTGTTGACTGACATGTGAGTCGCAGCTCCACGACTGAGAAGAGTGACTCCTTCATGAAGGCAGCATTCTCCTGAGAGTGACTCCCCCATGAAGGCAGCATGGATGATGTCCAGGGAGACTCAGGTTTTCTTTTATTTACAAGTTCATCCTGCCTACATTATCAGCAGGAATGCAAGAGGACCAGCGCATCAAACACCAGACAAGTGAATAAGATAATAGTATACAGTACCGACAAGTTGATAAGTAAGACACATGTGCAACAGTTAGGTATCTTTATTCCGAAACGTTTCGCCCACACAGTAGGCTTCTTCAGTCGAGTACAAAGGAGGCAGCAGAAATGTAAAGATCTGCTGATTACATCGTTTCCACATCTCTACTGCTGCCTCCTCTGTACTCGACTGAAGAAGAATTAGACACATGTGAAACATCTGGGTATCTTTATTTGTAGACGTTTCGCCATCTAGTAGCTTTATCAATACAAGGACAATGTGAAGAATGTAGAACTATATACAAAAGATGGGGTAATCAGTCCCTCAGCCTTGGAGATGGTGAAGAGCACAGTAGTCTTCAAGAGACTGAAGAAGCCTACTGTGTAGGATAAACGTTTGGGAATAAAGATACCTAACTTTCGCACACTTGTCTTATAAACAAGACAGATGACAGCCTAGGTGCGCCACGCTATATGCAAGACTTAGCCCCAAACTTCTCACGGAGACAAATCACAAGAGACTCTCAAATATTTAAGAGACCAGCTCAGTCATTATATTCCCGGGAAACCCTTTGTTGATACGATGTTTCGCTCTGGGTAAACCCTCATAATTTTTATCTGGAAGCGCTATACACGTGTTGGTCATTCATCGCAAGGAGTGGCGAGGAAGGTAGCTCCAATCCCTCGTGTCAAGAGCCTCTTTACCTGCAGGAAGACGAGACTTAAAAAAGTTTTAAAAGGTATTTTAATCTAATTGAGAACGCCGCCATGTTTGTTGTCATTCCTCCGTTTTCTGTGGCTCTTGTTTTGAGAAGTTGAAGGGTGTTTAAAGTGAATTGAGGGAGGACGGTAGATAATGAAGAAATGAAGGATAGAGGGTGGGAGGGAGATGGAGAGAGGGGGGAGTAAGGTGTGTCAGAGGGGATGAGAGAGGGCGGAAGAGCGTGCTGACTTTATCCATTACCCACGGGAAGAGGGGTGATGGAGGGAGGGTGATTGAGAGGGGAGAGGGAGGGTGATCTAGAGGGGAGAGATATACAAGATTGCTGGCTATGGTGGTTGCTTTCTTTCCCACACCCATTCCCTCCCTGTCCCGCCCAGTTCCTGATGGCCCCCTCCCCACCCACATCCACCCCCACCCACCCCTGCCCATCTAGCAGTAAAAACAGACATCTATGTGCTAGCCCACTGTTGCTGGTCGCATCTACCAGAAAATATATAAGAAACTCCAGTACCTGCTGGAGTGTTACATCTTGACCAAGACAACACTGCAGTTCTGTGAGAAACTCCAGTACCTGCTGGAGTGTTACATCTTGACCAAGACAACACTGCAGTTCTGTGAGAAACTCCAGTACCTGCTGGAGTGTTACATCTTGACCAAGACAACACTGCAGTTCTGTGAGAAACTCCAGTACCTGCTGGATGAGTCCAGGTGTTAGGTATAAGGTACTTGTGTACCTAACAGTGTTAATTATAAAGACTGTGACCTAGCTTGAACCAGCTCTACCTCAACCCACCCCGTGTTAACCCACCCCGTGTCAACCCACCCCGTGTTAACCCACCCCGTGTCAACCCACCCCGTGTTAACCCACCCCGTGTCAACCCATTCCTAACCCACACATCAGCCACCACCCCATACCTATCTACCGCCTTTCTCTGCCCTTATTCGCCCTTACTTTCTCCCCTCCCCCTCACCCCACATTCTCCCAGCCCTTCCCCATCCCCCGGTCCTCTCCTGTACCAGCCCCCACCACTAATAAAATGGTAATAGCGAGTCAATAAGGCTCAGACTAGTCTCTAACAACACAACTGACGTCGATTAACAGTGATCTGACTTTATTGTGTAGCAAGGGGCGAGGTACACGTACCCTCCCCCTCACCTCCCCCTTCATGGCTTCCATACGTCTTCTGACGTACCATACCTGAAAAGGACCCGTAGTCGCCTCTGGAGGTCGCAGCCTCCGCGGCCCGGTCCCAGACTAGGCCTCCTGGTTGCTGGCCTGATCGATCAAGCTGTTAGTTTCCGCCACCTGCAGTCTAACGTATGAACCACAACCCGACTGATCAGGAAGTGTTTGGAGGAATCTGTCGAGTTTCCTCTTGAAGACAGCCAGGAATTTGTTGGTGATCCCCCTTATGCTTGAAGGGAAGGTGTTGAAGAGTCGTGGTCCCTTTACACTTACCAATTTGTCTCTCAGTATACTCATCGCTCCTGCACCGTCTGCCACGTCTCTTGTCTTCATAAATAGTGATTTCGGTGTGTAGGTTTGGTACCGATCTGTCTAGTATCCTCCAGGTGTAGCTTATAATTCATCATTTACTACAAGTACATTCTAACAAGTGCAGTTGTAGGGACTTCAAGAACTCCCAGTATGTTAGGTGTTTGAGTTTAAAAGAGCTGTGAAGGTTCTCTACACATTTTCCAGTTCAGGAATATCACCAGCCTTGAAATGAACCTTCAGAACACAGCAATATTCCAGCTTGAGGTTGGCTGTGTCTGACATGGCTGACACCGTCTAGTACCGTTCGCAAAAAGATGATACAGTGCTATGATTGATGTCCCTGTCTATGTAGCAGTCCCTGGTGTTACCCTGATATTATTGATGTCCCTGTCTATGTAGCAGTCCCTGGTGTTACCCTGATATTATTGATGTCCCTGTCTATGTAGCAGTCCCTGGTGTTACCCTGATATTATTGATGTCCCTGTCTATGTAGCAGTCCCTGGTGTTACCCTGATATTATTGATGTCCCTGTCTATGTAGCAGTCCCTGGTGTTACCCTGATATTACTCCCAGGATTTTATTAGGGATTTTAATATCCATCTGGCCATCTTCCCAGTTATTTCTTGCGCACGTATTGTCTGCGATTTTCCTCTGGTCGCACCTGTCGAAGGCTTTTACAAAGCCCGTGTGAACTATACCTACATTCTGTTTGTCTTCCAGTGCGTCTAAGAACACGTCGTAATGTCGCAGAAGTGCGTGAGGCAGGAGTGACCGGTTCTGAACCCATGTTGACCGGGGTTTCTAAAACAGTGGTTCCCTGTGACTGGGAATCTAGCTTCTTAAAAGGCGTTCAAGACTCTTTCATGACGTGCGACGTCAATGCTAAGTTGTGTTGCCACCATCGCCTCACCAGGACATCTGTACGTCTTAAAACGCAGCACAGACGCACGTCTTCCAACGCAACACACACACGTCTTCCAACGCAACATACACACGTCTTCCAACGCACCATAGACGTATCCTGGCCTCAAATATTCGCTAAATTTGGTAAAAAAAAATAATTGCTGATGAGAACCTTGAAAGTTGTAAAACATTCTTTATATCAGTGTAAAAAATGTGTAAATGAGTGTAAAAAAAAAAGTGTGTGAGTGTGTGTGTGAAGATGTGTAAATACCGGAGACCGTAAACACAGTTTTCGTCATTTCAGAAGACTGAGAAAATCCAGAAGTTTTCAAGGAGATCAGTCCCAGAGTTGAGGGTACTGTACTGTGAGGATCCCTGGGAGACATGTTCATGGCGTAGATGATACTGCACTCAGACGATCAAACAGACACACACATACATACATACACACACACACATACACACATAACACACACACACATATACATATAATACACATAACACACACACACACATAATACACATAATAACACACACACATAACACACACACACACACATACACACATACAGCCCCCGGTGGCCTAGTGGGTAAAGCTCTTGCTTCACGCACGGAGGGGCCGGGTTCAATTCCCGGTGGGGCAGAAACATTTCGAAGTGTTTCCTTACATACACATACACACACACATATATACAACAGGCCTAGTGTCTAATTGACATGTGCCTAGGACAAAATGGTAACTAACATAATACACATAACACACACACACATAACACACACACACATACACACATAATACACATACACACACATACACACATAACACACACACATACACACACAACACACACACATACACACACAACACACACACATACACACACAACACACACACACATACACACACATAACACACACACACACATAATACACACATAACACACACACAACACACACACACAACACACACACACAACACACACACACAACACACACACACAACACACACACACAACACACACACACACAACACACACACAACACACACACAACACACACACAACACACACACACACACACACACACACACAACACACACACACACACACACACACACACAGGATTTATGTGTGAGGGGAAGGTTATTGTAATTGATAACATCGGAGATTGTGTCGTGGATTGTCGCGTTGAGGGGAGAGTGAGGGTGAGTGAGGGGAAATGAGGGGAAAGGGAGAATGAGGTGAGGGAAAATGAGGGGAAAGAGAGAATGAGGGGTAAGGAAGAATGGGGTTTGAGGGAGAATGAGGGGTGAGGGAGAATGAGGGGTAGGGAAGAATGAGAGGCGAGGGAGAATGAGGGGTAAGGGAGAATAAGTGAGGAAGAATGAGGGGTAAGGGAGAATGAGGGGTGAGGGAGAATGAGGGGTAAGGGAGAATGAGGGGTAAGGGAGAATGAGGGGTAATGGAGAATGAGAGATGAAGGAGAGTGAGAAGTGAGGGACGGGTGAGGAATGAGTGAGGGTGAGGGAGAGTGAGGGGAAAGTGCATGGTAGTATATGAGAAGAACCCTGATAGTATACCATGAGTATACTCTGAATATACCATGATAGTATAGAGGGAGTGATGGAAGGCAGTGGGATGGAAGCAGGGAGACAAGGGAGATGATGGGAGGTGATGGAGGTTGAAGGGAGAGAATTGTAGGGGAGGGGAAGAGGTGATGGGGAGGTATATGAGGGGAAACGGGTGAGGGGGAGAGAGGAAGATAGGGAGAGAAGAGATAGGGAGAGGGGAGAGAGGGAGATAGGAGAGAGGGAGAAGGGGGAGAGAGAGGGAAGTCCTAAATAGACATAAAAACATTAGGACAATATTGCCCACGGATTACTAGATGTGAGGGGAGGAGAGGAGAGGGGAGAAAGGTGGGAGGGGGAGGGGAAAGGAGGAAAAGTAATCAAACACACACACAAACACACACACACACACACACACACACACACACACAACAAATCCTTTACATAAGCAGACTCAACTAATCAAAGGAATGGACCGACACGACTCAATTATCGGATTAGTCAACAAACAACTGTTCTTTTATTAGTCCTTAATGACCCTAATTATAGAAGATAATTATTTCAATAAAACCCCATGAGAGAGAGAGAGAGAGAGAGAGAGAGAGAGAGAGAGAGAGAGAGAGAGAACAACGTTTCTCCCCAGATGAATTAATTACCAAATCATTTACTAGGTGGTAAATAGAGTGAGCCTGGCTAATTACCTCCCACCACCACACTGACCTTCACCACCACCACACTGACCTTCACCACCACCAGACTGACCTTCACCACCACCACCACACTGACCTTCACCACCACACTGACCTTCACCACCACCACACTGACCTTCACCACCACACTGACCTTCACCACCACCACACTGACCTTCACCACCACCACACTGACCTTCACCACCACCACCACACTGACCTTCACCACCACCACACTGACCTTCACCACCACCACACTGACCTTCACCACCACCACACTGACCTTCACCACCACCACACTGACCTTCACCACCACCACACTGACCTTCACCACCACCACACTGACCTTCACCACCACCACACTGACCTTCACCACCACCACACTGACCTTCACCACCACACTGACCTTCACCACCACACTGACCTTCACCACACTGACCTTCACCACACTGACCTTCACCACCACACTGACCTTCACCACACTGACCTTCACCACCACCACACTGACCTTCACCACCACCACACTGACCTTCACCACACTGACCTTCACCACCACCACACTGACCTTCACCACCACCACCACCACACTGACCTTCACCACCACACTGACCTTCACCACACTGACCTTCACCACCACACTGACCTTCACCACACTGACCTTCACCACCACACTGACCTTCACCACACTGACCTTCACCACCACCACACTGACCTTCACCACACTGACCTTCACCACCACACACCTTCACCACACTGACCTTCACCACCACCACACTAACCTTCACCACCACCACCACACTGACCTTCACCACCACACTGACCTTCACCACACTGACCTTCACCACCACCACCACCACACTGACCTTCACCACCACACTGACCTTCACCACTGACCTTCACCACCACACTGACCTTCACCACACTGACCTTCACCACCACCCCACTGACCTTCAAGACCATCACCACAACCACACTGACCTTCACCACCACCACCACACTGACCTTCACCACCACCACCACACTGACCTTCACCACACTGACCTTCACCACACTGACCTTCACCACCACCACACTGACCTTCACCACCACACTGACCTTCACCACACTGACCTTCACCACCACACTGACCTTCACCACACTGACCTTCACCACCACCACCACACTGACCTTCACCACCACCACCACACTGACCTTCACCACCCACCACACTGACCTTCACCACCACCACCACGCTGACCTTCACCACCACCACCACACTGACCTTCACCACCACCACCACACTGACCTTCACCACCACACTGACCTTCACCACCACCACACTGACCTTCACCACCACCACCACACTGACCTTCACCACCACACTGACCTTCACCACATTGACCTTCACCACATTGACCTTCACCACACTGACCTTCACCACACTGACCTTCACCACACTGACCTTCACCACACTGACCTTCACCACACTGACCTTCACCACACTGACCTTCACCACACTGACCTTCACCACACTGACCTTCACCACACTGACCTTCACCACAGACCTTCACCACACTGACCTTCACCACACTGACCTTCACCACACTGACCTTCACCACACTGACCTTCAACACACTGACCTTCACCACAATAACCTTCACACTGACCTTCACCACACTGACCTTCACCACCACACTGACCTTTACCACACTGACCTTCACCACCACACTGACCTTCACCACACTGATCTTCACCACACACCTTCACCACACTGACCTTCACAGTGGCATTCACCACCACCACCAGACTGACCTTCACAAAACTGACCTTCACAACACTGACCTTCACCACCTCCACAGTGGCATTCACCACCACCACCAGACTGACCTCTGTCTACTACCTTTATCAGTCTTTTTCTTTGACCTTCATGACACCGACTTTATTACCCTTAGGAGGGGGGAGGGGAGGAGGGGAGGGGGAACATTTGCGAAGAGGGGGGAGGGAAAAGAGTGGAAGGGCTGACAATAATTTTTCTCATTTTTTAGAGTAATTAGTATTTTTTGGATTTATTAGTCTCAATTATTAAACTTTCTTGGGATTCGTTATTTTCGTTATTAAGTTTTTCTCATTCGTTACTTTCGTTATTAAGTTTTTCTCATTCGTTACCTTACACTGATTAAGTTTACTCATTCGTTACTTTACGCTAATTAAGTTTTCGAATTCGTCATTTTCGTCAGTAATCAAGTTTTTTCCTCCTCATTAGTTGCTTTCGTTACCTTCCCATGGCACACCCTTTTATCAGCGTTCTCACCTACACTCACTCTCTCACGCTTCTCTACCTTTTTTCCACTGCCTTCCATACTCCTCTTTAGTTTGGACTCGACCATGTACTTGAATCCTAATACTCTGGTCATTAGTTCCTAGTAACACTTCATGGTTGCTTGCGTGTATGTTTGCATTTAGTGAGAAGATCAGGTCTAGCCTCGCCGGCTCGTCACAACATTAACATTATACTGCACTCGTCAAACATCACTGTCCTTGTTCACCTAGCAGTAAATAGGTACCTGGGTGTTAGCTGACTGTTGTGGGTCGCATCCTGAGTACAAAATTGACCCATGTTGCGGGAAATCCTCTGCATAACCAGGGACTTTGTATACAGTAGTATGACATTGATGTCAGCTATGGTCTGTATAAGTTGAATCAAGTACTTGTATAAAGATTTTATTATTATTATTATTATTATTATTATTATTATTATTATTATTATCATCATCATATGCTATGATGTGCTATAATGGCTAGAGAAGTGACTACCTTCTATTAAGATCGAGGGACTGACCACACCAAGATTACCTCTCCACGTCTACTGTCTCCAGAATTTTAATCACCTCTGTATTAGACTGATGAAGCCTGATTCACAGGCGAATCGTTTCACCAATAAAGACATCTAAATGACGAACGTGTGCCTTACTAACCAAACCTGCCTTAACAAACCTGTCATAACAAACTTGCCATAACAAACCTGTCATAACAAACCTGCCATGGCAAACCTGTCATAACAAACCTGCCATAACAAACCTGTCATAACAAACCTGCCATGGCAAACCTGTCATAACAAACCTGTCATAACGAAAAAAAAACGCCATAAAGAACTAGTGAACACACGACCAATTAGCATTTGTGATTGTGAGGGAGGGGGAGGAAGGGAGGGGTGAAGGAGGGGGAGGAGGGAGGGGGGAAAAAGGGGTTTGTTTACTCTGAGATATAGCGATGAAGAAAAAATAATAATGGGGAGTGAGATTACACAGATTAGAAGTCACGATAATAGTGTCGAAAGGAGACATAACCACGACATCCCAGATACTCAGAGGAAAGCACTCAAATCGCTACCGAAAGGGGTGGAGCAGACTAGAGAGCGACGTACAAGCAAATAAAAATAATAACAAATACACAGCTTCAAGCAAAGGTACAGTCCCAAGCAATCACCCAGGAGTGACGGGCATGACCTTCAATGTTTTATCTGGCAACACTGGCGGGCAGACTTGATAAATTATCCAGAGAAGGGAGAGGCGATCATAGACAATGGTGTAATGGTGTACGATCCCGTATTATCTTCTATAATCCTCTATAATTGGTTCTAAGCCTATATAATGGCAGTGTTATGATCATTTTATGTCAACTTCCTGATTGGATCACTTTGTTATTGTTTTGGCGAGTGTGTTCTGGAGATTACTGAATTTTGCCCTAGTCACTCACTCTCTTTTGCACGATCCTACAAGGTTTGGGTAGGGCTCCTGACTTTATTTACAAGCTAAGAGCTGTTACCTACATCAGCTCATTTGAAAGCCTTTTTACTGATATGAGACATACAGATATGGAACAGGATGAAGTTGGAGCCATCTGTGGACCAGAGATTTCATTTGACCAACTGGCTTTCTTTTGTTGATGTCATTGTGCTCTCTCTCTCTCTCTCTCTCTCTCTCTCTCTCTCTCTCTCTCTCTCATTCTACTCTCGTTACCTGTCTATCGAACAATTACCTGTTTACGACCTGAAACAAACACCTGTCCTGGTCGATGATTTGCCCGTCCGCGAGAGAGAGACAGTTACAGCATTTCGTGATGTCTCGATTGCATGACCCGGCTCTGCTGTGTCCTCACTAACAACGGGTCGTGGTCTAGCCTCGTGGTAGCTTGCAGGGGGAGAAGGGGAGGGGAAGTGCCACAGAAGACACAGTGCCACAGGAGGAAGGGGATTAGGGAGGGTAAGAAGTGGATAAGACAGTGGGAGGGAGGGAGGGGGTGGGAGGGAAGAAGTAGGATGGAGGTGGGAGGAAGGGGAAGAATGGAGGAAGGGAGGGCTGAGAGGGAGGGGAAGAGGTTTGTGTACGACAAACATAGGTGTGTTGGGAGGGGGAAAGGGAGAGGGAGATCCACTAAGTTGCTCCTCCCTACAACCACTAAAACAAGGGGAGAGAGATAGGGGAGACTGGAAGATAGGGGGAGACTGGAAGAGAATGGGGAGACTGGGAGCGAGATAGGGAGAGATGGAGAGACTGGGAGGAAATAGAGAAAGAGGGGGAGTGGGAGAGAGCGAGAGAGAAAGAGAGAGGACAATCAAAAACTCAGAGACAGAGAACAATAAAATGGGAGAATTCCCAAGTCTTTGAGAAAGAAACAAGTGGAGGGGAAGAGGTGGGGTGGGGAGGGGAAGAAGGAAGTAGGTGAGGAGTGTGGGGAGGGGAGAAGAGGGGAGCAAGTGGATCAATGTTCAGCAAACTGTGTGTAACAGAGTTACTGATGTAGTTACTGCTCTCTCCCCCTCACTGGGGGAGACAGACGGGTAGGGGAGTGTAGGAGGGTAGGGGAGGATAGGAGGGTTGGGGAGACACTCACCTGGCACTTGAGCCAGGTGAAGGGGAAGGCGGCACCACTGCAAAACTTGATACACCAGCAGTGTGCTGCTACACTGTGTGATAGTTACACTGTTGGAACAGAAGCTATGTTGCCCTACGCAGAATGGAGCCTACTGTCAGTCAGGTGCCTACTGTCAGCCAAGTGCCTGTCAGCCAGGTGCTCCTGTCAGCCAGGTGCCTACTGTCAGCTAGGTGCCTACTGTCAGCCAGGTGCCTACTGTCAGCCAGGTGCCTCCTGTCAGTTAGGTGCCTCCTGTCAGTTAGTGCCTCGTCAGGCCTCCTGTCAGTTAGGTGCCTACTGCCAGCCAAGTGCCTCCTGTCAGCCAGGTGCCTACTGTCAGCCAGGTGCCTACTGTCAGCCAGGTGCCTACTGTCAGCCAGGTGCCTCCTTCAAGACTGGGGAGCGGCGGTGCCCTGAGAGAACATTCTAAATATTTTCATGGAAAGAATCGCTAAACCCGCAAGACGCATACTTCACCTGAATAATGAATGGAAATCCAGATGGTGATCCAGTTGGTGATCCAGTTGGTGATCCAGTTGGTGATCCAGTTGGTGATCCAGTTGGTGATCCAGTTGGTGATCCAGTTAGTGATCCAGTTAAGTGATCCAGTTGGTGATCCACCAGGAAGTATGATTTATGGGGAAGCGCTAAACCCGTAGAGGTTCATACGACGTCATGGGAATAGGAAGAACGGCTCCAACTCCTTAGATCAAGAGTTCCTAGTTAGCATTTGTAGAAGATACCGTAGTGACCATGATTCATTAAAACGAGGTCGGGAACCTAGTCACTCAACTGCCAAAGGAACCTATACTCTCGGTAGGGTTGAAGACTATCTACTGCAATGTACGCATCTCTCAGAGCACATACACCGACCTGTCAGTGCGTATACGCCGAGAAATATACACCAGTTGAAGTATAAACAAAGTACTAGGAACCTCGTCAAACTTCGGGACGCCAGAAGTCTAAATAGGCTCTCTAGTAAGGTGATACACCTACTTACCTCTTACCTGCTCCTCAGGTGGCTTCCTCGGCCTTCGACAAACAGGTAACGCGCAACGCAACACCCCGATAACGCACACAATTCGCATATTTTTAGCTGCAACACAATGCAAGAGTCACCAGCGCCACCACCACATGCTGCTGCAACTCCAGAACAGCTGATGTGAGGCGGCACAACACCCAACCTGCCACCACCCTCACGGAAATCAGGATTATTCTTATTTTTATACTAGTATTATTAGTAGTAGTAGCAGTAGCAATGATGGTAGTAGTATTAGTAATAGTAGTTGTAATTATTATTGCCAATTCTATATACAGTTATATCAATATTAGTTACTCAGCAAGGAATACAGTTGAAATGCAGGTAGAAACAAGAGGTAGACTTCAGGTAGACTACAGGTCGACTACAGGTAGACTACAGGTTGACTACGGGTAGACTACAGGTCGACTTACATATAGACTATAGTTGCACTATAGGTAGACTACAGGCAGACACAGGAGGTACATCTTACCGCTCGAGCTCCAGCCTGAGTCAGTGACCGGCTTTTCCAAAGAGCCGTAAAAAAACAAACCGAAATTTTGAAATTTACGAAGTAGAACAAAACAAAACAAAAACGTAGATTTTGCATCGCCGAAATTTATGACCCGGAAAAAAGGGCGCGTCAGGATAATTAATTCCGATAATAGGAGACACAACAGCTGATCAGAATCCGCGTTTTTTTGTGGTAGCCTTTTTTAATTGTTCAGAGTTATCGCTTTTGACTCTTGATGCCACATTAACAAGCGGCAGTTAACAACCCCCGGAGCCTGTAATTATTCAGCTCATCCCCGCGGCCATCAATCTACATTGTAGGCTTTAATAACAGGAGAGATACGGCTCTAATAAGTGCTTATTTTCTCATTAAATGGACCATTCTGGCGCGCGTGTTTACATTACGGGTCCCGCCATAAATTACGCGCGCAACTAAGGACTAGTAGACGGCTCAGCAGTGTTGCCATACTCCAGCCAGTCACCAACCCTCACCTTACAACACTAATATTATTATTATTATTATTATTGTTATTATCATCATCATCATCTGTGCTGTTGATATTCTACATTTATTATTATTATTATTATTATTAATACAACTGAAGACCACAATAATCATTATGGACTCGACTCATCCTTCACAGTCATTGGGGTCAGGGCCCCTAACACACTCAACTAATCTTTCAGTCACTGGCGTAAGGGCCCCTAACACACTCAACTCATTCTTCACAGTCACCAGCGTCAGAGGGCCACAACACAACTCACTTTCTGAACAAACTAAAATTGCATCATAAAAATTCAAAAGGAGTGCCACTGGATGCCAAAGCAGTGCCATAAATGTTGAAATATGGTACCGCAGAGAATGGCAGTGAAGTTTTATGTTTCATAGCAGGAAATGAAGACGGCAGCAGTGACCGTGACAACAAGGAGGCAATGACCGTGACAGCAGTGACAACAAGGCAGCAGTGATCGTGACAACAATGAGGCAATGACCGTGACAACAGTGACAACAAGGCAGCAGTGATCGTGACAACAAGGAGGCAATGACCGTGACAACAGTGACAACAAGGAGGCAATGACCGTGACAACAGTGACAACAAGGCAGCAGTGATCGTGACAACAAGGCAGTAGTGATCGTGATAACAAGGCAGCAGTGATCGTGACAACAAGGAGGCAATGACCGTGACAACAGTGACAACAAGGAGGCAGTGACCGTGACAACAAGGAGGCAGTGACCGTGACAACAAGGAGGCAGTGATCGTGACAACAGTGACAACAAGGAGGCAGTGATCGTGACAACAGTGAGAACGAGATTATTATTATTAATTATTATTATTAGTTTGTTTATTATTATTATTAGTTTTATCATTATTATTAGTTTTATTATCATTATTATTATTAGTTTTATTATTATTACATTTATTATTATTATTATTAGTTTTATTATTATAATTATTATTATTAGTTTTATTATTATTATTATTATTATTATTAGTTTTATTATTATTATTATTATTATTATTATTATTAACCTGGGGGTGGAATGGGAAGGGAATCGGAGACAATCAGGCTTGATCCGAGGAAGGAGAGGTCAACCCAACTTCCCGGAATCAAAACACTTTCACCAGGACGACGACATTTCGCCCCCCTCCCCGTCGAGAAAAGTCTCCCCTGATAAAGCTCTAAGCACTGCGCGAAACGTTCACCCCCAGAAAAGCTTGTTTTTTCAAGGTCGAAACGTTTTCCAGACGTTTTCCATTTTCGAAACTATGATTAGTATTTATTATTAGTAAGTTATTAATAATTATTAGCTAGTAAATTATTAATAATTATTATTAGAAAGTTATTAGTAATTATTATTAGAAAGTTATTAGTAATTATTATCTAGTAAGTTATTAGTAATTATTATCTAGTAAGTTATTGGTAATTATTATCTAGTAAGTTATTAGAAATTATTATTAGAAAATTATTAGTAATCATTATTAGTAAGTTATTAGTAATTATTATCTAGTAAGTTATTAATAATTATTATCTAGTAAGTTACTAGTAATTATTATCTAGTAAGTTATTAGTAATTATTATTATTAAGTTATTAGTAATTATTATCTAGTAAGTTATTAATAGTTATCTAGTAAGTTATTATTAATTATTATTAGCAAGTTATTAGTAATTATTATTAGTAAGTTATTAGTAATTATTATCTAGCAAGTTATTAGTAATTATTATTAGTAAGTTATTAGTAATTATTATCTAGTAAGTTATTAGTAATTATTATCTAGTAAGTTATTAGTAATTATCAGAAATCTGAAAATGTTCAAGATAATATCTCATAGAGACAGAGACAGAGAGAGACACAGAGAGAGAGAGAGAGAGAGAGAGAGAGAGAGAGAGAGAGAGAGAGAGAGAGAGAGAGAGAGAGAGAGAGAGAGAGAGAGAGAGAGAGAGAGAGAGAGAGCAGTAATCAATGGGGTACACCTGTCTCCCACGCTCTGTTTAAAAACTCAATAGTGTCTCTCCCTCAGGTCAAGCGCTGGAAAGGAACAGTCACCAGGATCAATGTGAGGGAGACCTAGAGGGAGGGAGGGAGGGAGGGAGGGAGGGAGGGAGATATAGAAGTGTAGAAGAAATAGAGATGTAGAGAGAGGGATGTGTAGAGAGAGAAACGTAGATGGAGGGATGTGTAGAGAGAGGGAAACGTAGATGGAGGGAAGTGTAAAGAGAGGGAAACGTAGATGGAGGGAAGTGTAGAGAGAGGAAGGAGATCTAAAGTGAGGGAGTAATGTTAAGCAAGAGTGAGTAGTATTAAGTAGAAGGAATTGGGTGAGGGAGCAGCCTGATGGATAAGTACGTTGGAGGGAGAGGACTTCTGAGTGGGAGGTAACCTGGGAGTGGGAGGTAACCTGGGAGTGGGAGGTAACCTGGGAGTGGGAGGTAACCTGGGAGTGGGAGGTAACCTGGGAGTGGGAGGTAACCTGGGAGTGGGAGGTAACCTGGGAGGGGGAGGTAACCTGGGAGTGGGAGGTAACCTGGGAGGGGGAGGTAACCTGGGAGTGGGAGGAAGCATTTGGGAAGGAGGGAGGGAGTCTAGGAATGTGTGGAAGGGAGTTAAATCCTCCCTCCGTAAGGGAGGGAGGATTTAACATGGGAGTTTCTTCATTAATATGGAAGATTGGATGTAGGATTAGATCCTAATATCCTTAAAAGACGTGGGATCAAACTTGGCCTCCTCCTCCTCCTCCTCTTCTTCTTCGTCCTCCTCCTCCTCCTCCTCCTCCTCCTCCTCCTCCTCCTCCTCCTCCTCATCTTCTTCCTCCCCTGGGCATGGGATCTGATCCTACTTACCTGGTCAATAAGGCAGGAGCCTTCATCTCCTCCACCAGGACACAGGATCCACTACTCCTTACGCAGTACACAAATTACGATGCTCCTTCTGCTGGTCAGTCTGGATATGGGATACGACTCTCCATACCTGGTACATAAATAAAGATCGTCTCATCATACCCCCTCCCTCTCTCCATCACCCTGGCTGGCCCTAGCACCAGACTCTACCTTAGAGAGGGAGGGGGTGATGGGGGAAGGTAATATATGCAAGCTCACGCGACAGTGTCCGCCCTACGCCTCTGACTTGGTCTCAGGTTACAGCCAGTCACTGCCTAACCACGACTTGACAAGGTGATTAGACTTGCGGTGGTGGCAGGTTGGTGGGGGTGGGGCGGTAAACGGACCCCCTAACTAGCTGATTGGGGTGAGGGAAATGAGAGGGGAGGGCACTAGTTGTCACCCCCTACCCCACAATCAACTCGCCAGGTCATTGAATGCAATTTAGGTCAAATTATTAGTCAGCTAACAAGGTGATTGGACTAGCTGGTCAACCCTAATTGTCTAATGACACAGCGTTGGTCTTTTAAGTTGTCTGATTGTTGCCGTGATGACCTGGGAAGGTCAGGTGTTCATTCCAGTGAGGAGGAATGACTTGCGTGTGTTCAGAGGTATGTAGGTAACCCTTCGTGACTCTGACAGACTTCAGTGACTTCAGAGTTCCTGTAAAGCGAGGCAGCTTTCCTCACAGACCGGGCCCCGGGGGCGTTGACTCTCGAAACCCTCCCCAGGTACACTGCCTCTCAACATGCTGCTGGTTATTAAGACATCTAAATTGATGAAACGTTTCACCTACACAGATGGCTTCTTCAGTCACATATAAAGGCAGCAAGTGTAGTAGTGAAATACAAATGATAACCTAGACACGTGTGCGACACCTGGGTATCCTCAGTAAAGATACCCAAGTGTTTCACATGTGTTTAATTTATCAACTTGCAGGTTCTATGAAACATTTGTCGAAACACTATTTGAGGTGGTCAGTCCCTCAGCCTGGAGAAGAGTTCAGCTCCATGGTGCTGAGTGGTCAGTCCCTCAGCCTGGAGAAGAGTTCAGCTCCATGGTGCTGAAGTGGTCAGTCCCTCAGCCTGGAGAAGAGTTCAGCTCCATGGTGCTGAAGTGGTCAGTCCCTCAGCCTGGAGAAGAGTTCAGCTCCATGGTGCTGAAGTGGTCAGTCCCTCAGCCTGGAGAAGAGTTCAGCTCCATGGTGCTGAGTGGTCAGTCCTCAGCCTGAGAAGAGTTGAGCTCCATGGTGCTGAAGTGGTCAGTCCCTCAGCCTGGAGAAGAGTTCAGCTCCATGGTGCTGAGTGGTCAGTCCCTCAGCCTGGAGAAGAGTTGAGCTCCATGGTGCTGAAGTGGTCAGTCCCTCAGCCTGGAGAAGAGTTCAGCTCCATGGTGCTGAAGTGGTCAGTCCCTCAGCCTGGAGAAGAGTTCAGCTCCATGGTGCTGAAGTGGTCAGTCCCTCAGCCTGGAGAAGAGTTCAGCTCCATGGTGCTGAAGTGGTCAGTCCCTCAGCCTGGAGAAGAGTTCAGCTCCATGGTGCTGAGGTGGTCAGTCCCTCAGCCTGAGAAGAGTTCAGCTCCATGGTGCTGAAGTGGTCAGTCCTCAGCCTGGAGAAGAGTTCAGCTCCATGGTGCTGAAGTGGTCAGTCCCTCAGCCTGGAGAAGAGTTCAGCTCCATGGTGCTGAAGTGGTCAGTCCTCAGCCTGGAAGTTCAGCTCCAAAGGAGCTGCTGAAGTGGCTATGTCCCTCGCCTGAGAAGATTCAGCTCCAGTGGTTCAGCCCTCCAAGGTTCCCAATACCCAGCTTATAAAATTAGCTTCCCAGTACCTAGCTTATAAAATTAGCTTCCCAGTACCTAGCTTATAAAATTAGCTTCCCAGTACCTAGCTTCCACACCGCTCTGAGATGACCTCCCTGCTGTATAATGACCAGCACTGTATGATGACCTCCCTTCTGTATAATGACCAGCACTGTATGATGACCTCCCTGCTGTATAATGACCAGCACTGTATGATGACCTCCCTGCTGTATAATGACCAGCACTGTATGATGACCTACCTGCTGTATAATGACCAGCACTGTATGATGACCTTCCTGCTGTATAATGACCAGCAGAATATGATGACTATACTGCAGGATAATGACCAAAGATTGTATCATGCATTATAACTGGAATCAGAGAGGGGAAAATTGGGAGAACGAGGGTGAGGGGTGGTCACACAGACACACACACACACACACACACCAAACATAATAACTAACATAAAGTTAATAAGTGTATTATTAAGGTACAATACGCTGGGGTTTAATTGTTACAATATCCGGTGTTTGGAAAGCACTACCTCCTGGTAATTACGCAACTACGCTGGTTACGCCTCCAACAACCTGCCGCCAGTTACGCCGGCAGTTTGCACTGTTTGCGTAGGTCCGCGTAATTGCGAAGCATTCACCCACGTCTGCTGGCGTACATGTGCTGGCGTACACGTGTTCGTGTGTACTTGCGCTTGTGTAAATGTACTTGTGCCCGTGTATGAGCAGTTAGGTTCACACGGAGACACGTGTGAATACGCACACGTTGCTAATATTACACACACGTCAGTATATTTAACAATTTTAACAAAAACATCACCTGGGACTTAGCAAATGAGAAGTCTAGTGAAACACCCTGAGAAGACAACGGTGATCTGCACCAGTTTGTCGAGAGGATGAGCTCAGAGGCGCTAGAAGTGAGCACCACACACATACACACACACACACAATCCATGAAGAAGATGCAGGTCGGGAAGGGAGAGGCGCGCCCTCTGTAGGCGCTGACGACGGGTAACAACACTCGTCAAGGACAACAGAGTCTCTGGAGAAGGAAAATTAACACTTCCTGCAATAAACTCGACTTGAAGACAGAGTGAAGGAGAGACACAGGAAAAAAGACATTGAAGAAGTTGAAGACATTAGAGTGAAGGGGAGACAGAGATCGATAAAAATAAAGCCATAGATGGAATTGACATAAATCCAAAATAATACTTTTTCTTCTTATTTTGAGTTGAATTTTGAGTAGAAGAAATATTTTGGATTTATGTAGATTTCATCTGTCTTTTTCATCTTGATGTGACCTCCAGGTAACGAGGAAGCACCTCTCATGGGGGACCAGGTCCCCCATGAGAGGTCCCCATGAGAGGTCCCCAATGAGAGGTCCTTATGAGAGGTCCCCCATTAGAGGTCCCAATGAGAGGTCCCCCATTAGAGGTCCCAATGAGAGGTCCCCCATTAGAGGTCCCAATGAGAGGTCCTCATGAGAGGTCCCCCATTAGAGGTCCCCGCCCGCTGGTACAGTGTTACCTCCACACACACACAGGGAGGTCGACCTCCAGCTGCTGGACCTCCCGCCAGTAAAGCCTCAGTGGGAGGTGTGTGGGAGGTCCAGCTTAACACCCTGGAACAATGATCAACAAACACTAGCCACGTGGACCACACTGGTCCACGTGGACCACACTGGACCACACGCACGGGACTCTTCATTATGTCGTTCCTCCCTCCCTCTCTCTCTCCCTCCCTCCCTTGTGCTCTACCTCAGGGCTCAGTTTTAGGCCCATCTTGTTCATCATTCCGGATATCTCTATCTATCTATATCCATTCCTCCATCTATTCCTCCCTCCCTCTATCCTCCCTCCCTCTATCCTCCCTCCTCTATCATGTGTTATGAGAGAAAAACAACAGAATCTTCCTCTGTTACTCTCGTTCAGAGTCTCTATCCCTCCTGTCCCTGCCATATCCCTCCCCACCCCTCTCTCTCCCCCTCCCTCCCCCCTCCCACTCTCCCACCCCTCTCCACAATTGTTCTAGTGTGTAAGGGGGAAGGGGGCGCGTGTGTGTGTATTGTCTAGTATAGAGCCATACACTGTTCTCACTGTTGACCCCCTCTGCCCTTACTGGCAGTTATTAAACTAGTTACCCCCCTCCCTCCTCCCTCCTTCCTCCCTCCCTTCCTCCCTCCCTTCCTCCCTCCCTTCCTCCCTAAATCCCTCCCTCCCTCCCTCTCCCCTCTCTTATATCCTTCGTTTTCCCCTCTCTTCTTTAAATTTATCTACACATCTCACTCACCTGTGGAGACAGAAGGGGAGAGGGAAGAAGATAGAGAGGAGAAGGGAAGAAGATAGAGGGGAGAGGGGGAGAAGATAGAGAGGAGAAGGGAAGAAGATAGAGGGGAAGAAGGTAGAGAGGAGAAGGGAAGAAGATAGAGGGGAGAAGATAGAGAGGAGAAGGGAAGAAGATAGAGGGGGAGAAGGTAGAGAGGAGAAGGGAAGAAGATAGGAGGAGAATAGAGGAAGGAGAAGATAAAAGTAGAGGAAAGGAAGAAGAGAGGGAGAAGATAGATGGGAGAAGGGAAGAAGATAGAGGGGAGAGGGGCGAAGATAGAGGGGAGAGGGGAGGATAATATAAAGAAAAAACGAAACATCACCGACTGACTGTTATGACCTGATACTTACTGTGTACATCCCCCCTTAACCCCTCCCCATCCACCCTCCCTCCCCTTCCCCCTCCCTCCCCTTCCCCCTCCCTCCCCTTCCTCCCTCCCTCCCCTTCCTCCTTCCCTCCCCTTCCTCCTTCTATCTCCCTCCCATTTCCCTCCCTCCCATTCCCCTTCTCCCCCTCTCTCTCATCTCCCCACACCACGTCACTGCCCCCCTCCCTCCCCTCCCCATATTCTCTTCTTCCCCCTCCCCTTCCTCCTCACCCACACACCTTTCCTCCCCCACACTCCCATTCCTCCCCTTCCCCCACACACTTTATCTACCCCCTGCCCTTCCCCTCCCCCACACACCGCGGGACTACATTAACACTCCCACTAATCCCACTATCACCTCCCACCCTCCCACATGTTAGTCGCTGCTTCATTAATCCCAAATGAATAATCCCAACAATTGAATAAATGGTGAATATCCCTTAGGGAGGGAGGGAGGAGGAGGGTAGGGAGGGAGGAAGGAAAGAAGGGAGGGGAGGATTTAAGAAAAAAATGCAGTGTGAAGGGAGAGGAAGGGTGAGGGGTTATACAGGGTGGGGAGGGTTATACGAGAGGGTGGGGAGGGTTATACAGGGTGGAGGGGTTATACAGGGTGGGAGGGTTATCAGTGGGGAGGGGTTATACAGGGTAGAGGAGGGGTTATTCAGAGTGGGAGGGGTTATACAGGGTGGGGGAGGGGTTATACAGTGGGGCAGTATACAGTGGGGGAGGGGTTATACAGTGGGTAAAAGAGGGAAGAGAGAAAAAGTAAGAGGGAAGGTTAGGGGTTGTATGAGGGGGTTAAATGTCCCATGAAGACTGATAAAGAAGGGGAAGGGGGGGAAGAGAGAGAGGAGAGGGGAAGGGGAGGAAGAGAGAGGGGAGAGGAAGGAGAGGAGAGAGGGAGTGGATGAATGGAAAGGAAGGGGGGATTGATAGATAGAAATACATCTATCACTCAAATAAAGACTAAATTATCAACACCTGTCTATCTGGCCGCGGGGGTCAACGCCCCCGCGGCTGGTCATGACCAGGCCTCACGCTGCATCAGGGCATGATCGACCAGGTTGTTACTGCCGGCTTATTGGGTACTGACTTAAGATATCTGTCCAGCTCCCTCTTGAAGACTGGAAGGTGTTTGATAACGTAGCTCACAAGAGACCAGGAGCTGCAGCTTGAGATGTAGGCAGGAAGAAGAGGGAACGTAGTGTGGTGGATCAAGGAGTACCTTGAGTGAAGAAAACAAAGATTGTCCCAGAAGAGGTGTCAGGAGGACGGCAGGTCTGACAAATGGGGTTCCACAAGGATCAGTGTTGGGACCAGTACTGTTTCTTTAATATGTGAACAAGACCCAGGAGTGAACAAGACCCAGGAGTGAACAAGACCCAGGAGTGAACAAGACCCAGGAGTGAACAAGACCCAGGAGTGAACAAGACCCAGGAGTGAACAAGACCTAGGAGTGAACAAGACCCAGGAGTGAACAAGACCCAGGAGTGAACAAGACCCAGGAGTGAACAAGACTCAGGAGTGAACTAGACCCAGGAGTGAACAAGACCCAGGAGTGAACAAGACCCAGGAGTGAACACTGTGCCAAGCATATCCCCAGAGGTACACATAAACTGAACAACCTCTGCCGTCAGTGCTAGTCTGTCAGATCTTAGGGCAGCTGTCAGGACTATGAAGACTGTCATCCATGGCCCTTAATACAAACTATGTCAGGACCACCTTTGAGTAAGCAGCACCACCATGGAACCACACACACACACCTCGTAAGACACTGGACTTACACACACACACACACATACACACACGCACACACACACACGGAACTAGCCACTTCCGTGAGTGTCAATGTCTTCTTCCCCCGACCAATGTTCGTGGTCACTGCCCTGTACTTCCCCCTTTTCTCTCCCTCTCTGTGTGACCCTTTCTGAACCATTCATCTGTGGTTGTTCCATACACCAGGCAACAACCAGCCTTTCTACTCTAATTTCTCACCCTCTCTTTCTCTTTCCTTCCCCCTTCTCTCTCTCTCTCTCTCAATCTCTCTCTCTCTCTCTCTCTCTCTCTCTCTCTCTCTCTCTCTCTGTACCACACTTCTTCCTTATCTCTGTTCCTTTTCGAAACTTTGCACCTCTTCCCCCTCTCCCTGCCCCTTCCTACTCACTCTCACTCTCTCTCTTTCTCATTCTCTCACTCTGGCAGTGGTCAACCAGCCTCCTGTCTGGCCTACGGTGTCTGTTGTGTGTGTGTGTGTACTCACCTAATTGTACTCACCTAATTGTGGTTGCAGGGGTCGAGACTCAGCTCCTGGCCCCGCCTCTTCGCTGTCCGCTACTGGGTCTCTGCTCTCCCTGCTCCATGAGCTCTATCATACCTCGTCTTAAAACTATGTATGGTTCCTGCCTCCACTATATCTTTCTCTAGACTATTCCACTTCCTGACTACTCTGTGGCTGAAGAAATGCTTCCTAACATCCCTTTGACTCATCTGAGTCTTCAGCTTCCAGTTGTGTTCCCTTGTTTCTGTGTTCCCTCTCTGGAACATCCTGTCCCTGTCTACCTTGTCGATTCCCCGGAGTATTTTGTATGTCGTTATCATGTCTCCTCTGACCCTTCTTTCCTCCAGTGTTGTTAGTTCTATTTCCCTCAACCTTTCTTCATAGGACAGACCCCTGAGTTGTGGAACTAGCCTTGTCGCAAACCTTTGCACTTTCTCTAGTTTCTTTACGTGCTTGACCAGGTGTGGGTTCCAGACTGGTGCTGCATATTCTAGTATGGGCCTGACGTACACGGTGTACAGTGTCTTGAACGATTCCTTGTTTAAGTAACGGAACGCTAATCTTAGGTTTGCCAGTCGCCCATATGCTGCCGCAGTTATCTGGTTGATGTGTGCCTCCGGAGACGTACTTGGCGTTATACTCACCCCAAGGTCTTTCTCCTTTGCCGAGGTTTGTAGCCCTTGTCCACCTAGCCTGTACTCTGTCAGCGGTCTTCTTTGTCCTTCTCCGAACTTCATGACTTTGCATTTGGTGGGATTGAATTCGAGAAGCCAGTTGCTAGACCAGATGTCAAGCTTGTCCAGGTCTGTTTGAAGTCCTGCTTGGTCCTCTTCCGATGTGATTCTCCTCATTAATTTCACATCATCTGCGAACAGAGACACTTCTGAGTCTATCCCATCCGTCATGTCGTTTACATATACCAAGAATAACACTGGTCCTAGGACTGACCCCTGCGGTACGCCGCTCGTCACAGGCGCCCACTGTGATACCTCATCACGCACCATGACCCGTTGTTGCCTCCCTGTGAGGTATTCCCTGATCCATTCCAGTGCGTGCGTGCATTCCAGTGTGTGTGTGTGTGTGTGTTGGTGAGGAGTGAGAACAGGGGGAGGGGGTAGTAATCGCAGTGGTGGTAGTTGTAGTGGTTGATTGAGGTTGATTGTAGCGGTTTGGGAGTGAGAATTTGCGTGTGTGGGAGTGGGAGGGATAGTGGTAGTGTGGAGTGGTGGTGGTGGGTGGTAGTGGTGGTAGGGGGTACTAATGGTGGTGGTAGGGGATGGTAGTGGTTGTTGTAAGGGGTAGTGGTAGTGGTGGTAGGGGGTGGTAGTGGTGGTTGTAAGGGGTAGTGGTAGTGGTGGTAGGGGGTGGTAGTGGTGGTTGTAAGGGGTAGTGGTAGTGGTGGTAGGGGGTACTAATGGTGGTGGTAGGGGGTGGTAGTGGTGGTTGTAAGGGGTAGTGGTAGTGGTGGTAGCTTCAGTGGTGGTAGCCAGATAGACAACGATAGTCACAAGATAGCTAGATAGACCACAAATCCTACAAATGCTGAATAAGTCTACACGAGTAGTAGACAAGGTAGACACAACAGTAGACACAATAGTAGACAAGGTAGACGTAGCGATACTCCCACACGATTGGCAGAGCGAAACTCGTCTCAAAATGGCAAGTGTTGGGACCAGTACTGTTTCTTTAATATGTGAACAAGACCCAGGAGTGAACAAGACCTAGGAGTGAACAAGACCTAGGAGTGAACAAGACCTAGGAGTGAACAAGACCCAGGAGTGAACAAGACCCAGGAGTGAACAAGACTCAGGAGTGAACAAGACCCAGGAGTGAACAAGACTCAGGAGTGAACTAGACCCAGGAGTGAACAAGACCCAGGAGTGAACAAGACCCAGGAGTGAACAAGACCCAGGAGTGAACAAGACCCAGGAGTGAACAAGACCCAGGAGTGAACAAGACTCAGGAGTGAACAAGACCCAGGAGTGAACAAGACTCAGGAGTGAACTAGACCCAGGAGTGAACAAGACCCAGGAGTGAACAAGACCCAGGAGTGAACAAGACCCAGGAGTGAACAAGACACAGGAGTGAACAAGACCCAGGAGTGAACAAGACCCAGGAGTGAACAAGACCCAGGAGTGAACAAGACCTAGGAGTGAACAAGACCCAGGAGTGAACAAGACCCAGGAGTGAACAAGACCCAGGAGTGAACAAGACCTAGGAGTGAACAAGACCTAGGAGTGAACAAGACCCAGGAGTGAACAAGACCAGGAGTGAACAAGACCCAGGAGTGAACAAGACCCAGGAGTGAACTAGACCCAGGAGTGAACAAGACCCAGGAGTGAACAAGACCCAGGAGTGAACAAGACCCAGGAGTGAACAAGACCCAGGAGTGAACAAGACCCAGGAGTGAACAAGACTCAGGAGTGAACAAGACCCAGGAGTGAATAAGACCCAGGAGTGAACAAGACCCAGGAGTGAACAAGACCCAGGAGTGAACAAGACCCAGGAGTGAACAAGACCCAGGAGTGAACAAGACCCAGGAGTGAACAAGACCTAGGAGTGAACAAGACTCAGGAGTGAACTAGACCTATGAGTGAACAAGAACCAGGAGTGAACAAGACCCAGGAGTGAACAAGACCCAGGAGTGAACAAGACCCAGGAGTGAACAAGACCCAGGAGTGAACAAGACCTAGGAGTGAACAAGACTCAGGAGTGAACAAGACCCAGGAGTGAACAAGACCCAGGAGTGAAGACCCAGGAGTGAACAAGACCCAGGAGTGAACAAGACCCAGGAGTGAACAAGACTCAGGAGTGAACAAGACCCAGGAGTGAAGACCCAGGGTGAACAAGACCCAGGGTGAACAAGACCCAGGAGTGAACAAGACCCAGGAGTGAACAAGACCCAGGAGTGAACAAGACCCAGGAGTGAACAAGACCTAGGAGTGAACAAGACCCAGGAGTGAACAAGACCCAGGAGTGAACAAGACCCAGGAGTGAACAAGACCCAGGAGTGAACAAGACCTAGGAGTGAACACTGTGCCAAGCATATCCCCAGAGGTACATATAAACTGAACAACCTCTGCCGTCAGTGCTAGTCTGTCAGATCTTAGGGCAGCTGTCAGGACTATGAAGACTGTCATCCATGACCCTTTATACAAACTATGTCAGGACCACCTTTGAGTAAGAGCACCACCATGGAACCACACACACACACACCTCGTAAGACCTTACACACACACACACACACGGAACTAGCCACTTCCGTGAGTGTCAATGTCTTCTTTCCCCCGATGTTTCGACCCGCAGCTGGCCAATCACAGGCTTTGTTTACACGTGACGTCACAGCGATGCGCACTTGTCTTTCCCGCGTTTACCAACCATATTTATTTATAATTATCCTCATTACTGTAATTATTGATCCTAATTAACCTCATTACCATAACCTCATTACTTTAATTAATAATTATCATATGATAATTAACCTAATTAAGTTAATTAATAATTATCAATCTAATTAACGTTATTGTGGTTATTAATAATCATAATTAACCTCATTACCGTAAGTAATAATTAGTTGGGATAATTAACCAATTTACCGTAATTAATAATGACGATCATTAACCTCATTATGGTAATTAATGATAAATAACCTCATTACGGTAATTAATAACGATAATTAACCTCAAATCGGTAATTAATAATCGATATTAATTAACCTCATTACGATAATTAATAATTTATGATAATTAACCTCAATACCGTAATTAATAATTATAATTAACCTCATTACTTTAATTAAAATTAATGATAATTAACCACGTTACGGCAATTAATACTTAATGACTATAATTAACCTCATTAGAGTAATTAATAATTATTCATGATAATTAACCTCATTAAGATCACAAATAATTATCCGACCCATTAATAAAATTATCTTTGTTAATCCGACTCAAAGAAAAAAATAATTTACGTAGTAAAAATCTATAACGAACGTTATTCGTTGTAGATAACTCTTAAAAATAACAAAATTACGAAAAAAATACGTTCGTGTGAGAGCGAGAAAGATATACAAGGTGTTTTAAATTAATGGACCCATTTTTAAGGCAATATATAATTCAAATCGGGTCCATCAATTTAAAACACTCTGATCTATCAGGACGCTGGTCGATAGACTGTTGTAGAAGGAGAGGAGTTAGATAAATAGACAGATAGATGTATGTGTGTGTGTGTGTGTGTGTGTGTGTGTGTAGGGATAGATATATGGATAGATATTAGATGGGTCATGTATCAAGATATTTGCATAGGTGGAATTTGTTTAGATAAATGGGATAAATGGATGGATTTATATTGTCGGGGATAGTTGGGTTAAATTGATGGTTAGAGGTGGATAGATGGGACGGGTGGATAGATGGAAGTTCATAGAGATAGATAAATGGACAGGGTAGACATATGAGAGAGAGAATTGAGAAGACAGATAAATAGATAGAGAGAGAGGATAAATAAAGAGAGAGAGGGAGATAGATAGAGAGAAGATAGATAGAAAGAGAGAGAGATAGAAAGAGAGAGAGAGAGAGAGAGAGAGAGAGAGAGAGAGAGAGAGAGAGAGAGAGAGAGAGAGAGAGAGAGAGAGCAAAGCCACAAAGCCAGGCCAGTCAGGGGAAATCGGGCGTAAAATTGGTGTTCAGACTGGTGGACAAAGCCGGACACAAAGCCGGCTTTCTCCCAGCCTGGGGACTGACCCCCTAGTCCAACCTGGGACTGACCCCCCAGTCCAACACTAACCTATTATTAATATCACCTTAAGAACGTCACCTAGGTGCGGGATAAAGTGCACACATTAGATCTACGTGCACATACACACACACACACACACACACCGTGTACACATATACACACACAGGAGAGATAGGGGAGACACGATAACGACATGGGACACAGCAACAAGGAGTTACAACTAAACGTTGAAGACTCAGGTGAATCACAGGGATGTTAGGAAGTATTTCTTCAGTCACAGAGTGGTCAGGAAGTGGAATAGTTTGGGAAGTGTTGTAGTTGAGGCAGGATCCATACACAGCTTTAAGAAGAGGCATGATAAAGCTCATGGAGCAGAAGGAGTGACCTAGTAGCGACCAGTGAAGAGGCGGGGCCAGGAGCTGTGAATCGACCCCTGCAACCACAACTAGGCGAGTACAAATAGGTGAGTAGATGGTGATTAGAGTGCAGTAACCGCCAGGGTAATTAACGAACCATTGTCGCTTAACGACCCTGATTTTACGTTCAGTTTAACGATTTAGAACAATCCACTTAGCTGGTTAACGAGGTTTATAGGCGTTTTATGGTGTGTTTATCCAAATGTTGAATGCGATTTAATAGTTAAGTTTGAATAATGATATTGACTGGTGGTGCTACTGTGGTGCTACTGTGGTGCTAGTGTGGTGCTACTGTGGTGCTAGTGTAGTGCTAGTGTGGTGCTACTGTGGTGCTAGTGTGGTGCTACTGTGGTGCTACTGTGGTGCTAGTGTGGTGCTAGTGTGGTGCTAGTGTAGTGCTAGTGTGGTGCTAGTGTGCTGCTGTAGTGTTAGTGTGGTACTACTGTGGTGCTAGTGTGGTGCTAGTGTGGTGCTAGTGTAGTGCTAGTGTGGTGCTACTGTGGTGCTAGTGTGGTGCTACTGTGGTGCTAGTGTGGTGCTAGTGTAGTGCTAGTGTGGTGCTAGTGTAGTGCTAGTGTGGTGCTACTGTGGTGCTAGTGTGGTGCTACTGTGGTGCTAGTGTGGTGCTAGTGTGGTGCTACTGTGGTGCTAGTGTGGTGCTACTGTGGTGCTAGTGTAGTGCTAGTGTGGTGCTAGTGTGCTGCTGTAGTGTTAGTGTGGTGCTACTGAGGTGCTAGTGTGGTGCTACTGTGGTGCTAGTGTGGTGCTACTGTGGTGCTAGTGTGGTGCTACTGTGGTGCTAGTGTGGTACTACTGTGGTACTAGTGTGGTACTACTGTGGTACTACTGTGGTGCTAGTGTGGTACTAGTGTTGGTGCTACTGTGATGCTAGTTGGTGCTAGTGTGGTGCTACTGTGGTGCTAGTGTGGTACTAGTGTGGTACTACTGTGGTGCTAGTGTGGTGCTAGTGTGGTACTAGTGTGGTGCTAGTGTGGTGCTACTGTGATGCTATCATGGTCCTACTGTGGTGCTAGTGTGGTGCTACCTTGGTGCTACTGTGGTGCTAGTGTGGTGCTACCTTGGTGCTACTGTGGTGCTAGTGTGGTGCTACCTTGGTGCTACTGTGGTGCTAGTGTGGTGCTACCTTGGTGCTACTGTGGTGCTAGTGTGGTGCTACCTTGGTGCTACTGTGGTGCTACCATGGTGCTACTGTGGTGCTACTGTGGTGCTACCATGGTGCTACTGTGGTGCTACTGTGGTACTAGTGTGGTGCTAGTGTGGTGCTACTGAGGTGCTGCTGTAGTGCTACTGTGGTGCTATCATTGTGCTACTGTGGTGCTACCATGGTGCTACTGTGGTGCTACCTTGGTGCTACTGTGGTGCTAACATGGTGGTACTGTGGTGCTACCATGGTGCTACTGTGGTGCTACCAAGGTGCTACTGTGGTGCTACCAAGGTGCTACTGTGGTGCTACCATGGTGCTACTGTGGTGCTAACATGGTGGTACTGTGGTGCTACCATGGTGGTACTGTGGTGCTACCATGGTGCTACTGTGGTGCTACCATGGTGCTACTGTGGTGCTAACATGGTGGTACTGTGGTGCTACCATGGTGGTACTGTGGTGCTACCATGGTGCTACTGTGGTGCTACTATGGTGCTACCATGGGTTAAGGGGAGAGGGGGGAAATGGAAGGGGAGGGGGAGAGGAGGGGGATAACAGTTTGGAGGGGTCTTATTCAACAACCATAAGAACATCACAAGCCGTCACCGCTTCTTGTGACCTCTCCCCCAACCTCTCCCCCAACCTCTCCCCCAACCTCTCCCCCAACCTCTCCCCCAACCTCGCCCTCACCCTCAACCTCGCCCTCACCCTCAACCTCTCCCTCACCCTCAACCTCTCCCCCAACCTCTCCCCCAACCTCTCCCCCAACCTCGCCCTCACCCTCAATCTCGCCCTCACCCTCAACCCTCTCCCTCACCCTCAACCTCTCCCCCAACCTCTCCCCTCACCCTCAACCTCTCCCTCACCCTCAACCTCTCCCTGCAACTTCTCTCCCCCATCCCAAGAACTCCACCTCTCATGCGTGTTTATATATATATATATATATATATATATATATATTTTTTTTTTTTTTTTTTTTATTAACACATCGGCCGATTCCCACCAAGGCAGGGTGGCCCGAAAAAGAAAAACTTTCATCATCATTCACTCCATCACTGTCTTGCCAGAAGGGTGCTTTACACTACAGTTATAAAACTGCAACATTTACACCCCTCCTTCAGAGTGCAGACACTGTACTTCCCATCTCCAGAACTCAAGTCCGGCCTGCCGGTTTCCCTGAATCCCTTCATAAATGTTACTTTGCTCACACTCCAACAGCACGTCAAGTATTAAAACCATATGCCTCCATTCACTCCTATCAAATACGCTCACACATGCTTGCTGGAAATCCAAGCCCCTCGCACACAAAACTTCCTTTACCCCTCCCTCCAACCTTTCCTAGGCCGACCCCTACCCCGCCTTCCCTCCACTACAGATTTATACACTCTCGAAGTCACTCTGTCTCGTTCCATTCTCTCTACATGTCCAAACCACCTCAACAACCCCTCCTCAGCTCTCTGGACAATCGTTTTGGTAATCCCGCACCTCCTCCTAATTTCCAAACTCCGAATTCTCTGCATTATATTCACACCACACATTGACCTCAGACATGACATCTCCACTGCCTCCAGCCTTCTCCTCGTTGCAACATTCATCACCCATGCTTCACACCCATATAAGAGCGTTGGTATAACTATACTCTCATACATTCCCCTCTTTACTTCCATGGACAAGGTTCTTTGTCTCCACAGACTCCGAAGTGCTCCACTCACCCTTTTCCCCTCATCAATTCTATGATTCACCTCATCCTTCATAGACCCATCCGCCGACATGTCCACTCCCAAATATCTGAATACATTCACCTCCTCCATACTCTCTCCCTCCAATCTGATATCCAATCTTTCGTCACCTATTCTTTTTGTTATCCTCATCCTATATTCACTTTCAATTTTCTTCTTTTACACACCCTACCAAATTCATCCACCAACCTCTGCAGCTTCTCTTCAGAATCTCCCAAAAGCACAGTGTCATCAGCAAAAAGCAACTGTGACAACTCCCACTTTGTATTTGCTTCTTTATCTTTTAGCCCAACACCTCTTGCCAAGACCCTCGCATTCACTTCTCTTACAACCCCATCTATAAATATATTGAACAACCACGGTGACATCACACATCCTTGTCTAAGGCCCACTTTTACTGGGAAATAGTCCCCTTCCCTCCTACACACTCTAACCTGAGCCTCACTATCCTCATATATATATATATATATATATATATATATATATATATATATATATATATATATATATATATATATATATATATATATATATATATATATATATATATATATATATATATATATATATATATTCGTTCGACTCCAAAACTTCACTATTAACAGCCTGACATTCGTAGTATTCAGACTGCCCTTTAATTAGGCCTACTGGGCAGCCTATAAATGAACTAAGACAGGGTGACAGCCTGGGGCTTCGACGGTTTAATGGAACTTGTTTAATGTGGAGTTTTGTGGACGTCAGGAGAGATTTTCTTTTCCTCCCCTAGCACCACCTTCGTCAGGGCAGGAACCTCTCCCCCATACCTTCCCCAGGACCACCTTCGTCAGGGCAGGAACCTCTCCCCCATACTTTCCCCAGCACCACCTTCGTCAGGACAGGAACCTCTTCCCCATACCTTCCCCAGCACCACCCTCGTCAGGACAGGAAACTCCCCAATACCTTCCCCAGCACCACCTTTGTCAGGGCAGGAACCTCCCCCATACCTTCCCCAGGACCACCTTTGTCAGGACAGGAACCTCCCCCATACCTTCCCAGGACCACCCTCGTCAGGACAGGACCCTCTCCCCCATACCTTCCCAGGACCACCCTCGTCAGGACAGGAACCTCCCCCATACCTTCCCAGGACCACCCTCGTCAGGACAGAACCCTCTCCCCCATACCTTCCCAAGACCACCCTCGTCAGGACAGGAACCTCCCCAATACCTTCCTAGGACCACCCTCGTCAGGGCAGAAACCTCCCCCATACCTTCCCAGGACCACCCTCGTCAGGGCAGGAACCTCCCCCATACCTTCCCAGGACCACCCTCGTCAGGGCAGGAACCTCCCCATACCTTCCCAGGACCACCCTCGTCAGGGCAGGAACCTCCCCATACCTTCCCAGGACCACCCTCGTCAGGGCAGGAACCTCCCCATACCTTCCCAGGACCACCCTCGTCAGGGCAGGAACCTCCCCATACCTTCCTAGGACCACCCTCGTCAGGGCAGGACCTCCCCATACCTTCCCAGGACCCCCTTCGTCAGGGCAGGAACCTCCTCCATACCTTCCCAGGATCACCCTCGTCAGGGCAGGAAGCTCCCCCATACCTTCCCAGGACCACCCTCGTCAGGGCAGGAACCTCCTCCATACCTTCCCAGGATCACCCTCGTCAGGGCAGGAACCTCCCCCATACCTTCCCAGGACCACCCTCGTCAGGGCAGGAACCTCCCCCATACCTTCCCAGGACCACCCTCGTCAGGGCAGGAACCTCCCCCATACCTTCCCAGGACCACCCTCGTCAGGGCAGGAACCTCCCCCATACCTTCCTAGGACCACCCTCGTCAGGGCAGGGACCTCCCCCATACCTTCCCAGGACCCCCTTCGTCAGGGCAGGAACCTCCTCCATACCTTCCCAGGACCACCTTCGTCAGGGCAGGAACCTCCCCCATACCTTCCCAGGACCACCCTCGTTAGGGCAGGAACCTCCTCCATACCTTCCCAGGACCCCCTTCGTCAGGGCAGGAACCTCCTCCATACCTTCCCAGGACCACCCTCGTCAGGGCAGGAACCTCCCCCAAACCTCCCATCTTTCAACCACGTCTTCCATTGCTGCTCCATTACCAAGTCGACACGCGTCTTGCAGGCAGCTCTCAGCTGGTATTCTCCAGTGCACTTCACTGCCTCTCTCTTCCAATCCTTCCCCACCTCAACCAGTGCCCCTCCTATGCCCCCAGTAGTGGCCCTACCCACCCCCAGAAGTGGCCCTCCCTTTGCCAAGAAGACATGCCCCTGTAACTCCTTTGTGTGGCCAACAAGATTGTGATAAAGAAAGGCGTCTGTGAGAGAGCCATGAGTAAAGAGTGTGAGAGAGAGAGCAGGAAAGAATGCTGTCGTGGAGGATGTTTGGTCGTGTTTGGAGATGTTTGGTGGTGTTTGGTGGTGTTTGATCGTGTTATGGAGTTGCGATTCACAAGTGTTATTCTTCGTGCGGGTCGGGTGCTCACCGCTCCTGCTACCCAGACCTCTGCGGGTAGCCCCTTGGCATGCCGGGTATGCTGGCCTCAATATACCCAACTGTGGGGCAACCTCTGTGACTGTATCCACTGTTCTTCTCTCGGGGTGTGACTAGTGTGTGTGTGTGTTGACTGCTAGTTTGTGTGTGCTGGCCACGCTCGATATGCTCAACTTTACTGCCACGAGTATGCTCAGTGTGGGAGAACTGTCTTCGTCTGAGATGCAGGACTCTCAGAGGCTGGGAAAGTGGGAGAGACTGTGGGAGGGAGAGGGCGAGAGACACTATTTCTGATACGCATCAATAACTTACCAAAAGAAACTAAATCATATATATCCCTTATAAATAATATTTTATGAGTGTATATTGGATGCAACAAGACTGGAAAACACACTTGACCTTATTTTCAAGAATACTGATGACCTACTACGAAATATAACATTATCAAACAGTTCATTCAAATCAGAGTCTAATCGAAGTCCAGACTTGTATGCACAGTTACAGGAAGCCTCAACCAAATTCAATTTTAACTACATAAACGTCAACTGGGATCAAATAAATCATGTCCTTAATGAAACATGTTTTGAAGATGTCTAAAATAACATGGGTCCGAACCAGTCTCTTGAAAGGCTCAATTCTTTGACAGGTGAACTATGCTCAAGGTATATTCCCCTGAGGAAAAAAGAAGAGAAGATGTATACTGGAAAGAGAGAGATGCTCCCTCTACAGGAGAAGTCGAAGAATCCCTGGGCTTCTCAAGGGATGTTAGATTATCTGTAATATGGAAGGAGGCACTGACTAGGGAAGTACAGAATATCGAATTTAAGTAGAATGATTCATACAGGATCCAGGAAAGACAGGAATCCAACATATTTCTTTTCATATGCCAAAAACAAGGCAAAAACCACATCCAGTATCGGGACCTTGCTTAAACAAGATGGGACTTACGCGGGCGTCAGCAAGGAAATGAGGTACTGAAGTCTCAGTATGACTCTGCGTTTAACGAGACATTAGACTAAAGATCGATAAATCCAAATGATTTTTTTTTTCATGACCGAGTCTCAAAACCTTGCCAAATATATCCCAGATTTCTGACGTAACCCTAACTCCATTGGACTTTTGAGAGTCATTAAGAACATGCACATACACTGTGCCCCAGGCCCAGACTCGTGGAACACTGTGCCCCAGGCCCAGACTCGTGGAACACTGTGCCCCAGGCCCAGACTCGTGGAACACTGTGCCCCAGGCCCAGACTCGTAGAACACTGTGCCCCAGGCCCAGACTCGTAGAACACTGTGCCCCAGGCCCAGACTCGTGGAACTCCGTGTTCATCAAGAACTGCAAGAAACCCCATTGGCGTACCCCCTCCCTCTATATTACCTACCTTCCCTGCTTACCTCCCTCTCTCTCTCTATGTTAACTCCCCTCCCTTCTTACCTCCCTCTCATTCTCTATCTTACCTCCCCTTCCTTCTCTCCCTACTCTTCTACTAACACATCCCACCGCTTCCCTTCTACCCACCACCCCTCCCCATCTTCCCCTCCCCGAGAATCAAGAGGTTTGGATAGGTGAGTCATTAAGTAGAGTACACAGAGGTGTGAGGGGTAGGGGAAAGTACTCATTGGGTAGGTCTAAGGAAAGTGCCGCAGCAACCTGCCTAGATTTAATTTAAATCATAGAGTCTATGGAGAGAGGGGTTATATATGGAGGGAGGTGTTATATATGGAGGGAGGTGTTATATATGGAGGGAGGTGTTATATATGGAGGGAGGGGTTATATATGGAGGGAGGTGTTATATATGGAGAGAGGGGTTATATATGGAGGGAGGTGTTATATATGGAGGGAGGTGTTATATATGGAGGGAGGTGTTATATATGGAGGGAGGTGTTATATATGGAGGGAGGGGTTATATATGGAGGGAGGTGTTATATATGGAGGGAGGTGTTATATATGGAGGGAGGGGTTATATATGGAGGGAGGGGTTATATATGGAGGGAGGGGTTATATATGGAGGGAGGGGTTATATATTGAGGGAGGTGTTATATATGGAGGGAGGGTTATATATGGAGGGAGGGGTTATATATGGAGGGAGGGGTTATATATGGAGGGAGGGGTTTTATATGGAGGGAGGGGTTATATAGGGAGGGTTGAGGGAACTGGGGCAGGACAGGTGGACACACCTTCATACAGAAGTAAAGAGCGTAGAACACTAAGAGGTAAGGCAGACAACACCTGCAGACAGACCATAGCAGACAGACACCTGCAGACAGACCCTAGCAGACAGACACTTGCAGACAGACCTTAAAATATAGACCCTAGCAGACAGACCTCAGAGGCCAGACTAGCCATCGGCAGACACTGCCCTGCAGACTTCGGTAGACAGAATTCGACAGGCAAACCTCGACTGACGTATTTCAGCAGACACACGCCAGCAGACAAGGAGCAGGAACCGCTGCGTCACTCCTCCTCATCACCGTGTTCAGCAGACTGCTAGAGTCACCCCTCCCCTCCCCATCTCTTCCCCTCCCCATCTCTTTCCCTCCCTCCTCCCCCCTGGGCCTCTGGAGGAAAACAAAGGTGCAAACACAGGTGTTGTGACTTTAATAGTTGTTGAACCCCTGGTGGTATGTTGTTGAACCCCTGGTGGTATGATGTTGAACCCCCGGTGATATGTTGTTGAACCTCTGGTGGTATTATGTTGAACCACTGGTTGTATGATGTTGAACCCCCGGTGGTATATTGTTGATCCCCTGGTGGTATGATGTTGAACTCCTGGTGGTATGATGTTGAACCCCTGGTGGTATGATGTTGAACCCCTGGTGGTATGATGTTGAACCCACAGTGGTATGTTGTTGAACCCCTGGTGGTATGATGTTGAACCTACGTGGTTAACCGGGTATGTTGTTAAACCCACAGTGGTATGTTGTTGAACCCCTGGTGGTATGATGTTGAACCCACAGTGGTGTGTTAAACCCACAGTGGTATGGTGTTGAACCCCTGGTGGTATGATGTTGAACCCACAGTGGTATGTTGTTGAACCCCTGGTGGTATGATGTTGAACCCACGGTGGTATGTTAAACCCACGGTGGTATGTTGTTAAACCCACAGTGGTATGTTGTTGAACCCCTGGTGGTATGATGTTGAACCTACAGTGGTATGTTATGAACCCACGGTGGTATGTGTTGAACCCACGGTGGTATGTTGTTGAACCCACGTGGATGTTGTTGAACCCTGGTGGTATGTTGTTGAACCCACGGTGGTATGTTACTGAATCCACGGTGGTATGTTACTGAATCCACAGTGGTATGTTGATGAACCCACGGTGGTATGTTACTGAACCTACAGTGGTATGCTACTGAACCCACGTGGTATGTTACTGAATCCACAGTGGTATGTTGATGAACCCACGGTGGTATGTTACTGAACCTACAGTGGTATGCTACTGAACCCACGGTGGTATGTTACTGAACCCACGGTGGTATGTTACTGAACCCACGGTGGTATGTTACTGAACCCACAGTGGTATGTTACTGAACCTACAGTGGTATGTTACTGAACCCACAGTGGTATGTTACTGAACCTACAGTGGTATGTTACTGAACCTACAGTGGTATGTTACTGAACCTACAGTGGCATGTTACTGAACCCACAGTGGTATGTTACTGAACCTACAGTGGCATGTTACTGAACCTACAGTGGCATGTTACTGAACCCACAGTGGTATGTTACTGAACCTACAGTGGTATGTTACTGAACCCACAGTGGTATGTTACTGAACCTACGGTGGTATGTTACTGAACCTACGGTGGTATGTTACTGAACCTACGGTGGTATGTTACTGAACCTAGGTGATGTTACTGAACCCACAGTGGTATGTTACTGAACCTACAGTGGCATGTTACTGAACCTACAGTGGCATGTTACTGAACCCACAGTGGTATGTTACTGAACCTACTAGTTGAACGGTATGTTACTGAACCCACGGTGGTATGTTACTGCACCTACGGTGGTATGTTACTGAACCTACGGTGGTATGTTACTGAACCTACGGTGGTATGTTACTGAACCTACGGTTGTATGTTACTGAACCCACAGTGGTATGTTACTGAACTTACGGTGGTGTGTTACTGAAACCACGGTGGTATGTTACTGAACCTACGGTGGTATGTTACTGAACCTACGGTGGTATGTTACTGAACCTACGGTGGTATGCTGCTGAAGTTTTCCAGCTTAAGCCAAGAGAGAGAGAGAGAGAGAGAGAGAGAGAGTAGAAATATCTTTGGGCAGGGGCAGGCATGGGCAGTGATGGGCCTGTGGGCCGTGCTCAGGCATACATTAGCGACGCTTCCACAAACACACCATCTTCCTCTACCAATCTCTCCTGTCCCACCCCAACACCCCCTACCTAGCCTCCCCCCTAAATAACCTCCCCTAACCCCTCCCACACATCTCCACACCTGGGGTTATCAGGCGTAGTGGACAGCCGGTGTACCGGGGTGGTGTTGTGGTGTGGGCAGCCCTAAGTACTGTCCATTAGTGTGTGGGAGGACACGGCTGGGCAGGTGTCAACACTGCAAGACAGTGGGCGGTGGTTGAGTGTTGATGGTAGGGGATAGTGGAGCGGGGGTTGAAGGTAGGGGATAGTGGAGCGGGGGTTGATGGTAGGGGATAGTGGAGCGGGGGTTCATGGTAGGGGATAGTGGAGCGGGGGTTGATGGTAGGGGATATTGGAGCGGGGTTGATGGTAGGGATAGTGGAGCGGGGGTTGATGGTAGGGGATAGTGGAGCGGGGGTTGATGGTAGGGGATAGTGGAGCGGGGTTGATGGTAGGGGATAGTGGAGCGGGGTTGATGGTAGGGGATATTGGAGCGGGGTTCATGGTAGGGGATAGTGGAGCGGGGTTGATGGTAGGGGATAGTGGAGCGGGGTTGATGGTAGGGGATAGTGGAGCGGGGGTTGATGGTAGGGGATAGTGGAACGGGGTTGATGGTAGGGGATAGTGGACGGGGGTTGATGGTAGGGGATAGTGGAGCGGGGGTTGATGGTAGGGGATGGTGGAGCGGGGGTTGATGGTAGGGGATAGTGGAGCGGGGGTGATGGTAGGGGATAGTGGAGCGGGGTTGATGGTAGGAGATAGTGGAGCGGGGTTGATGGTAGGAGATAGTGGAGCGGGGTTGATGGTAGGGGATAGTGGAGCGGGGTTGATGGTAGGGGATAGTGGAGCGGGGTTGATGGTAGGGGATAGTGGAGCGGGGTTGATGGTAGGGGATAGTGGAGCGGGGTTGATGGTAGGGGATAGTGGAGCGGGGTTGATGGTAGGGGATAGTGGAAGGGGGTTGATGGTAGGGATAGTGGAAGGGGGTTGAGTGTTGATGGTAGGGGATGGTAGAGGATGGTGGAAGGGGGGTTGAGTGTTGATGGTAGGGGATGGTAGAGGATGGTGGAAGGGGGGTTGAGTGTTGATGGTAGGGGATGGTAGAGGATGGTGGAAGGGGGGTTGAGTGTTGATGGTAGGGGATGGTAGAGGATGGTGGAAGGGGGGTTGAGTGTTGATGGTAGGGGACGGTAGAGGATAGTATAGCGGGGGGGGCTACCCCGTGAGAAACTTATACATCCACAGTCTGCTGCTACCGTGATTCCCATGTCATTACCATGACAGAATACACAATAATGGTGCTCTTCCCTTCTCTCTATCCTACCGCCCACCTGTCCATCCTCCTACTAGCCCTCCTCCTCCTTCAACTCCTGCCCCTCCATCACCCCCTCCTGCCCCTCCATCACCCCTTCCTCCTCCATGGAGGTTGGAGGGAGGGTCAATAAGGTATCACGATCAGTTACATCCTCCACACACTAATTTGTCCAGCCAGTGATCAGCGACTTTCAAAAGGTGCCGGTCAGCTAGTCTTAAGATGCTGCCTGTAACCTGCCGTGCCGGTCAGCTAGTCTTAAGATGCTGCCTGTAACCTGCTGTAACCTGCCGTGCCGGTCAGCTAGTCTTAAGATGCTGCCTGTAACCTGCTGTAACCTGCCGTGCCGGCCAGCTAGTCTTAAGATGCTGCCTGTAACCTGCCGTGCCGGTCAGCTAGTCTTAAGATGCTGCCTGTAACCTGCCGTGCCGGTCAGCTAGTCTTAAGATGCTGCCTGTAACCTGCCGTGCCGGTCAGCTAGTCTTAAGATGCTGCCTGTAACCTGCCGTGCCGGCCAGCTAGTCTTAAGATGCTGCCTGTAACCTGCCGTGCCGGTCAGCTAGTCTTAAGATGCTGCCTGTAACCTGCCGTGCCGGCCAGCTAGTCTTAAGATGCTGCCTGTAACCTGCTGTAACCTGCTGTAACCTGCCGTGCCGGCCAGCTAGTCTTAAGATGCTGCCTGTAACCTGCTGTAACCTGCTGTAACCTGCCGTGTCGGTCAGCTAGTTAAGATGCTGTCTGCCCTGTAACCTGCCGTGCCGGCCAGCTAGTCTTAAGATGCTGCCTGTAACCTGCTGTAACCTGCCGTGCCGGCCAGCTAGTCTTAAGATGCTGCCTGTAACCTGCTGTAACCTGCCGTGCCGGTCAGCTAGTTAAGATGCTGCCTGTAACCTGCTGTAACCTGCCGTGCCGGCCAGCTAGTCTTAAGATGCTGCCTGTAACCTGCCGTGCCGGTCAGCTAGTTAAGATGCTGCCTGTAACCTGCTGTAACCTGCCGTGCCGGCCAGCTAGTCTTAAGATGCTGCCTGTAACCTGCCGTGCCGGCCAGCTAGTCTTAAGATGCTGCCTGTAACCTGCTGTAACCTGCCGTGCCGGTCAGCTAGTCTTAAGATGCTGCCTGTAACCTGCTGTAACCTGCCGTGCCGGCCAGCTAGTCTTAAGATACTGCCTGTAACATGCCGTGCCGGCCAGCTAGTCTTAAGATGCTGCCTGTAACCTGCTGTAACCTGCTGTAACCTGCCGTGCCGGTCAGCTAGTTAAGATGCTGCCTGTAACCTGCTGTAACCTGCCGTGCCGGCCAGCTAGTCTTAAGATGCTGTCTGTAACCTGCTGTAACCTGCTGTGCCGGCCAGCTAGTCTTAACATGCTGCCTGTAACCTGCTGTAACCCGCCGTGCCGGCCAGCTAGTCTTAAGATGCTGCCTGTAACCTGCTGTACCTTCCGCTGACCTTACTGTACCGCTCCTGCTGTACCCTCGCTGTAACATTCTCCTCGTCTACTGTAACTTACTGTAACCCTCAGTTTCACAACCTAATTATCTCTAATTTCCCAGGCGCTGTATGACCCCTATGGGTCTACCTCTTCCCCATTAATAATAATAATAATAATAATAATAATGACTGTCTTATGCTCCCGTCTATCAGTACATGTCTTTGTCAGACTCATTACATTCCTCTCTATATTTCCCCTCCCTGCCTGTCTTCCCCTCCCTGTCTTCCTCTCCCTTTCTGTCTACCCCCTCCCTGTCTGCCTTCCCCCTCCATGTCTGTCTTGCCCCTCCCTGTCTGTCTTGCCCCTCCCTGTCTGTCTTCCTCCTCCCTATCACACTCTTCAGTTCCCTTCCTTCCCCCACTCAAATCCTCCTCTCTCTCTTATTTCTAGTTTTCCTCCCTGTCACATCTCTCTCGCTCTCTCTCTCTCTCTCTCTCTCTCTCTCTCTCTCTCTCTCTCTCTCTCTCTCTCTCTCTCTCTCTCTCTCTCTCTCTCTCTCTCTCTCTCTCTCCCCCACCCTCTCCCTCCTTCTACCTGCTTCAAGGGTGGTGAGGCAGGCAGCTCATTAACATACTCTTTACTGCAGATGAATGTGCAACATCCAGCAACAGGCTGCTGCATGAGAGAGAGAGAGCGAGAGAGAGAGAGAGCGAGAGAGAGAGAGAGAGAGAGAAGGTGTTAAGATAGTGATTAATTAGCATGAAGATTATGTATATGAGATTCTCTCTCTTTCTCTCTCTCTCTTTCTCTCTCTCTCTCTCTCTGACAAGGTCTGGTGAGCAGCAACCAGACTGTTGCTGCTCACTTCCAAGTAAACCCAAACTAGGTCAACCCAGATCAACTCAATTCACCGGAAAAGAGTCCAAGACTGCTCAGAACCTTTAGAAGATCACGTCCTCATATAGCCGAATTAACCCTGCCTGAGTCAGTGACCGGCTCCTCTTATAGCCGATCTGACCCTGCCTGAGTCAGTGACCGGCTCCTCTTATAGCCGATCTGACCCTGCCTGAGTCAGTGACCGGCTCCTCATATAGCCGATCTGACCCCTGCCTGAGTCAGTGACCGGCTCCTCATATAGCCGCAGTAACCCTGCCTGAGTCAGTGACCGGCTCCTCATATAGCCGCAGTAACCCTGCCTGAGTCAGTGACCGGCTCCTCATATAGCCGATCTGACCCTGCCTGAGTCAGTGACCGGCTCCTCATATAGCCGATCTGACCCCTGCCTGAGTCAGTGACCGGCTCCTCATATAGCCGCATTAACCCTGCCTGAGTCAGTGACCGGCTCCTCATATAGCCGCAGTAACCCTGCCTGAGTCAGTGACCGGCTCCTCATATAGCCGCAGTAACCCTGCCTGAGTCAGAGACCGGCTCCTCATATAGCCGATCGGACCCTGCCTGAGTCAGTGACCGGCTCCTCATATAGCCGCACTGACCCTGCCTGAGTCAGTGACCGGCTCCTCATATAGCCGCACTGACCCTGCCTGAGTCAGTGACCGGCTCCTCATATAGCCGCACTGACCCTGCCTGAGTCAGTGACCGGCTCCTCATATAGCCGCACTGACCCCTGCCTGAGTCAGTGACAGGCTCCTCATATAGCCGATCTGACCCCTGCCTGAGTCAGTGACCGGCTCCGCAGATAGCCGCACCAACATATAACAACCACCTCGCATGTTGGACCACCTCGTTCACTGCCGGGCGACGCTCGTGACTTGTAATGACCCTTTAAATGTTATTATCATCACCTGTAATTAACAATTACTTTTTGGCTGTGGATTTACCAATGAATAATATAATTTATAACAAAATTTCGCTCTACACAGAGCGAAATTTGGATAAACCTTCACAAGGAGTGAAATGTGATATATTAAGTTCTAAACAGAGCGAAACATGGCTTGATAAGCTCTGCACAGGGCGAAACGTGACTGATGTATCGAGCGTTCGTCACAGAGTAAAGATCTGTCATAGTTATGTAAAATATATCTTGTATGTATCACTGTTGCATCCAGGGCACTACTTAACCCTGTTTAGCAACAAATGAACCGAACTGAATGTCCTGTTCCAAACGAAATCATCCAAAGATTCAATAGGAAATAATTTACTATGTTTCTTTCTGTTTTTTTATTAAGTTTCTTAATATACCTCAGAAGGGTTTTATATTTCTTTAAAACATTGCACCGTAAAACATAGTACTCATTAGAAACTTACACTGGGTTCGCTTAATAAAACTGTACACCATATTCTGTCTAGATTATAACACTGAATGGATCTAGTCTCACAAGACATTGATGTATATAATACAACTCTTTGCTTGACTCAATCCCAATGAGTCAGAAGACTTAACATTTTAATAATTCACTCGTACGCTGTAGCGTATCCACGACGTAGAGTATTCACTACTCTCCCATGATTCCTGTCATAATACACTAAGTAAGGTTAGGTACTTTCTCCACATAAAGGAGTTCTTAGAACTTTCTCACCGCCCTCTTTGAACTAAAGCCACTTAAACACACTCCGTATAGAGCTAGAGACAATCACAAGTGTCTCAAACACAGCAATGCACACTCCATCCGAGAGACTTCTGCCTGATACCGTCCAAGGTGCTGGAGGGTCGCTAGGGACCCTCAAGAGGGGCCAGAAGCCTAATTCCAATAAGTGAGATGCTTTCCTCACCAAAGGTGAGAGGTCAACTGCACTTGACCAGATGACCCAGACAGACGTCACCTCGCATAGAGTGAGGTTGGTTACTAAGCGTGAGTCTGGTACTTAAGAGCTGTATCAGTAGTTTAATTCACCCAAACATCATATATATTCGCATAGCTAAATAAATTAAGGCCATATAATATTATAAAGTACAGTATCTTCATTTTAGCTTCTAATGAAGATAATGTAATATTAAGTGAAAAAGCCAGTAAAACATAATATACATAATATTTGGCCTAGTGGGTCTGCCGACGAGGGGCGTAACAATCACCATGTCTTATGTATCATCATGTATCTTTTATGTATCACCAGGTATCTTCTATGTATCACGTATGCTTTATGTACCACCACGTATCTTGTATCACCATGTATTTTGGCTTATGTATTATATATGAGATCTCAAGTTTCATGTATTATGTATCCCGAAACAAATGTTAAAAACTTCCTTATTGATCACACGACTTGTTGCTGCTGGCTCTTTGCATCAGGGATGAGAGAGAGAGAGAGAGAGAGAGAGATAGCGAGAGAGAGAGAGAGAGAGAGGAGAGATAGAGAGAAAGAGAGAGAGAGAGAGAGAGAGATAGAGAGAGAGAGAGAGAGAGAGAGAGAGAGAGAGAGAGAGAGAGAGAGAGAGAGAGAGAGAGAGAGGAGACATAGAGAGAAAGAGAAAGAGAGAGAGAGAGAGAGAGAGAGAGAAAGCACATAATCAATAGCTTTTATGGGTTGGCTTTTAGTTAACTTCCTCAACACCTCTACCCTTCAGGAGGTCACGTGACTGGTGGTGGTAGTGGTAGTGGTGGTTGTGGTTGTGGTGGATGGTGGTTGGTAGTGGTTGTGGTGATCTGACTAACAACGGTGGCAGCGCCATCATCAATCAATAACAACATCAACAACAGTGCCATCAATAACAACATCAACAACAGTGAGGTGGTCAGTCCCTCAGGGTGGAGAAGGAAGTCTGAGGTGGTCAGTCCCTCAGGGTGGAGAAGGAAGTCTGAGGTGGTCAGTCCCTCATAATTACTGGGTAGACAATGGTATATCACTGTTATATTCACAGCTGTATATCTCCGTGTGTATATACACTTTGAGGTGTATATCTCAATGTATATACACTGAGAAGTGTACATATCAGAATGTATATACACTGATAGTTTACATTAATCAGTATTTTAGGTATTAAAGTATTCTTGACTAGTGGTGATCATCCAGCCTTCATGAACCTCGTGTAGTAGATAGGCTTTAAACCTCATTAACCAACCAACCACAGCGCCAAAAAAATATATAAACCAATTGTTGTATATCAGTGTATATATGCTGAAAGCTGTATATCTCTCAGTGTATATACGCTGAGAGCTGAATCCCTGCTTCAGATAGGGCGGCAGGATGGCACAGATGCATATGTGTGTGTTGGGGGAGGGAGGGGGAATCGGGAGCAGTAAGGTGGCACTGAGGGCTGCAGGATGGCACTCTGGGTTGGCACTATGGCACTATCAGCCTGAGGTCCATTACCGGAGCGCCGGCTGTAAGCGGTCTTGCTGCCTCCTGGTAATCTTAACCACCGCCGCTGTCACCACCACCCTGACTTACTGTAAGCTAGCTCTAGCTCTAGCTCTAGCCCTAGCTCTAGCTCTAACCCTAGCTCTAACTCTAGCCCTAGCTCTAGCTCTAGCCCTAGCTCTAGGTCTAGCTCTAGCCCTAGCTCTAGACCTAGCTCTAGGTCTAGCTCTAGCCCTAGCTCTAGGTCTAGGTCTAGCCCTAGCTCTAGGTCTAGCTCTAGCCCTAGCTCTAGCTCTAGCCCTAGCTCTAGCCCTAGCTCTAGCTCTACCTCTAACTCTAGCTCTAGCCTTAGCTCTAGCTCTTGTATCAAATATATTTTTTAAATAAATTTATTATTATTATTGTTATTATTATTTTTATTTTTATTATATTAATATTTTAATAATAATTATTATTATGTTAACATTTCAATTATTATAATTATTATTATAATTATTAATGGTGGCGTGGCTACACACGTCACAGCGCCTCTGGAAAATCGGAGACATCCAGGTTCGTTCCGAGTAACTATAATTCCTTGGATCAAGATCCTCACCATATATAAGAACAGGATCAATAAATATACACTTCAAAACTCTATAATATTTATTAAGATAATCTACAGATATTGCATTTACTGTACACACTTATCACACACACATACAAAAAACGCACATGTGCGCACACAAACACGCGTACACACCCACATAAACATACCATACACACACATACATACATCACAACACCAGGTCACAACACCAGGTCACCTTGCGACCAGGGGAAGATAGTAGCCACCTGGATATCCCACGCTCGTCACGGAGGTTCCATAGGCCTATTTGAGTGGTTTCATAGGCCTACTTGACACTGGAGCCTCTTTAAACCGACACAGATCGCCTTCCCTGACGCATATATTGCGATAGTCCCTCCAGAGCTGAGGATGACTGGAACATTCTTCCCGAAGGAACGTTGGTTGCCTAAGTCTTGTGGCAGCTCATTGGAAGTGTGGAACTTAGTGCTCCTTGAAGAAAGCCTTCTGGGTGTTCCTTCCTCGAGGTATAACTTCACAATTTGAAGAGGTCTCCCTTGGAGGGATTCAGAGGCTGTCTGAAGCATATGATCCTTGAAGGTGCACTTGTAAGTGGACGCTGATCCTTGAAGGTGCACTTGTAAGTGGACGCTGATCCTTGAAGGTGCACTTGTAAGTGGACGCTGATCCTTGAAGGTGCACTTGTAAGTGGACGCTGAGAGGTGGTCTAAACACGGAGAGAGAGAGAGAGAGAGAGAGAGAGAGAGAGAGAGAGAGAGAGCACCTTGAAGAAGTCTCCTGGAATTCCATGTTGAAGACCACAACATCGAAGTACTTCGAAGTCTCTCTCAGTCATCCTGGAGGTTGAGCGCTGTATTGCGAGGCGGACCAGTATTACAGCCGGGGATACACAAGCTACCTCCTGCCGGAGGATACTGTCTTCAAGACCACCTCCGCCGTCAGGCATACATCTGAGACAGGTATACCTGCAGGTATTCTTGACTGGTGGTGAGCAAGTGACAAGCAGACCTGATGACCCCCGTGTAGTATATCTAGGGAGGTGTTCCAGCGGGGTCAACGCCCCCCCGTGGCCCAGTCCATGACCAGGACTCGCGGTTGGATCAGGGCCTGACCAACCAGGCTGTTATTGCCGGCAGCAGGCAATCCAACATACGAACTACAGCGCGTAAACAACACTCAACAAAGTAGTTGGAATCTCTTAACAATAATATCATTTAACTCCGGTCTTAATTACTGCCAAATCACCCGACAATACAGAAACGTCGACGCTGTTATCGCTGTTTCGACCGACAGGCAACTTCTTAAAAATCATCTGCAGTTAGAAACGTGTTTTTAACGACGTTTCTCCATCAGTGTAGCGTCACCACTAGTGTAGCGTCACCACCAGTGTAGCGTCACCATCAGTGTAGCGTCACCATCAGTGTAGCGTCACCATCAGTGTAGCGTCACCATCAGTGTAGCGTCACCATCAGTGTAGCGTCACCATCAGTGTAACGTCACCATCAGTGCAGCGTCACCACTAGTGTAGCGTCACCATCAGTGTAGCGTCACCATCAGTGTAGTGTCACCAGCAGTGTAGTGTCACCAGCAGTGTAGTGTCACCAGCAGTGCAGCGTCACCATCAGTGTAGTGTTACCAGCAGTGTAGTGTCACCACCATTGTAGTGTTACCATCAGTGTAGCGTCACCATCAGTGTAGTGTCACCAGCAGTGTAGCGTCACCAGCAGTGTAGCGTCACCAGCAGTGTAGTGTCACCATCAGTGTAGTGTCACCAACAGTGTAGCGTCACCATCAGTGTAGCGTCACCAGCAGTGTAGTGTCACCAGCAGTGTAGTGTCACCAGCAGTGTAGCGTCACCATCAGTGTAGCGTCACCAGCAGTGTAGCGTCACCAGCAGTGTAGTGTCACCAGCAGTGTAGTGTCACCAGCAGTGTAGCGTCACCAGCAGTGTAGCGTCACCAGCAGTGTAGTGTCACCAGCAGTGTAGTGTCACCAGCAGTGTAGCGTCACCAGCAGTGTAGCGTCACCAGCAGTGTAGTGTCACCAGCAGTGTAGTGTCACCAGCAGTGTAGTGTCACCAGCAGTGCAGCGTCACCATCAGTGTAGCGTCACAAGCAATGTAGCGTCACCACCACTGTAGCGTCACCATCAGTGTAGTGTCACCATCAGTGTAGTGTTACCAGCAGTGTAGCGTCACAAGCAGTGTAGCGTCACCACCACTGTAGCGTCACCATCAGTGTAGTGTCACCAGCAGTGTAGTGTCACCAGCAGTATAGCGTCACCAGCAGTGTAGCGTCACCAGCAGTGTAGCGTCACCACTCGTGTAGCGTCACCACCACTGTAGCGTCACCATCAGTGTAGTGTCACCAGCAGTGTAGCGTCACCAGCAGTGTAGCGTCACCAGCAGTGAAGCGTCACCACCCGTGCAGCGTCACCACCCGTGTAGCGTCACCAGCAGTGGTGTCACCATCAGTGTAGCGGCACCAGCAGTGTAGCGTCACCAGTAGTGTAGCGTCACCAGCAGTGTAGTGTGACCACCCGTGTAGCGTCACCACCAGTGTAGTGTCACCTGCAGTGTAGCGTCACCATCAGTGTAGCGTCACCAGCAGTGTAGCGTCACCAGCAGTGTAGTGTCACCATCAGTGTAGTGTCACCAGCAGTGTAGCGTCACCAGCAGTGTAGCGTCACCAGCAGTGTAGTGTCACCATCAGTGTAGTGTCACCAGCAGTGTAGTGTCACCATCAGTGTAGTGTCACCAGCAGTGTAGCGTCACCAGCAGTGTAGCGTCACCAGCAGTGTAGTGTCACCATCAGTGTAGTGTCACCAGCAGTGTAGTGTCATCATCAGTGTAGCGTCACCAGCAGTGTAGTGTCACCATCAGTGTAGCGTCACCAGCAGTGTAGTGTCACTATCAGTGTAGCGTCACCAGCAGTATAGCATTATCAACAGTGTAGCGTCACCAGCAGTGTAGTGTCACCAGCAGTGTAGCGTCACCAGCAGTGTAGCGTCACCAGCAGTGTAGTGTCACCAGCAGTGTAGCGTCACCAGCAGTGTAGCGTCACCAACAGTGTAGCGTCACCAGCAGTGTAGCGTCACCAGCAGTGTAGCGTCACCACTAGTGTAGCGTCACCACCAGTGTAGCGTCACCACTAGTGTAGCGTCACCAGCAGTGTAGCGTCACCAGCAGTGTAGCATCACCACCAATATAGCGTCACCAGCAGTGTAGCGTCACCAGCAGTGTAGCGTCACCAGCAGTGTAGCGTCACCAGCAGTGTAGCGTCACCAGCAGTGTAGCGTCACCAACAGTGTAGCGTCACCAGCAGTGTAGCGTCACCAGCAGTGTAGCGTCACCAGCAGTGTAGCGTCACCAGCAGTGTAGCATCACCACCAATATAGCGTCACCAGCAGTGTAGCGTCACCACCAGTGTAGTCATCAGTGTAGCGTCACCAGAAGTATAGCGTCACCACAAGTGTAGCGTCACCAAGTATAGCGTTACCAGTAGTGTAGAGTCACCAACAGTGTAGCGTCACCAACAGTGTAGCGTCACCAAAAGTATAGCGTCACCAGCAGTGTAGCGTCACCAACAGTGTAGCGTCACCAACAGTGTAGCGTCACCAACAGTGTAGCGTCACCAACAGTGTAGCGTCACCAACAGTGTAGCGTCACCAACAGTGTAGCGTCACTGCGTTATAATAATTAATAATACTAATAATAAAAAAATAATAATTATAATAATAATAATAATAATAATAATTATAATAATATGAATAATAATAATAATTATATAAATAATATTAATAACAATAATAATAATAATTATTATTATATTTTTTCAGTAAATGATAATGGTCTAGAATTCATCTCTGGGTGAGTTGGGAAGTGTTGTAGCCAGTGTTGTAACCACGGTAGTGTTGTAGCCGGTGTTGTAGCCTCGGTAGTGTTGTAGCCACGGTAGTGTTGTAGCCTCGGTAGTGTTGTAGCTGGTGTTGTAGCCTCGGTAGTGTTGTAGCCGGTGTTGTAGGCAGATATCTCACTTTTCTTGTAAGTTGTTGTCAAGACAGTACTACGTTCTAAATAAGAGAGCATAGTTGCTTGAAAGATTGCCAGCAGTGTAGCGTCACCATCGACGTCACCCTCAGTGTAGCGTCACCATCGACGCCACCGTCAGTGCAGTATCACCAGCACTGTAGCATCACCAGCAGTCAGGCGTCACCAGCACCGTCACCACATCACTGTAGCATCACCAGTAGCACAGTGTTACCGTCAGGGTAGTATCATCAGCAGTGTAGCGTCACCAGCAGCGTCACCGTCAGTGTAAGGTTGGGCAGGCGTCGTGTTCACCAGCAGACACCCTCCGCCCGGAGGGAGCTTGGTCTGGCTAAGGACAAGACTCTGGTCAGCTCCTGTGTCGCCTCTCCTGAGCTCCTCGCTGTGGAGCACAGCGTCGCGGCCTCCGCAGCAGACGTCGGAGTAGCAGGCACGAACGGGGAGGTAGAGGAAGGCAGGGAGGTCGCCGGGGAGGTAATGGAGGAGGTGAGAGAGCTCCTCAGTGGATTGGAGGCTTGGGCAAGAAGGGAGGAGGTGGGCAAAGACGGAGGAGGGAAGGGGCAGACCGGCAGGAAGGGCAAGAGTCCGTGGAACTGTGCGTGGTGGAGACCCAGGGGTAGTAGAGTCGGGGCGTGGCATTCCAGCCCCGGGATTCTGTCCCCTGGCAGGAGGTAGTCTGGGAGTCTGTGAGCTGGGGAGGTGATGGTGGAGTCTGTGCGAGTGAGGGCGGCCATGGGCGCTAAGCACCTCAGAGACTGTGAGAACGACCCGAGGTTAGACCCCAGAGGCGGCAGTGGACCATCCAGTCCTCGCTCCCGGATCATCTTCTTGGTCTTGTAGCGGTGGTTCTGGAACCAGATCTTAATCTGCGTGGGCGTCAGGTCCAGCAGGGAGGCTAGGTGTTCCCTCTCCGGCGCCGACAGGTACCGCTGCTGGCGGAACCTCCGCTCCAGTTCGTATGTCTGGGCTTTGCTGAAGAGAATCCTTCTTTTCCTTTTGCGGCCGGAGACTTCCATCTCTTCTTCGGCACAGTCATCGACTTCGAGAGCTTCCATGTCTTCGTCGGGAGGGGTGAGGACGGCCGCAGCCTGCTCCGTGGAGTCCGCCGCGGCCTGCACGGTGCTCTGGGGTCCCTGGCCGCCCCCAGGGCTGGCTGGACCATCGGCCGGGGTGTCGTCGACAGCATCTGCCGGAGGGGAGAGTTAACACCTGGTCAGACAGCACCAATACTATTACACACGCTCCCAGCACCCCGTTGTGCAGAATCATTTAATCTAATTTAGCGAAATGCATAATCATCTCCCATTGATGGGGAAAAAATCGACTTTTATATACTGGGATGAACCCCATTGTTCGACATACTACCGTGTGTACACATTTCGTTAAGGAATATACATGCATAATAACTTTAGTACCTTCCTACTCAGGATTGGCATACATTAGCGATTTACACTGCAATTTAAAGTCATCCCTGAGGTGAACTACACAAAGGAAGGAGCAGCATCAGGTTGTGAGGACCGGGACTCATGATCACTGATAAGTAAGACACATGTGCAACAATTAGGTGCCTTTATTCCGAAACGTTTCGCCTACACAGTAGACTTCTTCAGTTAAGTACAGAAGAGTTGACAGAAGCAGTAGAGATGTGAAGACGATGTAGTCAGTCCATTAGCCTTGAATACGTAGTTTTGAGGTGGTCAGTCCCTTAGCCTGGAGAAGAGTTTTGCTCCAGAGTCTGGAAAAAGTGTTCCAGGCGAAACGTTTCGGAATAAAGATACCTAACTGTTGAACGTGAGCCTTACTAATAAACCTGTGGGCATTATCATATTCACTCATGATCACTGTCTATCATATTCACTCATGATCACTGTCTATCATATTCACTCATGATCACTGTATCATATTCACTCATGATCACTGTCTATCATATTCACTCATGATCACTGTCCATCATATTCACTCATGATCACTGCCTATCATATTCACTCATGATCACTGTCTATCATATTCACTCATGATCACTGTCTATCATATTCACTCATAATCACTGTCTATCATATTCACTCATGATCACTGTCTATCAAATTCACTCATGATCACTGTCCATCATATTCACTCATGATCACTGTCTATCATATTCACTCATGATCACTGTCTATCATATTCACTCATGATCACTGTCTATCATATTCACTCATGATCACTGTCTATCATGTTCACGAAATACCTCTATAATGGATTCACTAACAGTAAATCTCATAAATAATCCATAAATTGCGCTGGTGTTCTAGCGAGACTGAGGAAGCCCATGCAGAGTTGATAACCAGCTTGAAAGCCCATCAACAATCCTCGCTGTTCAACTGTGAATGGACTTTTGCAATTGCACTCTCAACAAACCAACAACTCGCTGCATAGACTAGATTTTTAACAATGTTTCAACAAAAAACTTATTTTCAGTCTAAGAGGAATAATTACCTGACTTACGTTAACTAAATAACGAATGTGTACAACATTACAATGTATGTTGTGAATGAGCCACATGTGTAATGTTGATGAGTGAGCCACATGTGTAATGTTGATGAGTGAGACACATGTGTAATGTTGATGAGTGAGCCATATGTGTAATGTTGATGAGTGAGCCACATGTGTAATGTTGATGAGTGAGCCACATGTGTAATGTTGATGAGTGAGCCATATGTGTAATGTTGATGAGTGAGCCACATGTGTAATGTTGATGAGTGAGCCACATGTGTAATGTTGATGAGTGAGCCATATGTGTAATGTTGATGAGTGAGCCACATGTGTAATGTTGATGAGTGAGCCACATGTGTAATGTTGATGAGTGAGCCATATGTGTAATGTTGATTATAAGTAACTCATAATAATCTAATGTTGTTAGTGAGACACAGTGATAATGATTGATAGTGAGACACAATGTGTAATGTTGATGGATTGAGACACTGTACCCAACTGTGATGAGACTAGATTTTTAAATGTTGATGAGCAAGAACATGTGTAATGTAATGAGAATAGATACGACATGTAATAATGAAGAAGACACATTGTAATGTTGATGAAGAGCACATGTGTAATGTTGATGAGGAGACACGTGTGTAATGTTGATGAGGAGCCAATGTGTAATGTTGATGAGGAGACATGTGTAATGTTGATGAGTGAGTCGCATGTGTAATGTTGATGAGTGAGTCACATTTGTAATGTTGATGAGTCACGTGTGTAATGTTGATGAGTGAGTCACATTTGTAATGTTGATGAGTGAGTCACATTTGTAATGTTGATGAGAGAGACACATGTGTAATGTTGATGAGAGAGACACATGTGTAATGTTGATGAGTGAGCCATATGTGTAATGTTGATGAGTGAGACACATGTGTAATGTTGATGAGTGAGACACATGTGTAATGTTGATGAGTGAGACACATGTGTAATGATGATGAGTGAGACACATGTGTAATGTTGATGAGTGAGCCATATGTGTAATGTTGATGAGTGAGCCATATGTGTAATGTTGATGAGTGAGACACATGTGTAATGATGATGAGTGAGACACAAGTGTAATGTTGATGAGTGAGACACATGTGTACTGTTGATGAGACACAATTGTAATGTTGATGAGCGAGACACATGTGTAATGTTGATGAGTGAGACACATGTGTAATGATGAGAGAGACACGTGTGTAATGTTGATGAGTGAGTCGCATGTGTAATGTTGATGAGTGAGCCATATGTGTAATGTTGATGAGTGAGACACATGTGTAATGTTGATGAGTGAGCCATATGTGTAATGTTGATGAGTGAGCCATATGTGTAATGTTGATGAGTGAGACACATGTGTAATGATATGATGATTGAAGGTAGGAGACACAAGTGTAATGTTGATGAGTGAGACACATGTGTACTGTTGATGAGACACAATTGTAATGTTGATGAGCGAGACACATGTGTAATGTTGATGAGTGAGACACATGTGTAATGATGAGAGAGACACGTGTGTAATGTTGATGAGTGAGTCGCATGTGTAATGTTGATGAGTGAGTCACATTTGTAATGTTGATGAGTCACGTGTGTAATGTTGATGAGTGAGTCACATTTGTAATGTTGATGAGAGAGACACGTGTGTAATGTTGATGAGAGAGACACGTGTGTAATGTTGATGAGTGAGACACATGTGTAATGTTCATGAGTGAGACACATGTGTAATGTTGATGAGTGATTCACATGTGTAATGTTGATGAGTGAGTCGCATGTGTAATGTTGATGAGTGAGTCACATTTGTAATGTTGATGAGTCACGTGTGTAATGTTGATGAGTGAGGCAATGTGTAATGTTGATGAGTGAGACACATGTGTAATGCTGATATGTGAGATACATGTGTAATGTTGATGAGTGAGTCACATGTGTAATGTTGATGAGACACATGTAATGTGATGAGGAGCAATGTGTAATGTCTGATGGATAGTGAGACACATGTGTAATGTGATAGTAGACACATGTGTAATGTACTGAGAATGTAATGTGATGAGGAACATATTGTAATGTTGATAGTGACATGATGTTGATGAGTGAGACACATGTGTAATGTTGATACCTGAGACACATGTGTAATGTTGATGAGTGAGACATATGTGTAATGTTGATGAGTGAGACATATGTGTAATGTTGATGAGTGAGACACATGTGTAATATTGATGAGACACGTGTGTAATGTTGATAAGTGAGACACATGTGTAGCAATAAAGATGTTAGGTAAAAGAACACATGTGGAACTAATGTGACATTTTAGAACACTGATCCAGTTAACGCTTCTCCCACTCCTCCTCTCCTCCCTTCACCTCTCCTCCCTCCCTCTTCCTCCTCCTCCTTCCTTCCCTCCTCCTCCCTCCTCCTCCCTCCCTCCTCCTTCAATCCCGTCATTCTACCATCCTCTCCTCTCCCTCCTTCCTCTCCTCCTCCTCCCTTCCCTCGGTCTCCTCGCTCCCCTGTCTCCTTCCTTGTTCTCCTTCCTGATGTGTGCTCCCTGCTTCTCTCCTTTCTTGTGTAGTGCTCCTGTCTCCTTCCTGTCGTGTCTCCTGTCTCCTTCCTGTGTCGTCTCCTGCTCCTTCCTGTGTTCTCCCTTCCTTGTGTGTCTCCTTCTCTGCTCTCTCCTGTTCTCTCCTCTCCCTCTGTTGTCTCCCTTCTCCTCTCCTCGTGCTCTCTCTCCTCCTGTGTGTCTCCCTCTGTCTCCTCTTCCTCCCTGTCTCCTCTCCTGCTGCTCTCCTTCCTGTTTCTCCTCTGCTCTTCCCCTCTCTCTCTCCCTGTCCTCTCCCTCCTGCTTCTCTCCCTCCTGTCTCTCTCCCTCTCTCTCTCCCTCCCTGCTCCTCTCCTCCTGCTCTCTCTCCTCCTGCTCTCTCTCCTCCTGCTCTCTCTCCCTGCTCTCTCCTCCTGCTCCCTCCTCTCTCTCTCCTCAGTGTCTCTCTCCTCTGCTCTCTCTCTCCTGCTCTCTCTCCTCTGTCTCTCTCCCTCGTGCTCTCTCTCCTCCTGCTCTCTCCTCTCCCTCCTGCTGCTCTCTCTCTCCCTGCTCTCTCTCCCTCCTCTCCTCTGCTCCCTCCCTGCTCTCTCTCCCCCCTGTCTCTCCCTCCCTGCTCTCTCTCCTGCTCTCTCTCCTCCTGCTCTCTCTCCCTCTGCTCTCTCCTCCTGTCTCTCCCTGCTCTCTCTCCCTCCTGCTCTCTCTCCTCCTGCTCTCTCTCCTCCTGCTCTCTCTCCTGCTCTCTCTCCCTCCCTGCTCTCTCTCCTCAGCTCTCTCCCTCCCTGCTCTCTCTCCCTCCCTGCTCTCTCTCCCTCCCTGCTCTCCTCCTCCCTCCCCTGCTCTCTCTCTCCTCCCTGCTCTCTCTCCCTCCCTGCTCTCTCTCCTCTCCCTGCTCTCTCCCTCCTGCTCTCTCCCTCCCTGCTCTCTCTCCTCCCTGCTCTCTCTCCCTCCCTGCTCTCTCTCCCTCCCTGCTCTCTCTCTCTCCCTGCTCTCTCTCCCTCCCTGCTCTCTCTCCCTCCCTGCTCTCTCTCCTCCCTCTCTCTCTCTCTCTCTCTCTCTCCCCCCTGCTCTCTCTCCTGCTCTCTCTCCCCTGCTCTCTCTCTCCTCCTCTCCTCCCTGCTTCTCTCTCCTCTCCTCTCCCTCCTCTCTCTCTCCTCCCTGCTCTCTCTCCCTCCTGCTCTCCCTCCCTGCTCTCTCTCTCCCTGCTCTCTCTCCTGCTCTCTCTCTCTCTCCATGAAGGTGATCCCAGGCTCGTTCAATTACACTTGTGTGTTTGTGTGTTTGTGTGTGTTTGTGTTTGTGTTTGTGTGTATGTGTGTGTGTGTGTGTGTTTGTGTGTGTGTGTGTTTGTGTTTGTGTTGTATGTGTGTGTGTTGTGTTTGTGTTTTGTGTGTTGTGTTTTTGGTGTGTGTTTGTGTGTACTCACCTAATTGTGGTTGCAGGGGTCGATACTCAGCTCCTGGCCCCGCCTCTGCGCTGCCCGCTACTGGGTATCTGCTCTCCCTGCTCCATGAGCTTTATCATACCTCGTCTTAAAACTGTGTATGGTTCCTGCCTCCACTATGTCTTTCTCTAGACTATTCCACTTCCTGACTACTCTGTGGCTGAAGAAATGCTTCCTAACATCCCTTTGACTCATCTGAGTCTTCAGCTTCCAGTTGTGTCCCCTTGTTTCTGTGTTCCCTCTCTGGAACATCCTGTCACTGTCTACCTTGTCGATTCCCCGCAGTATTTTGTATGTCGTTATCATGTCTCCTCTGACCCTTCTTTCCTCCAGTGTTGTTAGTCCTATTTCCCTCAACCTTTCTTCATAAGACAGACCCCTGAGTTGTGGAACTAACCTTGTCGCAAACCTTTGCACTTTCTCTAGTTTCTTTACGTGCTTGACCAGGTGTGGGTTCCAGACTGGTGCTGCATATTCTAGTATGGGCCTGACGTACACGGTGTACAGTGTCTTGAACGATTCCTTGTTAAGGTAACGGAACGCTAATCTAAGGTTTGCCAGACGCCCATATGCTGCCGCAGTTATCTGGTTGATGTGTGCCTCCGGAGACGTGTGTGTGTGTGTGTGTTTCTGTGTGTGTGTGTTTCTGTGTGTGTACTCACCTAGTTGTACTCACCTAGTTGTGGTTGCAGGGGTCGAGTCAAAGCTCCTGGCCCCGCCTCTTCACTGGCCGCTACTGGTGTTGACAGTGACTCACCTGTACAGGTGTTGGTAGTGACTCACCTGTACAAGTGTTGAGTGACTCACCTGTACAGGTGTTGGTAGTGACTCATCAGTACAGGTGTTGACAGTGACTCACCTGTACAGGTGTTGATAGTGACTCACCAGTACTGGTGTTGACAGTGACTCACCTGTACAGGTGTTGGTAGTGACTCACCTGTACAAGTGTTGAGTGACTCACCTGTACAGGTGTTGGTAGTGACTCATCAGTACAGGTGTTGACAGTAACTCACCTGTACAGGTGTTGGTAGTGACTCACAAGTACAGGTGTTGACAGTGACTCACCTGTACAGGTATTGACAGTGACTCACCTGTACAGGTGTTGGTAGTGACTCACCAGTACAGGTGTTGTCAGTGACTCAACTGTACAGGTGTTAGTAGTGACTCACAAATACAGGTGTTGAGTGACTCTCCAGTACAGGAGTTGAGAGTCACTGTACAGGTGTTTGTAGTGACTCACCAGTACAGGTGTTGACAGTGACTCACCAGTACAGGTGTTGACAGTGACTCGCCAGTAAAGGTGTTGACAGTGACTCACCAGTACAGGTGTTGACAGTGACTTACCAGTACAGGTGTTGACAGTGACTCACCAGTACAGGTGTTGACAGTAACTCACCAGTACAGGTGTTGACAGTGACTTACCAGTACAGGTGTTGACAGTGACTCACCAGTACAGGTGTTGACAGTGCTTCACCAGTACAGGTGTTTACAGTGACTCACCAGTACATGTGTTTACAGTGGCTCACCATTGCAGGTGTTGACAGTGACTCACCAGTACAGGTGTTGAGAGTGACTCACCAGTACAGGTGTTGACAGTGACTCACCAGTACAGGTGTTGAGAGTGACTCACCAGTACTGGTGTTGACAATAACACACCTGTGCAGGTGTTGACAATAACTCACCAGTACAGGTGTTGAGAGTGACTCACCAGTACTGGTGTTGACAATAACTCACCTGTGCAGGTGTTGGGAGCATCGTGCAGTTGCAGTAAGTCTCTCACCGTGAAGCCTCGACCAGCACCACCTCGCTTCTCCTGAGCCTGAAACACAACACAACACAGTGTTACAACACAACACAACACATTGTTACAACGCAACACAGTGTTACAACACAACACATTGTTACAATGCAACACAGTGTTACAACACAACACAGTGTCACAACACAACAAAACAGTGTTACAACACAACACAGTGTTACAACGCAACACAGTGTTACAACACAACACAATGTTACAATGCAACACAGTGTTACAACACAACAAAGTGTCACAACACAACAGTGTTACAACACAACACAGTGTTACAACACAACACAACACATTGTTACAACGCAACAGTGTTACAACACAACACAGTGTTACAACACAACACAACACATTGTTACAACACAACACATTGTTACAATGCAACACAGTGTTACAACACAACATAACAGTGTTACAACACAACACAGTGTTACAACACAACACATTGTTACAACGCAACACATTGTTACAATGCAACACAATGTTACAACACAACACAACACAGTGTCACAACACAACACAACACAGTGTTACAACACAACACAACACAGTGTCACAACACAACACAACAGTGTTACAACGCAACACAACACAGTGTTACAACACAACACAGTGTCACAACACAACACAGTGTTACAACGCAACACAACACAGTGTTAAAACGCAACACAACACAGTGTTACAACACAACACAGTGTCACAACATAACACAGTGTTACAATGCAACACAACACAGTGTTACAACGCAACACAGTGTTACAACACAACACAGATTTACAACACAACACAGTGTTACAACACAACACAGTGTTACAACACAACAAAGTGTTAAAACACAACAGTGTTACAACACAACAAAGTGTTACAATACAACACAGTGTTACAGCCAAACACAACACAGTGGTGCAACACAACACAGTGTCACAACGCAACACAACACAGTGTTACACCCAAACACAACACAGTGTTACAACACAGTGTCACAACGCAACACAACACAGTTACAACACAACAAAGTGTTACAACACAGCACAGTGTTACAACACAACAAAGTGTTACAACACAACACAGTGTTACAACACAACGCAGTGTTACAACACAACACAGTGTTACAGCCAAACACAACACAGTGGTGCAACACAACACAGTGTCACAACGCAACACAACACAGTGTTACAACACAATACAGTGTTACAACACAACACAGTGTTACAACATAATACAGTGTTACAACACAACACAGTGTTACAACACAATACAGTGTTACAACACAACACAACACAGTGTTACAACACAATACAGTGTTACAACACAACACAGTGTTACAACACAACACAGTGTTACAACGTCCTGCCAACGCATCATTTCCACAAAATCCAAGGGAGAAGATCTTGATAGACTAAGTGGACGGCGTGACAGATAGATCGGGTGATAGATAGATAGATAGCATGATAGATAGATGGCATGATAGACAGATGGCATGATAGACTATAGTCTATTTGCGATAAAATATTAAGATTTTGTTCCATTATGAAACGTCAATAATCCATTAATAATCTTCAATAATTCATATAATAATCTTCAATAATTCATATAATAATCTTCAATAATTCATATAATAATCTTCAATAATTCATATAATAATCTTCAATAATTCATATAATAATCTTCAATAATTCATATAATAATCTTCAATAATTCATATAATAATCTTCAATAATTCAATAAATTCTTGGACAATTTCTTCTCAAAAGCGTAAAACACGTGAGGTACCCTGAGTGTATTGCGTCATCGTACGCAAAACTTGCGTATCTGATCAGCGTATATCTGGCCAGCATAAATCTGGCAAGCATAATTCTGACTAGCTTATATCTGGCCAACGTAAATCTGGCCAGTGTACATCTGGCCACCATATCTGGTCAGATATATGGTGGCCAGATGTACGTATATTATTATTATTATTATTGATATAATTATTATTATTATTATTATTGATATAATTATTATTATTATTATTATTATTGATATTATTACTGTTATTATTATTATTATTATTATTATTATTGATATTGATATTATTACTGTTATTATTATTATTATTATTATTGATATTATTATTACTGTTATTATTATTATTATTTATCAATATAATTATTGATATTATTATTATTATTATTTGATATTATTATTATTATAATTATTGACATTATTATTATTTGTCAAATAATTAACATTAACATCACAATAATTACATTCCAGGAATAATAATTAACAAAATAATAATAATATCAATAATAATCCCCATGATAAACTTTATAATAATTTTAAAAATAATCCTAATAATAATCCACATGATTATAATAATTTGAGCAATAATATTACCAGTCTTAATTAAGTCATTAACAGGTGTTAGTTAATTAACAGGTGTTAACACGTGTTGGGAATTATCAGTAGTTAAGTAATTAGTAGGTGTTAAGCAATTAACAGGTGTTAGGTTATTAACAAATGTTAACAATTAACATGTGTTAGGTAATTAACAGATTTTAGGTAATTAACATGTGTTAGGTAATTAACAGATGTTAGATAATTAACAGGTGTTTGAGAATTAGCAGGTGTTAGATAATTAATCCTGTGTACCATACGCCTAGACAGGTTATGAAATATTAATAATAATAATAATAATAATAATAGTATTGACGCATGAAAGGAAGAGTCAGCTACGCATATTCTGCGTCACTTGTGAATGAGCTGCGACATTCGCGTATGTATCTCGTACGCAATTCCGGCAGAAATTGCGGCGGTGGGTTAAGCACTGCAGAACTACGCATATTAACGCAAATCTCATGCGTAATTATTTGAGTTCTATACGCCCCTACGTTAAAACACACACACACACCTGCGCGAGTTTCACGCACAGCTACGCAAAATTAGCGTACAATCCCGCAACAGTACGCAAAATTAGCGTATAATCACGCAACAATACGCACATAAAATTTACGCACTGACGCTAAAAGAATTTATCCCACATAGTCAAAATTTTAATACAATAACGCAAGAAAACACAGTCGAAATGCATTCAACCAGGAGCAAAATACAATCAGTCGTAGTTCAGAATACAATAACAATAAACTGAGAATACAGCATCGTTAATTTCAATAAATTCAAAATACAGTAGAAACAGACCAAGAAACTCAAAATACAATCGTGTGAATTCCCTATACAATCTCGCTTAAGAATATACAATCACTGGTAACTAAATACAACCACTGGTAACTAAATACAATCCCTAGAAGCCAAATATAATCCCTAGAAACGAAATACAATCACTGGCAACAAAATACAATCCCAAGGAACCAAATACAGTCCCGAGGAACCAAATACAATCCCGAGGAACAAAATACAATCTTTGAAAAAGGTATAAAATCATTAGAAACGAAATGCAATCCCTAGAATAGAAATACAATCAGTAGAATAGAAATATAATCCCTAGAAACGAAATGCAATCCTTAGAATAGAAATACAATCCCTAGAAACACAATGCAATCCCTAGAATAGAAATACAATCAGTAGAATAGAAATACAATCCCTAGAAACCAAGTACAATCCCTAGAAACCAAGTACAATCCCTAGAAACCAAGTACAATACCTAGAAACCAAGAACAATCCCTAGAAACCAAGTACAATCCCTAGAAACCAAGTACAATCCCTAGAAACCAAGTACAATCCCTAGAAACCAAGAACAATCCCAAGAAACCAAGAACAATCCCAAGAAACCAAGTACAATTCCTAGAAACCAAGTACAATTCCTAGAAACCAAGTACAATCCCTAGAAACCAAGAACAATCCCAAGAAACCAAGAACAATCCCAAGAAACCAAGTACAATTCCTAGAAACCAAGTACAATTCCTAGAAACCAAGTACAATCCCTAGAAACCAAGAACAATCCCAAGAAACCAAGTACAATTCCTAGAAACCAAGTACAATCCCTAGAAACCAAGTACAATCCCTAAACATTACTGGTAACACACACACACACATGAAGTGCAAGGTTCTAGTATCTCTAGCCCGTCCTGTGGTACTAGTTTTAGCTACTAGTGTTATACTAGTACACAGAGCTAGTGTTCTAGCTGTGTCCAGTAGCTCGGTTGGTAGCGCACCCGGCTCACACACTGAGGTCCGTGGTTCGATCCCCGATACGGCTGGAAACATTAGGACGTGTTTTCTTAAGACACCTGCTGTCCATGTTCACCTAGCAGTAAAATAGGTACCTGGGTGTTAGTCGACTGGTGTGGGTCTCATCCTGGGGACAAAATTAACCTGATTTGCCCGACGTGATCTGAATAACCAGGAGCTTTCTATATAGTGTCACTAGTACACACTACTAGTGTTTTACTAGTACGCACTACTAGCTACACGTTATCTACACGTACAATTAACCCAGTTGGGATAATGAAAGCTATTTTTTTTTCAACTAGTTGGTTAATTTTGGTGGAGAGGTCCGGCAGCGTGGCGGCCGCCATCTTAACTGCGCCTCCAACAATGGCGACGTTGTCAACGGCGGTTGAGATTGATGCAGCGTTGATGTGAGACCGAGTGTTCTGGTAATCAATTAGAGGTCACTGGGAAGGGGGGGGGAGGTAACGCTATCCAAGGGTCGTTATTAGACGGCAGGGCTGTTAACGGCGGTGCAAGGCGTCGCTCCAACGAAGGGGAGACGACACGAAACGTATTTTTTTAAGTTACAAGAGTTGAGTGGTTACTTACTGTTATCATGGTGGATGGATGGTGGTTGAGGGGGGGTTGTGGTGGTTGTTGTTGGGGGAGAGGGGGAGCTAACAGGAGCCGTCAACAGCACTAGTACTCCCGCGGGAAATTAGTATCCTGGTGCGAGGAGCGGCGCGAGTGATGGTGTTACCGCTGGCGCGTCTCGACGCACTCTCCCCCGCGCCTCGCGCTATCGCCTTTAGTCGGCCCCGCCCCTCGCCACCTACCCTGGGGAAGGAGGGGGAGGAGCCTTCTCCTCTCCAAGAGGGCGGAGCCTCCAGAATTACGCCCTCCGATTGGCCCGCGACACCCCATTACGTCATTACCCACAGCGGGAGGGAAGTGGAGTCGGCGGGATAAGTGGCGGGCGAAGTACGCGATCCCAGCTGGTAGAAAGCCAAATGTTTCCCGCTAAATACACTTACTTCGATCCCTTTGGCTCATTAAGAGGGCGTAAATCCTTTATAAATAGCACACCTCAGATCCCCGCCTACAAGCAACTTATCTCTGGCGACAGCTGTGAGGGAGGGGGGGAAGGGGTAGAAATAAGAGAATGATTGAACGACAGAAGAGGGGAATGAGGGGGTACCCACACCACCTACTGACGAAGGACTTGGCTAAGAGGGAAGGGAAAGGGGAGGGGGGAAGCACACTGCTGTTATTGACCAGGCTATCAACTTATATTGCCCGTTGCTCTTACCTCTGGAGCCTCCAACATCAATAACCTTTTATACTGAGGAGGCGAGGCTAGTTATTACCTCCAGGAGGTACTGTAGGTCCAGGAGGAACTGGAGGTACTGGAGGTCCAGGAGGAACTGGAGGTCCAGGAGGTACTGTAGGTCCAGGAGGAACTGTAGGTCCAGGAGATACTGTAGGTCCAGGAGGTACTGTAGGTCAAGGAGGAACTGGAGGTACTGGAGGTCCAGGAGGTACTGGAGGTCCAGGAGGTACTGTAGGTCCAGGAGGTATGTAGATCCAGGAGGACTGAGTCCAGGCCTGAACTCGCTACATACTGGTAAATGAAGACTGCTACACACCTGAAGCCTACTACATACCTGAAGCCTACTACACACCTGAAGCCTACTACACACCTGAAGCCTACTACACACCTGAAGACTCCTACACACCTGAAGCCTACTACACATCTGAAGCCTACTAAACACCTGAAGACTGCTACACACCTGAAGCTTACTACACACCTGAAGCCTACTACACACCTGAAGACTCCTACACACCTGAAGACTACTACACATCTGAAGCCTACTACACACCTGAAGCCTACTACACACCTCAAGACTACTACACACCTGAAGCCTACTACACACCTGAAGCCTACTACACACCTGAAGTCTACTACACACCTGAAGTCTACTACACACCTGAAGACTGCTACACACCTGAAGACTACTACACACCTGAAGCCTACTACACACCTCAAGCCTACTACACACCTGAAGCCTACTACACACCTCAAGGCTACTACACACCTGAAGCCTACTACACACCTCAAGGCTACTACACACCTCAAGCCTACTACACACCTCAAGCCTACTACACACCTCAAGCCTACTACACACCTCAAGCCTACTACACACCTGAAGCCTACTACACACCTCAAGCCTACTACACACCTGAAGCCTACTACACACCTCAAGCCTACTACACACCTCAAGCCTACTACACACCTCAAGCCTACTACACACCTCAAGCCTACTACACACCTCAAGCCTACTACACACCTGAAGCCTACTACACACCTCAAGCCTACTACACACCTCAAGCCTACTACACACCTCAAGCCTACTACACACCTCAAGCCTACTACACACCTCAAGCCTACTACACACCTCAAGCCTACTACACACCTGAAGCCTACTACACACCTGAAGCCTACTACACACCTGAAGCCTACTACACACCTGAAGCCTACTACACACCTGAAGCCTACTACACATCTGAAGACTACTACACACCTGAAGCCTACTACACACCTCAAGCCTACTACACACCTCAAGCCTACTACACACCTCAAGCCTACTACACACCTCAAGCCTACTACACACCTCAAGCCTACTACACACCTGAAGCCTACTACACACCTCAAGCCTACTACACACCTCAAGCCTACTACACACCTCAAGCCTACTACACACCTGAAGCCTACTACACACCTCAAGCCTACTACACACCTCAAGCCTACTACACACCTCAAGCCTACTACACACCTCAAGCCTACTACACACCTCAAGCCTACTACACACCTGAAGACTCCAACCTACAGATGTTCTGGCGGTAATAACGGTAATAAATGGTTTACAAACCGTCAAGTTGCATAAGTGTCTTGTTCTTCGACTGTCATACTGTTTTTATAAGAGCCGAGTAAGTGTAGCCTCTTAAGGAAGCACTTTAGTGTTCTTCAGTGTTCTAAAGTGTTCTAAAGTGTTCTTCAGTGTTCTAAAGTGTTCTTCAGTGTTCTAAAGTGTTCTTCAGTGTTCTAATGACTTGAAGGAATTATTAATTGACCATGATGAACGTAGCCTTAATTATAATTATTTTGATAACTTTTAAATTTGTTATAAGTAGTGGTAGTAGTAATAGCAGTAATCGTAGTAGTAGTAATCGTAGTAGTAGTAGTAATAATCGTAGTAGTAGTAGTAGTAATCGTAGAAGTAGCAGTAGTAGTAATAATCGTAGTAGCAGTAGTAATCGTAGTAGTAATAGTAGTAGAAGCAATTAGTAGACTTATCGTAAGGTTTAATACAGTTGTATATTACGCAGTTTATGCGTAATAAGGCAACGTATTAAGAAGCGGTGAGTTGTTAGGTAACGGAAGGGAGGAAGTGGCGGCTGTAGTTGTGATTCCTGTTTGTAGTGGGGGAGGGGGAGAACATGAATAATGTGAGGGGGAAGAGAGGGGTGACTGCTGAATGTGAGGGGGGGAGAAGATGAGTGACATGGATACTTTGTAGGCAAGCGAGGATGGAGAGGGAGCATAGGGAGAGAGGGAGCATAGGGAGAGAGAGGGAGCATAGGGAGAGAGAGGGAGCATAGGGAGAGAGAGGGAGAGAATGTGAAATGAGGAGTATAGGGTTGGGAGTGAAAGGGAAATATAAGGAGATAACGAGAAGAGAGGTACAGGGAGATAATTAGAAATGAGGGAGTATAGGGAGAGAAAGAGTGTAATAAATAGTTCGATGGAGGGAGGCTAAGGGAGAGTGAGAAGAGGGAGGGGAGATCGTCTAAGGGGCTAAGGGTGGGATGACAGGGGGGTTAAGGGAGAGTGAGTCGTCTAGGGAGCTAAGGGCGAGATGAGAGAGGAGGGAGGTTAAGGGAGAGGGGGAAGTATACTGGTATATCAATATACTGGAGGTACACGGAGTCAGTATGGTCATTACCATAACAAACATCTGCTCACAGCCGGACCTTAACTAAACATTCCACCTGCATCAATATTAACATCAATAACATCAACACACTGACCTGACCTTAATAACATCAACACACTGACCTGACCTTAATAACATCAACACATTGACCTGACCTTACATCAATAACATCAACACACTGACCTGACCTTACATCACTCTTAAGATCAATAACAAGGACAGGGGGGGGCAAGGACAGCCTTTTTAACAAGAACAAGGACAGTCTGGCTCATTACCCATGCAAGTGAACCACAGGAATGTATGGAATGAGCTTAGTGACACAGTGGAATGAGCTGAGTACTGATACAGTGGAATGAGCTGAGTAGTGATACAGTGGAATGAGCTGAGTAGTGATGCAGTGGAATGAGGTGAGTAGTGATGCAGTGGAATGAGCTGAGTAGTGACAGTGGAATGAGGTGAGTAGTGATGCAGTGGAATGAGCTGAGTAGTGACAGTGGAATGAGGTGAGTAGTGACACAATGGAATGAGCTGAGTAGTGATACAGTGGAATGAGCTGAGTAGTGATGCAGTGGAATGAGGTGAGTAGTGATGCAGTGGAATGAGCTGAGTAGTGATGCAGTGGAATGAGGTGAGTAGTGATGCAGTGGAATGAGGTGAGTAGTGACAGTGGAATGAGGTGAGTAGTGACACAGTGGAATGAGATGAGTAGTGATACAGTGGAATGAGCTGAGTAGTGATGCAGTGGAATGAGCTGAGTAGTGATGTAGTGGAATGAGGTGAGTAGTGATGCAGTGGAATGAGGTGAGTAGTGACAGTGGAATGAGGTGAGTAGTGACACAGTAGTGATACAGTGGAATGAGATGAGTAGTGACAGTGGAACAATTTGAATAAACACACAGTGGAACAAGCTGAGCAATGACATAATGGAACAAGCAGAACAGTGACACAGTGGACCAAGCTGAACAGTGACACAGTGGACCAAGCCGAACAGTGACACAGTGAAATAAGCTGAACAGTTCCACAGTGGACCAAGCTGAACAGTGACACAGTGGACCAAGCTGAACAGTGACACAGTGGACCAAGCCGAACAGTGGCACAGTGGAATAAGCTGAACAGTTCCACAGTGGACCAAGCTGAACAGTGACACAGTAGACCAAGCTGAACAGTGACACAGTGGACCAAGCTGAACAGTGACACAGTGGACCAAGCCCAACAGTGACACAGTGGACCAAGCCCAACAGTGACACAGTGGACCAAGCCGAACAGTGGCACAGTGGACCAAGCCGAACAGTGACACGGTGCAAACGAACGTCTTGTTGTGAGTATATAGGGCCGCTGAGAGGTTACACCGTATCAAGCCCCGTGAAAGTGGACGCCGTCCTCTGGGAGGAGGACACACAGAGGAAAAAAATATTCACATGATAAAACTCTTCCACATCAGTCAATCAATAAGAAAAAAAAAGTGACCAAACATTAGCATCTCCACACAGAGGAATGTTTTCACAAAGGAAAGTGGGGTTAAAGGTCAGAGTCAACCTCTATCTCTCTCTCTCTCTCTCTTGAACAGCCTCTCATCCACGACAACTTCCAACAAGGTTAGTTATGTCTAGGTATGATAATTGTTTTTATGTGTACCTGTGCCTGAATAAGCTTATAATATGCAAGAATTAGCACAGCCATTGGTATTTTAACACAGAATGTTGATAAGCCAATTTAAATAGGTTCAGTCTGGGATTATTTACCCGAACGGTAAATAATCCCAGGAGTTTGCAATCCCTAAGTCTTAATCCCAGGAAAGGTCAATAATTACAATAATTAACAGTAACTCCAAGAGTGTTAATAACACTGCTAACTCGTAAAGTAATAATCCCGGAAGATTAATAACCCAAGATAACTGACACCCAGGTACCTATTTACTGCTAGGTGAATTAGGACAGCAGGTGCTAGGAGACTTGCAATCACTTTTCATCTCGCCCAAGATCGAACTCAGGTGCTTTCAGTTCTGAGCCGAACGTTCTATCACTAAGTCACATCACACTAGCAGTAGCAGCAATAGTAGTAGTAGTAGTAGTAGCAATAGTAGTAGTAGTAGTAGTAGTAGATAGTAGTAGTAGTAGTAGTAGTAGTAGTAGTAGTAGTAGTAGTAGTAGCAGTAGTAACAGTAATAATAGTAGGAGTAAAATTTTAGCGAAATAAAGATCATTAAAGGTCTGGAAGTTATGATTGCGAGCAGTAAGGTGGTAAGTGCGTGCCTCGGAACCTCACACTCGCCTTTAAAGTGTCCAACACCTCATGCATTAAAAATTAAGTGGAGTTTTAGGGGTGATAAAGGAGCCAGGTCCGGACGCTAGCGAATCCGACTCCGGACGTCCGCGAGGGACGGAGCCGGAAACGAGCGAGAGTTGGCCATTTTGTGACCACTTGGTCCTGATGGACTGACCCCCTTCCGCCTGGATGGTCGGAGGGGTCAGAGACCGTCCTCCTGGCCGGTTAGCCGACCCCTAGACCGTACACCCGGCTGGGACGATCCCAAAAGAAAGACCATTCGTCAGACCACCGGCCCTCCCTTATTTCTTTGCCTCTCTCACTCCCTCTCTTCCTATCCTCTAGTCTCCTCTTCCTGCCTCATTCCCTCCCTTTTCACCTTTCCATCATTCCTCCCTCTCTCACGTTCTCTGTCCTTTCCTCTCTCCATCGTTCCCTCCTTCTATCCTTCCCTCTCTCCCTCTTTCCTTCCCCTCCCTCCTTCCCACTAGCCCTCGGTATGTTTACTAAGGCGGGTCATGTACGATACCTCTGTACTGTCGCCAAGACCTGGCTGTATGCACAGGGAGGGAGGGAGGGAGGGATGGGGAGGATGGGGAGGGGAAGGGGAGGAGAGGGAAGATAGTGAAAAGGAGGTTGGGAGGGGAGGTGGTGGAAGGGGAGAAGCAACAGTCGTAGTATCAACAGAAGGAACAACAGTAGCAACGATAGCAGTAATGGTATCAACAGAAGCAGCAGCAACGGTAGCAGCGCCAATTGTAACAGAAGTAACAAGAGAAATAAACAGAACAAGAAGCAACATTCGAAACACCATCAACAGAAATAGAAGCAACAATAGCAACAGTACCAGAAAAATCAGCAGCAACAGTAGCAATTTCAACAGAAGTAACAGTAATAGCAGTGTGAACAGAAGCAGCAGCAACAACAGTAGTAGGCATATCAACAAAGACAGCAATCACAGGAGCAACAGTAACAGTAGTATAAATAGTGGTAGTAGTATCAACAGGAGTAGCAGAGGCAGTAATAATGGAGTGGTAGTAGTTGTGATGGTGGTAGCAGTGGTGGTGGTAGTGGTGGTAGCAGTAGTGATGGTGGTCGGGCAGCGCCTGGGTCTATCGATTTCGGACCAACTGCAACTTTGCACAATAAAGATGCGCTGCCCACCCACCACCACCAGCACTACCACTATCACCACCACTATTCCTACCATCACTACAGCTACTAAGTCCTCCGCCACTACCACAACCACCACATCAACGGCCACACCACCTCCACCATTACAACCATCACCACACCACCTGTCATCGTCACTACCACCACTCCATTCTTACTATTACAACCATCACACCTACCACCACAACAACCACTACTGCAACCAGCCCCACAACCACACCACCACCGTTTCGTAATTCTGTGCCTCCACATTTGTATTGCGTTAAGGTGTGTTGCGTCACTGTGTATGTTGCGTCATTGCGTCTCCAAGTCACTGAACGGCAAATAAACTGCTCTACTTCCTATATCACCATTGAAAATATAATTTAATCTAAAAATCTAGTAAAAAATTCCTTTCTTAGCTGTTCTTATATACGCAACAGTAAACCATCGTTTTATTTCCAGGATGGTTTCCGTTACTTCCAGAATTTGTTAAGTAACTAATGCTATTTTAGTTCCAGGAGAGCCTCGGCCACCATCAGGAGATTATGAGAATTATTATTTTATTTCCAGGAGAAACTCCACCACCACCAGTAGATGATGAGAATTATTATTTTATTTCCAGGAGAGCCTCCACCACCACCAGGAGATGATGATAATTATTATTTTATTTCCAGGAGAGCCTCCACTACCACCAGGAGATGATGATAATTATTATTTTATTTCCAGGAGAGTCTCCACGTTTACCATTTTAATATAGGATTGTCACCAAGATAACCATCGCTGTATTATTTTCAAGTACTGTTTCAACTACTGTAATACCGCAGCTTCGTAAAAGATTCTGTTGATGCTGCGGATTTATCAGAATGCCTGTTGCTGGGTTAGCAGTGGCACTGTTGCTGGGTTAGCAGTGGCACTGTTGCTGGGTTAGCAGTGGCACTGTTGCTGAAGGGTTCATTGGTTCTGTGAACTCAACAGAAGAATTAAAGAGGTTCCTTTAGCGGTGCGAGTTCAACAGGGGCGCTACTAATGAGGACTCTTTAAGCACACATTACCATAGGTCGCAATGTCTCGTAAAATCACATAGATTAATGTTTTTTTCCACGTAGTATGACCAAATAACTTGACTGATTCACATTTCAAAACTTCGTTTCGACCACCAGCTGTTGTAAATCTGGCAAACTGCAAACTCTGTCCTTAGAATCACTGTCACACCTTTCATCATTATAAACTTAAACGTAAAATTATCCAAAATATTTTTTTTTTTTGGGGGGGGAAAGCTTTCATATTTTTTTCAATAAATTCTAAAATATTCAATCCACAGTAACTTTCCAAAATATCCTCGCTATTATTCCAACTTGGATACACTGTTGTAGGTCATTAAGTGCTCCTTCCCATCAGAAGGTTGGGGTCTAGTTCCTGGATCCATTATGTATCTCTGTAATCTTTCGACTGCCGTTCACACTATGGTTATGGGATGCAAACTGAAAGTATTAATTAAAATTAATTGATGAAGGAGTAGCATTGGATGGAATCACCAGACACAAGCTTGAGGTCCTGCGAGGTGGAGATGAGAGAAGGAGGATGCAGTGTTGAGGTCCTGCGAGGTGGAGATGAGAGAAGGAGGATGCAGTGTTGAGGTCCTGCGAGGTGGAGATGAGAGAAGGAGGATGCAGTGTTGAGGTCCTGCGAGGTGGAGATGAGAGAAGGAGGATGCAGTGTTGAGGTCCTGCGAGGTGGAGATGAGAGAAGGAGGATGCAGTGTTGATGTCCTGCGAGGTGGAGATGAGAGAAGGAGGATGCAGTGTTGAGGTCCTGCGAGGTGGAGATGAGAGAAGGAGGCTGCAGTGTTGAGGTCCTGCGAGGTGGAGATGAGAGAAGGAGGATGCAGTGTTGAGGTCCTGCGAGGTGGAGATGAGAGAAGGAGGATGCAGTGTTGATGTCCTGCGAGGTGGAGATGAGAGAAGGAGGATGCAGTGTTGAGGTCCTGCGAGGTGGAGATGAGAGAAGGAGGATGCAGTGTTGAGGTCCTGCGAGGTGGAGATAGAGAAGGAGGCTGCAGTGTTGATGTCCTGCGAGGTGGAGATGAGAGAATGAGGATGCAGTGTTGAGGTCCTGCGAGGTGGAGATGAGAGAAGGAGGATGCAGTGTTGAGGTCCTGCGAGGTGGAGATGAGAGAAGGAGGATGCAGTGTCGAGGTCCTGCGAGGTGGAGATGAGAGAAGGAGGATGCAGTGTTGAGATCCTGCGAGGTGGAGATGAGAGAAGGAGGATGCAGTGTTGAGATCCTGCGAGGTGGAGATGATAGAAGGAGGCTGCAGTGTTGATGTCAGTGTAGAGCCTCAAGGTGGTGAGGGTGGCAGTGTTAAGGTCGGTGTAGAGCCTCAGGGTGGTCAGAACACATTTTGCTAATCCGCTTATTATAAACACTACAAAGTGCTTTCTTGGCTGGAGCCTCCACTCCCTCTCTCCATCCCTCCTTCCTTCATATCCTCCCTCTCCTTCCCTCCCTCCCTCTTCTCCTATCTTTGATAGTTTCAGGGAGTCCGTCTACTCTCCCAAAATCTCCTTCGACACATCAACTCCCTCCTTCTCCACCATCATCACCACCACCATCAACACCAACACCACCACCACCACCAACACCACCACCATCATCAACATCACCACCACCACCACCACCATCATCAACACCAACACCACCACTACCATCATCACTACTACCACCACCACCACCACTACCCCCACCACCACCACTATCCACCACCACCAACACTGCTACATCTCTGTCTCCACCGTCGAAGCTTAAATATTTATCTCACACACACCACAAACTCCCTAACTTAATTAATTATTTAAAAAAATTAAAGTATTCAAGATTGCAGACAGAAGATTTATCCCCGCCGCTGTCACCCCTCCGCCACTGTCACCCCCGCCGCCATTGTCACCCCCGCCGCCACTGTCACCCCCGCCGCCGGAAAAATTCCTTTGCTAAATTTGGCGATGGTTAAGATGGTTAAGGTGTGGGATGTAAATGGTTGAGAGAACCGACAAGTTAGTAAGTTAGACACATGTGCAACGCTCTGGTGTCTTTATTATTGAAACGTTTCGCCCCACAGTGGCTTCATCAGTCCACTTCAGAGAAGAATGGTGAAGGTCACAAGGAGTTTGAGGTAATCAGTCCATTAATCTTCGTAGCGTGTGGAGGCGTGAGTGCGCTACCTGGTAGCGTGAGTGTGGAGGCGTGAGTGCGCTACCTAGTAGCGTGAGTGTGGAGGCGTGAGTGCGCTACCTGGTAGCGTGAGTGTGGAGGCGTGAGTGCGCTACCTGGTAGCGTGAGTGTGGAGGCGTGAGTGCGCTACCTGGTAGCGTGAGTGTGGAGGCGTGAGTGCGCTACCTGGTAGCATGTGTGTGGCACTTACCGTTGTGGCAACAATGACCCCGCGCTCTTGTTCCCCGCGCTTCTGTTCCCGCGCTTTTGTTCTCGCGCTTTTGTTCCCGCGCCCGCCAATTAGTCATAAGAAGATTAATGTGTATACCAACTCACACCTCGCCCCCCCCTTCCCCCTCCCCCATCCCCTCTTCTCTCCCAGTCACCACAATCTTAAGGATTTTTCCGAACACGGATTTGTAGTAAGTGCACTAAGGGGAGAGGGGAAGGGGAGGGAGGGGGAAGGGGAAGGGGAGGGAGGGGGAAGGGGAAGGGGAGGGAGGGCTGCAAGGGAAGGGGGTGGGCCATTTGTCCAAACACCTTGGAGGAAGTTTTAAGTCGGTCTTCGATTAATGTGTCTGTGGGAGCTTAGTGACCTGCCGAGTCGACCACCTGTACTCTACTACCAGGTCGACCACCTGTACTCTACAAGGTCGACCACCTGTACTCTACAAGGTCGACCACCTGTACTCTACAAGGTCGACCACCTGTACTCTACAAGGTCGACCACCTGTACTCTACAAGGTCGACCACCTGTACTCTACAAGGTCGACAACCTGTACTCTACCAGGTCGACCACCTGTACTCTACCAGGTCGACCACCTGTACTCTACCAGGTCGACCACCTGTACTCTGGCCAAACAACACCTCCCAGACATACTGTGGTAATCTACGTTCAGTGCCTTCATTCTTCTCCTATCTCCCGGCATTCATATATTATTATCTTTCATTCTACTTCCTCAAGTTTGTCAACACATCCACCGTCTTCCACCAAGGGAGAGTGAAGCGTAGCAGAAGAAACACCTTAACCATCACTCGTTCCCTACCTCTCTTTCCAAGGGCTCACAACATTGCGCAGGGATTTAAAATACACATTCACTTTTTCTAACTAATGGAAAAAAAAATATGACCAAGAAACATTTTATAGCATTAGAAAGTATCGCTTAACGACATAAATGACTGTTAGACAGTTATTTAACTGTGATCTGAGCTTAGCCACACACACTGCTATCAAGAAGCATAAATAATAGGAGTCCTCAGGTTGTTCTTCAACTCTATATATCCTTGGTGAGGCCTCATCTAGATTATGCTGCACAGTTTTGGTCACCGTATTACAGAATGGATATAAATGCTCTGGAAAACGTACAAAGGAGGATGACTAAGTTGATTCCATGTATCAGAAATCTTCCCTATGAGGATAGACTGAGGGCCCTGAATCTGCACTCTCTAGAAAGGCGTAGAATTAGGGGGGATATGATTGAGGTGTATAAATGGAAAACAGGAATAAATAAAGGTGATGTAAATAGCGTGCTAAAAATATCTAGTATTGACAGGACTCGCAGCAATGGCTTTAAGTTGGATAAATTCAGATTCAGGAAGGATATAGGAAAGCATTGGTTTGGTAATAGAATTGTCGATGAGTGGAACAAACTCCCGAGTACAGTTATAGAGGCTAAAACGTTGTGTAGTTTTAAAAATAGGCTGGATAAATATATGAGTGGGTGCGGGTGGGTGTGAGTTGGACCTGACCAGTTTGTGCTACTAGGTCAGATGCCGTGCTCCTTCCTTAAGTGAATGTAACCTGACCTGGATGGGTCGGGGCATTGGCTTAAGTCGGTGGGAGATTTGGACCTGCCTCGCATGGGCCAGTAGGCCTGCTGCAGTGTTCCTTCTTTCTTATGTTCTTATGTTCTTAAGAGGGCGGCATCAGGCCACCACATGAGAGATACATACACTCATGAGAGATACATACACTCATTAGAGATACATACACTGAGAGGGGTATGTATCATGGCATTCTTCACAGATAGTTATTAAGCACCTGTAATGACCTTCCTCATGCAGTCGATGGTATTTAATAAGCCCTGTTGGCCGACTGACTGAAAGGTCAGGGCTTCAAGGTGTGTGGGGTCAGTGCTCTGAAGTGTGGGGGTCAGTGCTGTGAAGTGTGTGGGGTCAGTGCTGTGAAGTGTGTGGGGTCAGTGCTCTGAAGTGTGGGGGTCAGTGCTGTGAAGTGTGTGGGGTCAGTGCAATGCACATGTGTCGTGAGTGCACAATGCTATCCATGTGTATGTGTGTGTGTGTGTGTGTGTCAGCATGGAGAGGTCACAGCCTGTATTGTGGTCAATTTCACCCTGCCTGACCACCGCCACTTGACCTGAAGTATCTGTCTTGTGCCGGGATTCGAACCCCTGACCCCTCCCTTCCTCTCCCCCGGGTACAACACCTCGCAAATCCAATTCTCAACTCGTCAGCGCTGACACCCGCTAGCTACCGGCGCCACCAACCAGCGAAACTGACCGCTGATTTGCGGTTATTATTTGACAAGGTTGGCGGCCTCCAGGGAGACCAGGAGCTGGAGAGGACGGACGCTTGAGTCTTAATTCTTGAATGTGACTTAATTATCTCGAGGCTTAAGCTTGCTCTTAAGTGAGTGATGGATAAGCTTGAGTGAGTGGAGGCTAAGCTTGCTCTAGGAAGTGGTGATGACTTAAAGGGAGTGGTGATGACTTAAAGGGAATGGTGATGACTTAAAGGGAGTAGTGATGACTTAAAGGGAGTGGTGATGACTTAAAGGGAGTCGTGATGACTTAAAGGGAGTAGTGATGACTTAAAGGGAGTGGTGATGACTTAAAGGGAGTCGTGATGACTTAAAGGGAGTAGTGATGACTTAAAGGGAGTGGTGATGACTTAAAGGAAGTGGTGATGACTTAAAGGGAGTGGTGATGACTTAAAGGGAGTAGTGATGACTTAAAGGGAGTGGTGATGACTTAAAGGGAGTCGTGATGACTTAAAGGGAGTGGTGATGACTTAAAGGGAGTGATGATGACTTAAAGGGAGTGGTGATGACTTAAAGGGAGTGGTGATGACTTAAAGGGAGTGGTGATGACTTAAAGGGAGTGGTGATGACTTAAATGGAGTAGTGATGACTTAAAGGGAGTGGTGATGACTTAAAGGGAGTGGTGATGACTTAAAGGGAGTGGTGATGACTTAAAGGGAGTGGTGATGACTTAAGGCAAATTTGCCATAGATAATTATCTTAATGAAGACTGTATATTTTTTTCATTTATGTTTATATATAAATTAATGATTTTGCACCAAAAGAACCTTAGAAAACTTACCTAACCTTATTATAACAAGTGCAATTTAATTTAGCCTAATCCAACTAAATATATTTTAGATAAGTTTACAATAATTTAATAATAAACAAGCACAATAAAAAAAAATTCGTTAGGTTCAGAATGCTTTTTGCGAAATTATTGCATACACAAATTTTCGCTTGCCCCCTTCTGGGGTCCTCTTCAGCAGAACAACCACAGGGGAAGTTGAATGATAGTTCTAGTCCTTTCGTGTTGCAATCACCACTTCGTCGGGAGCTTGCAATGTTGCAGATGGAGTTGAGAGTCCACCTCAGCTGGTATATGGGACCCTCGTCCTCAAAAAAAAGAGAATAAATTTCGTTCAGGGGAAAAGATCCAGATATTTCTCCTCAGATCTGTTTATTTTCTTCCTCCCCCTTTACATACATTTATTTAGGGATTATTTAATCCCTAAATGATATAAGGAACATATGTTTACATTTTTATGAGTACAGATGTTGAGGAATATGTGGAAGTTCCTTGGATGCTGCACGGGAACACAAGATGCTGCTGGCGTTTCCTCTCTGGAGCGCCACGTTGAGGCGCTGAAAGAGAAAGGTGACGAAAGCACATCTAGAATAGTAGGGAGCATTGAAGAGGTGAAAGTAAGTCACATTTTCTGTAGCAACACAAAAGATCACTGTGGCAAGGTATATATATATATATATATATATATATAAAAAATATATATATATATATAAGAGAGAGAGAGAGAGAGAGAGAGAGAGAGAGAGAGAGAAGTAGGGAGAAAAGGAGAAGTTAGGAAAGGATAGACAGAAAAGAGGGTGGGAGGGAGAGGGAAAGTCAGTGATGGGTAGATGGGAAGCAGTCAGTGTGTGAAAGAGTAGTGCCTCGTGAGGGCAGGGCGGGTGTGGTTATATCCGGGTGTGAGGCAGATTTAAGGGTGTTGTGGCCACGATACACAAGTCTTGACAATGGGCGGGGGTGGTGTGTGTGTGTGGGCGTCCGGAAGATAGTGTCCATCCACCTCCTCTACCTGACCTGCATGTATTGCTCCCCTGGGAACACACCAGGTTTGCCAGACTGCTAATCTGACGTTTCCTCTTTTAAAGCACACAAGACTCAGGTGTTTTGTGATTTAGCGAGCTCCTCCACATCCTAGGAGGGCGTTTGAAGGTCCTGACGCAGGTTTCTAGGAGAGTGTATGGAATTTAAGAGGTCTGATCAAAGCTCTGCAACACAAATGTCCTCAAAGATTTGTTAAGTTATACCATGAATTAAGGAAAGATCCTGGACTTCACCTTACGAAACAGACAAAGCAAATGTGATAGTAATTATGGACAAGGTAGATTATAGTGGAAAAATGAACATGTTATTAGAAGACGTGGGAACGTGCATATTAAAGAAGGTCCTGACGCAGGATCCTAGGAGGGTGTATGGGACTGAAAGAAGTTCCTTAGGCTGCAGGAGGCGACGAAGAATACACACTAGGGAGATAGGATACTGCGTGAGCCACTAGCAACTGTTCCTGCAGGAGGCAACGAAGGATGCATGTGTGAAGTAGATGAATCCTTCAGTACTTGCAGCCAGGCACAATAACGAGGGTATCCGTGGTTCCTGCGCCCTCAGGAGCGCTTGTCCACAAAACCAACAAGAGTAAGGTAGTGAGAGCATCCTGAGGGACGAGCCCCTAATGTCCCTCTCATTGAGGAGCAGTGGTCCGGACAGCTGCTGTGTGTGGGACCCTGGAGGTGTGAGGCACAACACTACATCAACCACCACAACAATGGAACACCGGAGGATCATACTGTCGACGCCAGGTCCGCTGGGAGGGGTGAAGGGTAGGGGTGAGGTTGAAGGGTAAGGGCGAGATTGAAACAGGGTAGAAGTGAGGTTGAAGGGTAGAAGTGAGGTTGAAGGGTAGGGGTGAGGTTGAAGGGTAAGGGCGAGATTGAAACAGGGTAGAAGTGAGGTTGAAGGGTAGGAGTGAGGTTGAAGGGTAGGAGTGAGCTTAAAGTACAGTGAGGTGAAAAATGGGGGTGAGATGAAGGCTAAGGGCGAAGAGAGAAGGGGAAGGGGTTAGGGAAAAGGAGGCAGGCAAGGGGTGAAGGGGAGAGGTGGAAGAGCAAATGGAGGAGAGTCGTAAAGTAAACAAAACGCGAACTGAGGAGATCCACACTGTTCTTGCCACGTCATACTGCCCTATATACCTACACACACACACACACACACACACGCATACACACACACACACACATACACACAGGGCCAGGAGCTATGAATCGACCCCTGCGACTATATATAGGTGAGTACATGTAGTGGTATATACGCACACGCTTGCGTTAAGATCAAGGAATACTTATCAAACAGGAAAGACGTATAATTATCCTATGTGTCAGGATGGACGAGTGTGACGAGTGGGGTTCCTCAAGGATCTGTACTAGCACTGGCATTGTTTCTAGCCAACATGAGTGACATGACGGAAGAATTAGTCAGAAGTGTCACTGTTTGTAGATGACGTGAAACTAATGAAGAGAACACAGAGCTGAGGACCAGGGAAGACTACAAGGCTTGGTCTGAGAAGTGGCTGTTAGAATTCAACCCCCAACAACATGCAAAGTTATGAAAGTTGCAGAAGGACCTTGGGTGAGCATCATTCCAAGCATATTACCTGAGATGCACATCAACCCAACAACTTTCACTACAAACATTCGTCTGGGGAAACTAAGATTAGCTGTTAGGAATCTGAGCAAGGGCCAGAATTAGACACTTATACAACATCTGGGTATCTTTATTGTTGGCTCTGAGTAATGTCTTTGCTTGTTCTGGTGTGTAATAATTACAGTTGCTGTTAGATTCGTGTAAGTCATTTAATAAAAGGTAGTGGAAGTTTGAGCAGAGATGTTAATCATATCGAGTGGCTTTATTAATACAATACAAGGACATAATGTGAAGAATGTATTGTACTGATAAAGCCACTAGATGGAGAAACGTCTACAATAAAGAAACCCAGATGTTGTACATGTGTCTAATTCTTCATCTTGTCCGTATTGTACACCATTTATGTACAACAGGTCCAGGAGCTGAGTCTCCACCAGTGCTACCACACACACCTCAGTACACAATAGATGAGTACAAAAACACCAGTCGAAATAAGTCACTTTGACCTTTTTGGGCGGGGGGTTATCCTAGGTAATTCACACACATGTTGAACTACGTATCATAATTGTACTTAACGTGTACCTGTACCTAAATAACCTGACTTACACGGGCGGTAGAGCCTCTTATCCACGCCCACAAATATAACTCCCGAGTCTCAAGAAAAATATGCCCCCATTTTCGAATACCCTTTTTTTCTTGTTTCAACTGTAGTAGCGTAAAAGGTAACGTCAAACACAAGGCTTGCTGTGTATTTACAATACGAGAGTTGCCATCTATCGACAGTGACGCAAAATGCAATAGAGGAGCCATAGCTTCGCAGAAACACGAACATCTCTAAGTCTCTCCCTGACACTGTCCAAGTATTTTTCTTGCTCTCTCAACGTCACTGTGTGTGGAGCCATTATCAGTGCCATGAACCAGTCCACCTGGGTAAAATATATTCACAAAAAATGATGACTGTTGTGTGTGTATATATATAGTCCCCAAAAAGGTGATCAGGAAGTCACCAGGAGACCAGATAGTGATGGAAGGACTTGACTTGGTGTGGCGGGTGTGGCGGGTGTGGCGGGTGTGGCGGGTGTGGCGGGTGTGGCGAGTGTGACATGTATGGCAGGTGTGACAGGTGTGGAGCCTACAGACATACCTTCATGCGTAATAATGGATGGGACACTTGACTGTCTCCAGGTGGTGATGACGCTACTCTGCCTTACTTAAACATTTTATAATGATATCTGTCTGTTTGTCTATCTTTATTATTACTATTATTTTCATTATTATTATCATTATTGTTATTATTATTATTATTATTAATTTGTTGTTATTCATAGTTTTCGTTAATGTTCTTGTGACTGTTATTGTCTGCGAAATTAAGGTTATTAATATTATTTACCATGCTCCCTTATCTTTTCCTCCCTCTCTCCCTTCCTCCCTGTTCTCTAATTCTCCTTATTTTCCCTTTTCACTCCATCTCTCCCTCTCTTCCTCTCTCCCCTTCCATCTCCCCGACTCAGAGGCAGGATGTGGTCATACCACCATTGTTACAGGCACTAAGTGATTTTCCGGACCCAGTTTTCAACAATACCAGGCAGACAGGAAGACAGGAAGGCAGAAGGGCAGGGAATCACACAAGAAAGTTTGAAAAAGCTGCCGGCAGACTCAGATACGTAGACAGGCAGGCAGAAGGCCAAGCACTGATATGATTGCAGGCAGACAGGCAGGCAGGCAAGCAATCAAACAGAAACGCAGGCAGGCAGGCAGGCAAACAGACTATGCAACCAGCATTGGTTTAGACTTTAGAGGATGAAAATCCTCTCTTACACACCTCCACGACAGGTTGACAGATAGAGCAAGACAGAGAGAGGTGCGTGTGCACTGCTCACTCCTCGAGTATTCAACGTGATATACCAGAGTCCGAGTCAGAGGACAGGAGAGCAGTCAGGGAATACCGGCAGAGTACTATAGTGGCTGGCGGTATACCCGAGGGACCGGAGGGAACAGAGACTTGTGACCAGGAAAGACGTATCATGATAGGGCAAAGGTGACAAGCAGGGGTCCCCCAAGGGTCAGTGCTGGGACCAATGTAGTTTGATATATTCATCAAGGACATGACATGAAAAGACCAGGTCCCTATGTAACGCTTTCACGAATGTTCTAAAGCTAATGAAAAAAAAATTTGAGAAAACGTGAAAAATTATAAGATAACAAACCATACCACGAGTGGGGATAGAACCCGCGGTCAGAGAGTCATGTGGTATGGTATGGTTTGTTTGCAATCGTGCCATTACGATTTCGTGAGTCATATAAGATAACTACAGTAAGACAGACTACAAGATAACTACAGTAGAACAGACTACAGGGACGGCCAGACAAGTGGCTACTGGAGTTCAACCCTAGCAAGTGCATGTTAAGATAATTAAGGAAGAAAGAGGACTGGAAGAAGAAGAAAAGAAGGCTATAAAACGTTAGACCAGGAGAAGGAATCTGGGGTAAGCATTGTAACGAGCATATCTCCAGCTGGTGTAGAAGAGATTTTAGCTGGGATAGAAGAGACTATAGCTAGTTCAGAAGTGTCTTTAGCTGGTATAGAAGAGTCTTTAGCTGGTATAGAAGTGATTTAAGCTGGTATAAAAGTCTTTAGCTGGTATAGAGAGATTTAAGCTGGCATAGAAGAGATTTTAGCTGGTATAGAGTGATTTAAGCTGGTATAGAAGAGTCTTTAGCTGGTATAGAGAGATTTAAGCTGGTATAGAAGAGTCTTTAGCTGGTATAGAAGAGTCTTTAGCTGGTATAGAGAGATTTAAGCTGGTATAGAAGAGATTTTAGCTGGTGGCGGGGGTGTCAGACTGTCAGGCGGCACGTGTCTACCAGCCTCACTTCCTGACACAACTGACACTTGACTGACTGCTCGGGAAGTGACGATCATCATCCGCGAAATGTGGCCCCTGCGCCCTCCTGCGTTACTGGGCCCTCCTGCGTTACTGCGCCCTCCTGCGTTACTGCGCCCTCCTGCGTTACTGCGCCCTCCTGCGTTACTGGGCCCTCCTGCGTTACTGCGCCCTCCTGCGTTACTGCTCCCTCCTGCGTTACTGGGCCCTCCTGCGTTACTGCGCCCTCCTGCGTTACTACGCCCTCCTGCGTTACTACGCCCTCTTGCGTTACTGCGCCCTCCTGCGTTACTGCGCCCTCCTGCGTTACTACGCCCTCCTGCGTTACTGCGCCCTCCTGCGTTACTGCGCCCTCCTGCGTTACTGCGCCCTCCTGCGTTACTGCGCCCTCTTGCGTTACTGGGGCCTCCTGCGTTACTGCGCCCTCCTGCGTTACTGCGCCCTCCTGCGTTACTGCGCCCTCCTGCGTTACTGCGCCCTCCTGCGTTACTGCGCCCTCCTGCGTTACTGGGCCCTCCTGCGTTACTACGCCCTCCTGCGTTACTGCGCCCTCCTGCGTTACTGCGCCCTCCTGCGTTACTGCGCCCTCCTGCGTTACTGCGCCCTCCTGCGTTACTGGGCCCTCCTGCGTTACTGCGCCCTCCTGCGTTACTGCGCCCTCCTGCGTTACTGCGCCCTCCTGCGTTACTACGCCCTCCTGCGTTACTGCGCCCTCTTGCGTTACTGGGGCCTCCTGCGTTACTGCGCCCTCTTGCGTTACTGGGGCCTCCTGCGTTACTGGGCCCTCTTGCGTTGCTGCGCCCTCCTGCGTTACTGCGCCCTCCTGCTTTACTGCGCCCTCCTGCGTTACTGCTCCCTCCTGCGTTACTGCACCCTCCTGCGTTACTGCGCCCTCCTGCGTTACTGCGCCCTCCTGCGTTACTGCGCCCTCCTGCGTTACTGGGCCCTCCTGCGTTACTGCGCCCTCTTGCGTTACTGGGCCCTCCTGCGTTACTGCTCCCTTCTGCGTTACTGGGCCCTCCTGCGTTACTGCGCCCTCCTGCGTTACTGGGCCCTCCTGCGTTACTGCTCCCTCCTGCGTTACTGGGCCCTCCTGCGTTACTGCGCCCTCCTGCGTTATTGCTCCCTCCTGCGTTACTGGGCCCTCCTGCGTTACTGCGCCCTCTTGCGTTACTACGCCCTCCTGCGTTACTGGGCCCTCCTGCGTTACTACGCCCTCCTGCGTTACTGCGCCCTCCTGCGTTACTGGGCCCTCCTGCGTTACTACGCCCTCCAGCGTTACTGCGCCCTCTTGCGTTACTGCGCCCTCCTGCGTTACTGCGCCCTCCTGCGTTACTGCGCCCTCCTGCGTTACTGCGCCCTCCTGCGTTACTGCTCCCTCCTGCGTTACTGCGCCCTCCTGCGTTACTGCGCCCTCCTGCGTTACTGCTCCCTCCTGCGTTACTGGGCCCTCCTGCGTTATTGCGCCCTCTTGCGTTACTGGGCCCTCCTGCGTTACTGCGCCCTCCTGCGTTACTGCGCCCTCCTGCGTTACTGCGCCCTCCTGCGTTACTGCTCCCTCCTGCGTTACTGCGCCCTCCTGCGTTACTGCGCCCTCCTGCGTTACTACTCCCTCCTGCGCTACTGCGCCTGCTTGCGTTACTGCGCCCTCCTGCGTTACTACTCCCTCCTGCGTTACTGCGCCATCCTGCGTTACTGGGATATTTTCCTGGGATCACTAGTGTTACGTAACACTGAGATATCTTCCTGGGATCACTGGTGTTATGTTACACTAGGATACCTTCCTGGGATCACTTGTGTTACGTAACACTGGGATACCTTCCTGGGAACACTGGTGTTACGTAACACTGGGATCACTGGTGTAATGTAACACTGGTATCACTGGTGTTACGTAACATTGGAATCACTTGTGTTATGTAACACTGGGATACCTTATTGGGAACACTGGTGTTACGTAACACTGGGATACTTTCCTGGGAACACTGGTGTTACGTATCACTGGGATACCTTCCTGGGATCACTTGTGTTACGTAACACTGGGATACCTTCCTGGGATCACTGGTGTTACGTAACACTGGGATACCTTCCTGGGATCACTGGTGCTACGTAACACTGGGATACCTTCCTGGGATCACTGGTGTTACGTAACACTGGGATACCTTCCTGGGATCACTGGTGTTACGTAACACTGGGATACCTTCCTGGGATCACTGGTGTTACGTAACACTGGGATACCTTCCTGGGATCACTGGTGTTACGTAACACTGGGATACCTTCCTGGGATCACTGGTGTTACGTAACACTGGGATACCTTCCTGGGATCACTGGTGTTACGTAACACTGGGATACCTTCCTGGGAACAAGTAGCTACGTGACACATGTAGAGATGCTCCTTGATGCTGGTGAGGGGCTCCCCCTCCTTGGATCGATCTTCATTGCCTTTCATTCCTCAGCCGCTGTATGGTCCATATGGGTTTAGCGATTCTCCATAATAATAATAATAATAATAATAATAATAATAATAATAATAATAATAATATTAATTATTATTATTATTATTATTATTATTATTATTATTATTATTATTATTATTATTATTATCATAAACTGTTCTGGACAGTTTCCTCCCCTCATGTTCCTCCCTCGTTACTTCTCCCCTCATTATTCCCCTTATTATTCATCCCCTTGTTTCCCATCTTTCTCCTGTCCTCGCTTCAGTTCTCTGTCACTATCTCACTCTCACTCTAAATTATCTTTCACCACTGTCATCAGGTAGTCTTTACCCCCCTTCTTTTTTTCTCTCCCCCTTCTTCGTTCTCTCCCCCTCCCTCCCCTCCCCTCACACACATATTAGATCAGTCTCCCCCAAGTGGGTCATTTATTTGATGTCCCGAGTCCGGTTAAGGGAGACTGTCCCCCTGTATCCGGCTGTTGCTTGTATCCGGCCGCCCATTGCTGCTGCTGCTGCTAGGTTAGGTTAGGTTATGTGAGGCTAGGTTATGTGAGGCTAGGTTATGTGAGGCTAGGTTATGTGAGGCTAGGTTATGTGAGGCTAGGTTATGTGAGGCTAGGTTATGTGAGGCTAGGTTATGTGAGGTTAGGTTATGTGAGGCTAGGTTATGTGAGGCTAGGTTATGTGAGGCTAGGTTGTGTGAGGCCAGGTTATGTGAGGCTAGGTTGTGTGAGGCTAAGTTATGTGAGGCTAGGTTATGTGAGGTTAGGTTATGTGAGGCTAGGTTATGTGAGGCTAGGTTATGTTAGGCTAGGTTGTGTGAGGCCAGGTTATGTGAGGCTAGGTTATGTGAGGCTAGGTTATGTGAGGCTAGGTTATGTGAGGCTAGGTTATGTGAGGCTAGGTTATGTGAGGCTAGGTTATGTGAGGCTAGGTTGTGTGAGGCTAGGTTATGTGAGGCTAGGTTATGTGAGGCTAGGTTATGTGAGGCTAGGTTATGTGAGGCTAGGTCATGTGAGGCTAGGTTATGTGAGGCTAGGTTATGTGAGGCTAGGTCATGTGAGGCTACGTCATGTGAGGCTAGGTTATGTGAGGCTAGGTTATGTGAGGCTAGGTTATGTGAGGCTAGGTTATGTGAGGTTAGGTTATGTGAGGCTAGGTTATGTGAGGCTAGGTTATGTGAGGCTAGGTTATGTGAGGCTAGGTTATGTGAGGCTAGGTTATGTGAGGCTAGGTCATGTGAGGCTACGTCATGTGAGGCTACGTCATGTGAGGCTAGGTTATGTGATGCTACGTCATGTGAGGCTAGGTCATGTGAGGCTAGGTTATGTGAGGCTAAGTTATGTGAGGCTAGGTTATGTGAGGCTAGGTTATGTGAGGCTAGGTTATGTGAGGCTAGGTCATGTGAGGCTACGTCATGTGAGGCTACGTCATGTGAGGCTAGGTTATGTGAGGCTAGGTTATGTGAGGCTAGATTATGTGAGGCTAGGTTATGTGATCCTAGGTTATGTGAGGCTAGGTTATGTGAGGCTAGGTTATGTGAGGCTAGGTTATGTGAGGCTAGGTTATGTGAGGCTAGGTTATGTGAGGCTAGGTCATGTGAGGCTAGGTTATGTGAGGCTAGGTTATGTGAGGCTAGGTTATGTGAGGCTAGGTTATGTGAGGCTAGGTTATGTGAGGCTAGGTTATGTGATCCTAGGTTATGTGAGGCTAGGTTATGTGAGGCTAGGTCATGTGAGGCTAGGTTATGTGAGGCTAGGTTATGTGAGGCTAGGTTATGTGAGGCTAGGTCATGTGAGGCTAGGTTATGTGAGGCTAGGTTATGTGAGGCTAGGTTATGTGAGGCTAGGTTATGTGAGGCTAGGTTATGTGAGGCTAGGTTATGTGAGGCTAGGTTATGTGATCCTAGGTTATGTGAGGCTAGGTTATGTGAGGCTAGGTCATGTGAGGCTAGGTTATGTGAGGCTAGGTTATGTGAGGCTAGGTTATGTGAGGCTAGGTCATGTGAGGCTAGGTTATGTGAGGCTAGGTTATGTGAGGCTAGGTTAAGTTAAGATTAGCTATATAGAATTAATTAATTCTTAGATAATGCCACACATACATGCACACACACACACACACACACACGTGTGTGTGTGTGTACGTGCCAGATGAACGTATTTACCATCTCAGTACGTGTGTAGGTACGAGTGACGTACAGACACCCCCATAATACTCAGCAAGGCAAGGCTCGACACACTGGTATATATACAAATATACACACCAGTGTGTGTATATATATACTTTACACCCCAGGTGGCAGCAGTTGTATGTGTGTGTGTGTATGCATGTTTGTATTTAGACAGGCAAGGTGTAAGCTTAAACAAAAGAACTGTCAGCCTTATCAGAACCTCTCTCTCTCTCTCTCTCTCTCTCTCTCTCTCTCTCTCTCTCTCTCTCTCTCTCTCTCTCTCTCTCTCTCTCTCTCTCTCTCTCTCTCTCTCTCTCTCACCCTTCCCCTGCGTCACTTCAGAATTTAAAAATTATATATGACTTGTTAAATTATCCGTGTAGAGAGAGAGAAAGAGAGAGCGAGGGAGAGAGAGAGAGCGAGGGAGGGAGAGAGAGCGAGGGAGAGAGAGAGAGAGAGAGCGAGGGAGAGAGAGAGAGAGACCGAGGGAGAGAGAGAGATATCTTTACGGTATTTAAGTGTACTTAGCACTTTCTGAAGTGGTAGTGAGGGGGTGTATAAGGAGTGGGAAAGGAGGGTCTCCTGCACTTTACAATGGGATCCACTTTATTTAACCCTGTGGTGGGGGTCCAGAGCACGTAGTGGAGGAGGAGGAAGAGGAGGAGGAAGAGGAGGAGGAGGAGGAGGAGGAGGAGGAGGAGGAGGAGGAGGAGAGGAGGAAGAGGAAGAGGAAGGGGTGGAGGAGGTGGAGGAGGAGGAGGAAGAGGAAGAGGTGGAGGAGGAGGAGGAGGAGGAGGAAGAGGGAGGAGGAGGAGGAGGAGGAGGAGGAGGAAGAGGTGGAGCAGGAGGAGGAGGAGGAGGAAGAGGAGGAGGAGGAGGAGGAGGAAGAGGTGGAGGAAGAGGGAGGAGGGGAGGGGAGGAGGAGGAGGAGAGGAGGAGGAGAGGGGAGGAGGAGGAGGGAGGAGGAGGAGAGGAGGAGGAGGAGGAGGGGAGGAGGAGGAGGAGAGGAAGAGGTGGAGGGGAGGAGGAGGAGATAGGAGGAGGAGGGAGGAGGAGGAGGAATAGGAGGAGGAGGGAGGAAGGGTGGGGAAGATTTGACTTCCAGAGGTTTTCGTGCCAATGTCAATATCATGGTGCCATGATGGTTATGGTAGTACCAGGATAACTATTTGTAGGCACCACTACCATACCTCTCTCTCTCTCTCTCTCTCTCTCTCTCTCTCTCTCTCTCTCTCTCTCTCTCTCTCTCTCTCTCTCTCTCTCTCTCTCTCTCTCTCTCTCTCTCTCTCTCTCTCTCTATCTATCTATCTAACTATCTCTCTATCTAACTATCTCTCTATCTCAAGTAACACATAAAGAGAGATTTATACCCCTTAACTACTGTAAGTCTTAATAATAATAAGAAAAATAATATAATAATAATAACACTATAAATAATAATAATAATAATAATAATAATAATAATAATAATAATAATAGCAATAACAATAATAACAATGTTTGCATCCTTAAAAAATATGTGTACCATGTAGTTGGGTTTGAAGTCTATCGACTGCACTAGGGTCATTAGGGCTGCTAATCACCTGTACATTAACTCAATGGATGATCTAATTCCTAACAAACAAAAACGTTAGGGATTAAAGATAACTCTCAAAAATATGTAGTGCTTTCTAGCTTTCTCTTAGCTTTCTTCTAGCTTTCTTTAAGATTTCTCCTAACTTTCTCTTAAATTCTAAGTTTCTCCTACCGTTCTCCTATATTTCTTTTTCATTTCTCCAGCTTTCTCCTAGCTTTTTCTAGGTTTCTCCTAGTTTTCTCCTAGCTGCCTCCTTCTTCTTTCCTAGCTCTTTCCTAGTTCTCTCCTTGCTCTCTTCTAGCTCTATCCTAGCCCTCTCCAAGCTCCTAGATCTCTTCTAGCCCTCTCCTAGCTCTCTTCTAGCCCTCTCCTAGCTCTCTCCTGGATCTCTCCTAGCTCCTAGCCCTCTCCTAGCTCTCCCCTGAGAGGTTACCTGGCCTGGAATGTCCAATAAGAGGCTAGGAGGTACGTGATCTTAATTCTGAAGGACAGATTAGGAAGACCATTGCCTGGTGGTGGTGGTGGCGGCGGTTGTGGTGGTGGTGGTGGTGGTGGTAGTGGTGGTAGTGGTAGTGGTCGTAGTAGTAGTGATGGTAGTAGTAGTAGTGGTGGTAGTGGTAGTAGTAGTGGTGGTAGTGGTGGTGGTAGTGGCAGTGGTGGTAGTGGTAGTAGTAGTGGTAGTGGTAGTGGTGGTGGTAGTGGTGGTGGTAGTGGTGGTGGTAGTGGTGATGGTAGTGGCGTGGTAGTGGTAGTAGTGGTAGTGGTGGTAGGCAGGTCACCGTCAAGTCACAATGTGGTGGTGGTAGTAGTGGTGGGGGGCAGGTCACCGTCAATGTGGTCACAATGTGGTCACAATGTGGTCACAATGTGGTCACAATGAGGTCACTTCATTTAACACAACAGTATCACTTGTCTACAACTCTACTCTCAACTCAGAATATTTTTCTCCTCTAAATCTAAATTTCTGTCAGTAAGTTCAACCAAATATTAATCATTACAGTTGATCTCATGAACGTCTTAGATAACGGAATGATTTTCAGGTTAGAAATATGGTTTTCCTGTTAGAAATCCGATTTTCCTGTTAGAAATCCGATTTTCCTGTTAGAAATCCGATTTTCCTGTTAGAAATCCGATTTTCCTGTTAGAAATCCGATTTTCCTGTTAGAAATCTGGTTTTCCTGTTTAAAAATAGTTTTCTTTCTGCTAGAAATCAGGTTTCCCTACTGGAAATCAGATTTCCTGCTAGAAATTAGATTTTCCTGTTAGAAATCGTGTTTTCCTGCTAGAAATCGTGTTTTCCTGCTAGAAATCGTGTTTTCCTGCTAGAAATCGGGGTTTCCTGCTAGAAATGGTTTTTTTTTTTGCAAAGAATAGAATAAACTCTCCACTAGTGTTTCGCTCAGATTTGGACCGTTTACAAAGTCACAGTGTGACTTGTAAATGGTCCAAGTCTGAGCAAAACGTCGTGGTAAGCTCTTTCTCCCCTGTGGGGGGTTATTTGTGTATTGTTCTCTCTCGCTGTCTTAACTACAAGGCGACCTCGTGGAGGGTGTTGTCAGAGCCTTCAGGATCTTCAGTGAGCAGCGAGTTATACAGGCCAGGGTGAGGCAGGGCTAGGTCACTCACCACCTCACTAAACCCACTCACTAAACCCACACGGACCTTCATATACACACACAGAAGACACTCTGAAGTCAGTGGATTCGTGATTTTTATTCAGCGAGTTATTTCAGGACTATAAGTAGATAGAACGTTATGATAGTCAATGATAGTAGATGAAGTAGAGGGTTGGGATAGTCGTGGCTGAACTAGTGGCAACCAGAAGTAGGACTACTGTGAGCGACATTAGTTACGATAGTAGCAGTGGTAAGTAAAAGTGGTTGTAGCCCTACACATCTACCATCCACTTCCATCCCTCCTTCAGTTCCATGACAGTTTGTAATATGATAGATTTTTTTACTGTTTTCATGCTGGCAGTGACGGGAGGGAGTGGAGGGTGGGAAGAGAGCCTTCTAATTTATTACACTTCACTCATACAACCTTGATAGTACATGACAGCAGTTAATTTAGAAAGTAGATAGTGCCCAATAGAGAAAAGGACTTCCAGGTCCTCTGTTATCTGTTTTTCCCATGTATTTCCATATACTCCCATCCACTCACATGTACTCCCACGCACTCCCATGCATTCCCATACACTACCATGTACTCCCATGCACTCCCACGTACTCCCATGCACTCCCATGTACTCTGATTTACAACTGTTCCATGGCACGTCATACTTTGTCCATCTCTAACGTCAGCCCAGAGACCTGCAGCCTCCTCTAGCCCCCTTAGAGCGTTTCCACCACCCAAATTAGGCCACTCAGGTCGTATTAGAATTTCTCTATCCTAACCACCGAAAACTTCCTCAGAACGTCTCCCTGACCATCAAAACTTCCCTAGAACTCTTTTGTAACCCATAAAAACTTCTCTCAAACCACTGAAATCGTTTCAAAAGTTTCTCTACCCAATAAACCCTTACAGACTCTCCCCAATTACTGCAATATTTTCAGAAATATTCTCTCAGATTCCAGAACCTCGTTTAAACCTTTCTTTAGAACCATTGAACCTTCTCCTCCACCCTAAAAAAAAACTCAAATAATATGGGTCTTAGGTTCTTTTTCTTGGAATTCATGCTTGTCTTCAGCCCATGGTAACCTTCTCCAGCAGCTGTCTCCATCTCTTGGACCTGTGGTAACCTCCCCCAAGGACTTCTCCCAAGATATATTCATCTCAGCCCATGGTAACCTCTCCAGCAACTCTCCCAGGGGCAAAAATCCCCACCTGTGTGACGTGGGCTGGCCCACTAGGTCGTGTGTGTGGTCAGGATAGCGGTAAGTGGACGGGTCTGGCTAGGCTAAAGGGCCGCTAGCCATTCATCTGGATGTTGTCATCTTAGCGGCCACTAGAGCCGTCCAGGCGGCTGGACGAGCCTCGCTCCCTCAACAACATCCTCCATCCCTCCATCCCTCACTCCCACACATACACACTACAGACGACTCTACATAAGCTGTGAGATGGCCACTCCAGGCCGCCTTCAGGTAAGCCCAGCTCCTCCTTTGTGGGCCATGTTTCCAGCACATTTTTAACTCCTTTCCAGCGAGGATTTCTTACGAGGTGCACAACAGCGTCTTTAGTCCCCTACCTGTGACCTTTGCGAACTCTTGAAGCTCTTGATCGTAAGTCCCCTTCGTTACAATAAAGGTCTTCCCGGACCTTGGGTATGTAACGATATAACGAAAGGAAACAGAAATGACTACGTTTTGCCCCACACAGTGGACTTTATTAGGTCACAAACAGACTAGACCCCACCTCAACAGACCTATAAGTTTATGATGCAATAAAGTCCAATGCGTGAGCGAAACGTCGTCAAATATAAGTTCCATATAATTGCATTTGCGTCTTTACTTTTCCCAGCCCTCGCTGCTTTTCCAGCAACTTGTGGCGATCTAATAATCTCTCTTCATTGTTTCTTCAAGGGTTTCCCAGACCTGGATGTTGTTCCAGCAATGTCTGAAGTGTGTGATCCAGAACTCACTCTTACTCTGGTTTTTAAGAAGTCTTCTATAATGCTTCTTTCTTTCTAGTAGATGATTATTTAGTAGATAATTACTAGTACCTACTAGTTAAAAGAGTGGTAAAGAGGCGAAGAATATGAAGAAAAGAAGGAGGAGAAGAAGAAGAAGAAGAAGAGGGGAATCAGATTAAGAAGAGTTAGAAGCCGGCGGAAGAATAGGAGGAATGTGGAGGTGATGGTTAGTGTTGGTCCGAGTGATGGTAAACCTGGGTAATAGTGTTGTCCAATCCTCTTATGTTCACCTCTCTCTCTCTCTCTCTCTCTCTCTCTCTCTCTCTCTCTCTCTCTCTCTCTCTCTCTCTCTCTCTCTCTCTCCAGGATCAAGGATGTAAATCACTGAAAACAATTTACAAGGTCAGAGATGCTGTAATACCTCGGCTCATCTCAAAGTTGGTCTCTGTAATCTGTTGAGGAGTTAATGTGTACCTGCTTAATAATCATTAATGTGTACCTGCTTAATAAACATTAATGTGTACCTGCTTAATAAACATTAATATGCAGGTACATTAATGTGTACCTGCTTAATAAAGAAAGATGTTAGGAACATTTTTATTCAACTTTAGATTTCGATCGAATTAAATGAAATCGACAATAATATAAATATAAAGCACAATAAACACGAATATAAACAGTACTGAATATAAGCAAAGAATTTTACCCAGCTGTGACACACGTAGTGTGTGTATTGCTAAGCTTTCGTGCTTACTGTAAAAGGCAACGGCTTAAGCTTTCAAGGATTATGTATGCCTCGCTTAAGGGGTAATACTTCCACGGGTTCGTATTGAATACAAACGATATATTAATTCCACGTAGGTAAAAAGCTTGTTTAAGTGGATTAACTTGGACAACAAGTGACAGAATCATTGTGCGAGTGTTTGGGACTTATTAAAACATGTGTATGAGTGGGCTGGGTGAGCAACGTATGGTCCACTCCTTGGGATTACTTCCTGAAATATTACTTGTAACTTTTACTCCAGCCTGGCAGGCGAAAACTGCCAGTGTGGTGTATCAAATTTTGGTAATAGGAAAAAAAGTTAAATCGTGATGTTATTGAGGTTTGAGAAGACGTTGGTGGCGCCTGGCGAGGCTTGGAGAAGCTCCTTGAAGAAGAGAGAGGTCACCCCTCCCTCCCTCACATAAAACCCTTCTTTATATGACTTGAGGATCTTTCAAAGCGTTGGAACACGTCCTTGGGATCAGGTCGTGTCCGTGGGTGTAATCCGGGGCATGTAGGGAGAAATATGCGAGAGCAGAGGCGGCTGCGACACACTCAAGTGTAGTGTTTTAGTATAAGCTGAGTGCGGCACTGGACGTAATGGACGCACCCAGGCGACACCCTCCTAGACTATACTACATGTTAATAACCTCTGATTTCTTATTACGTGAGTTCAACTGGCAGGGAGGAGAATTAATGCCCTGCTTGATGGGTGACGCGGCGTCTTGTCGGCTAGATAAGTCTGGTGAATGAGACTTTGGACTCAAGAAAAGACTCGTGAGACGCCGTTCAGTAAATCATCTCTCACACAGCGCCGCTTGCTCCAGCCAGTTAAAAAATGTGCTTCCACGGTCATTTTTGTTACCTCTCTCGTTATCCATTTTGCATGGCGTTCCTGCTGATGAGTTGCCATGGCAGCAAAAATAAAGTTAATGTTTGGGAAGAGAGGAGTGGAAAGACGACGTGGTGGTTGAGGACGCAGGAAGAAGGGTTGCGTGAAGGGCTCTGGCGCACTACCCTTCCAGGAAGGTCGTCTTGGTACTAGTGAAGGGCTGGTGTTCCAAGAACTGTGACCTACCCTCCCCTTCTCCAAATAAACTGTCACAATTCCTACCAGGCTCTATATGATTCTTACGGGTTTAGCGCTTCCCGATAATGATAATAATAATATTAATAATAATTCTGACTTACCACGAGGCTGTCTGTGTTTTCCTGAGATTTTCGAAGTAATTCTAGGATTCCCCCGAGTACACTAGAGGTATACTAAGTACCTGTGGAGTACACTAGAGGTATAATAAGTACCTGTGGAGTACACTAGAGGTATACTAAGTACCTGTGGAGTACACTAGAGGTATACTAAGTACCTGTGGAGTACACTAGAGGTATACTAAGTACCTGTGGAGTACACTAGAGGTATACTAAGTACCTGTGGAGTACACTAGAGGTATACTAAGTACCTGTGGAGTACACTAGAGGTATACTAAGTACATGTGGAGTACACTAGAGGTATACTAAGTACCTGTGGAGCACACTAGAGGTATACTAAGTACCTGTGGAGTACACTAGAGGTATACTAAGTACCTGTGGAGTACACTAGAGGTATACTAAGTACCTGTGGAGTACACTAGAGGTACACTAAGTACCTGTGGAGTACACTAGATGTATACTAAGCACATGTGGAGTACACTAGAGGTATACTAAGTTCCTGTGGAGTACACTAGAGGTATACTAAGTACCTGTGGAGTACACTAGAGGTATACTAAACACCTGTGGAGTAAACTGGAGGTATACTAAGCACCTGTGGAGTACACTAAAGGTATACTAAGCACCTGTGGAGTATACTAATGGTATCCTAAGCACCTTTGGAGTATACTAATGGTATCCTAAGCACCTCTGGAGTACACCATAGATATCCTAAGCACCTCTAGAGTACACTAATGGTATCCTAAGCACCTTTGGAGTACACTAATTTTATCCTAAGCACCTCTGGAGTACACTAGAGGTATCCTAAGCACCTCTGGAGTACACTAGAGATATCCTAAGCACCTCCAGAGTGCTCTGAGGAGGTTGATCGTGCCTCTGCCTTCCTCCCGAGGATTACACTTCCTCCACCTCAGAGGCTTGTGTGTGTGTACTCACCTAGTTGTACTCACCTAGTTGTGGTTGCAGGGGTCGAGTCACAGCTCCTGGCCCCGCCTCTTCACCGGCCGCTACTGGGTCACTCTCCCTGCGCCATGAGCTTTATCATACCTCTTCTTAAAGCTGTGTATGGAACCTGCCTCCACTACATCGCTTCCCAAGCTATTCCACTTCCCGACTACTCTGTGACTGAAGAAATACTTCCTAACATCCCTGTGATTCATCTGAGTCTTCAACTTCCAACTGTGTCCCCTTGTTGCTGTGTCCCATCTTTGGAACATTCTGTCTCTATCAACCTTGTCAATTCCTCTCAGTATCTTATATGTCGTTATCATGTCCCCCCTATCTCTCCTGTCCTCCAGTGTCGTCAGGTCGATTTCCCTTAACCTCTCCTCGTAGGACATACCCCTTAGCTCCGGGACTAGTCTTGTTGCAAACCTTTGCACATTCTCTAGTTTCTTTACGTGCTTGGATAAATGTGGGTTCCAAACTGGTGCTGCATACTCCAGTATGGGCCTAACGTACACAGTGTATAGGGTCCTGAACGATTCTTTATTAAGATGTCGGAATGCTGTTCTTAGGTTTGCTAGTCGCCCGTATGCTGCAGCAGTTATTTGGTTGATGTGCGCCTCAGGAGATGTGCCCGGTGTTATACTCACCCCAAGATCTTTTTCCTTGATTAAAGTTTGTAGTCTCTGGCCCCCGAGACTGTACTCCGTCTGCGGTCTTCTTTGCCCTTCCCCAATCTTCATGACTTTGCACTTGGTTGGGTTGAACTCCAGGAGCCAATTGCTGGACCAGGCTTGCAGCCTATCCAGATCCCTTTGTAGTTCTGCCTGGTCCTCTTCCGATTGAATTCTTCTCATCAACTTCACATCATCTGCAAACAGGGACACTTCGGAGTCTATTCCTTCCGTCATGTCGTTCACAAACACCAGAAACAGCACCGGTCCCAGGACTGACCCCTGTCCTAGTGTGTGTGTGTGTGTGTGTGTGTGTGTGTGTGTGTGTGTGTGTGTGTGTGTGTGTGTGTGTGTGTGTGTGTGTGTGTACTTATGGATCACTTTCTTAAGTACTTTTGATAGCAGTGGAAGAGTAGATATTAATGTTAAGTTAATAACATCAAGTGGATCACCACCTTCCTGGATCACTGGATCACCACCTTCCTGGATCACTGGATCACCACCTTCCTGGATCACTGGATCACCACCTTCCTGGATCACTGGATCACCACCTTCCTGATCACTGATCACCACCTTCCTGATCACTGATCACTGATCACCACCTTCCTGGGTCACTGATCACTGGATCACCACCTTCCTGGATCACTGGATCACCACCTTCCTGGATCACTGGATCACTGGATCACCACCTTCCTGGATCACTGGATCACTGGATCACCACCTTCCTGGATCACTGGATCACTGGATCACCACCTTCCTGGATCACTGGATCACTGGATCACCACCTTCCTGGATCACTGATGGCCACCATATTAGTGGAATTTTCCAAAAATTACTGTTCCCTCCTGTTTTTTGATGTAGTCAACTGTCTTCTCACTTTTTATGTAAAATGTGAATAAAAAAAGATCTTCAGAAAACATTATTAATTTCCTTGATTCGTAACATAGAGTGTTAGCAGTAGTTACTAGACCGGTTGTTGAAATATTTAAGACCCGGGTCACTGCCCTCCATCCAAGACACCACAAGACTCCAAACGGACATAAATCAAATCTTCAAATGGGCCACTCAGAACAATATGAAGTTCACTGAAGAGAAATTTCAACTACTTGAGGAAATTAAAACTGCATCAGGGTATACGACAAATTCTAACCATACAATAGAGCGAAAAAGTAATGTGAAGGACCTGGGAGTGATAATGTCAGAGGATCTCGCCTTCAAAGACCACAACACTGTATCTACCGCATCTGCTAGGGAAATGATAGGATGGATAATGAGAACCTTCAAAACTAGGGACGCCAAGCCCATGTATTGTTACAATCACGGTATTGTGAGTTTTTGTTATTTAGGGCCTGAAGCTTAAAATGCATTGGTTCCGTAGTAGACCCGCCCCTGTGGGCCACGATAACCCGAAAACCATGACTAAGTTATATGTAGGCGGCGCCACATTTGCATTCGTTGACCAGCTAAACAAATATTATTAATTCAGAGTAACTTTGGTAAGTGAAGACTGATTCTTCCTCAGAGAAGTGTTGGGGCAAAATTAAAAAGTGGTATATCAAAAAAAAATCAAAATCACTCGTAAATAGCAATGATGACCTTTTGGACTCTCAAAACATTCAGAAAAAAACTATTAAAAAGGACGGGGAAAGTCACGAGAGTAAAAAGGTCTTAGAAAGGTCTTAGAAAAGGCTAATCTAAGACCATTTACTAGAGGCTTAGGTTAGGTAAGGTTAGTTAGGAAACAGAACAAGTGTTTCCTAACGCGGGTTTTAGTCATGTGATGACCCGCCTCTGCTACTTTTGGTCACCTGACCGAGGCCTTCCACTGGCTTACTAGAAGCGCATTCAAACTGCCCCATTATTTCGATGACTGAACACTGGTGGGTTAACTTTATCGAGTACTGGTGAGGACGAGCCAGTTCTTAGGTCATCACATAAAGCTTAATATTCTTGACATATTTTTATATTCTTCACTTTAAGGTGAGTTTTAAATGACGGAGAGAGGGGCGGATGTGGCCCAAGGGGCTGGTGTGGCCCACGGGGCGGGTGTGGCCCACTGGACGGATGTGGCCCACGGGGCGGGTGTGACCTACTTGCACCTGAACACTATAAAAGGTATACGTGGAGGATTAACGAGAGTGTGACCTGTGAGGAAAATGATAGCTGGGTCACACAGGGGCAGCTGGGTGTGTCAGGCAAGGTCAGCGTCAGGTTGTGACAGGAAGTGAGACAGGATCAAGCAAGGTCAGCGTCAGGTTGTGACAGGAAGTGAGACAGGATCAAGCAAGGTCAGCGTCAGGTTGTGACAGGAAGTGAGACAGAGTCAAGCAACGTCAGTGTCAGGTTGTGACAGGAAGTGAGACTTGGTCAAACAAGGTCAAGAAGGGTCAGACCGTGACAAGAAGTGAGACAAGGTCAAGCAAGATCCGACGTAGTCAAGAGAGACAAGGTCTGTGTGACCAGATAAAGGCAGTCAAAGCTAACCTGGAGGGTATTCCGAAGGTCAACGCCCCCGCGGCCCGGTCCATGACCAGACCTCGCGGTAGATCAGGGCTTGATCAATCAGGCTGTTACTATTGGTCGCACGCAAACCAACGTACGAACCACAGCCCGGCTGGTCAGGTACTGACTTTAGGTATCTGTCCAGCTCCAGCGCATATCTGTACAGCCAGGAGTCACCCAAGAACCTACCTATTGAGGTCAGAGAGGGTCAGGACCTGGGAAGTACGTGACCTGACCAGGTGTGAGGGACGTCGCCACCAAATAATGACCCGGATACAAAACATTATAATGTGTTTGTCGTATAAAGTATCATAGCATTTGTCGTGGCAGAACAGTAGGAGGCGTGGGGACCCATCCTGACCTCTCAGTTATCCTCCTCTGTCTCTCTTCACCTCTTGACTACCTTCTTTATTGCTCGTCTTTCCTCCGCCCTCTTTTGTGTGTTAATGACGAAGGTGTCAAGCTCGTTTTTCTTATATTTTTTTTTGTTATACCAGTGTTAAGGGGCGAAGTTCAGGTGTCATAGTTTAGTAGTGGTCGTAGTAGTAACAGCAGCAGTAGTAGTAACAGCAGTAGTAGTAGTAACCGCAGTAGTAGTAGTGACAGCAGTAGTAGTAATAAAGCAGTAGCAGTAGTAATACTACTAACAGCAGCAACAGCAGTAGCAGTAGTAGTAGTAGTGACAGCAGTAGCAGCAGCAGCAGTAGTAGTGGTAACAGCAGCAGCAGTAGTAGTAGTAACAGCAGCAGTAGTAGTAGTAGTAACAGCAGCAGTAGTGCTAGTAGTAACAGTAGCAGCAACTATTATTATTATTATTATTATTATTATTATTATTATTATTATTATTATTATTATTATTATTATTATTATTATTATCAAGTCATAGACAAACTAGATAAAACTCTGTGTCTGGGCGAAACGTCGCTACTAAAGGTTCCATTACAACATTAATGCCCTCACCATCCTCTTTAAAAACCCATCAAAACAACCAGAGAAAACGACACTTAATATTTCACGGGTAACTACTAAAAATTTAATCAACATCACAATTTTTGTATTTCTTCGAAACAGTTAGTTACAGTTATGAAATAATCATGATACACAAATACCATGATACAAATGCATGCTCAAAACAAAGCCACAAGATATAAATACACCGTGAGGTGTATATTTCTCAGCTTATTGGATATTAAAGTATTCCTGTCTGGTGGTGAACAGGATATGTGCAGCCTTAATGACCCTCGTGTGGTCCTTGAAGAATGATTAATGTTAGTATCTAGGTGATTTCTCCGGTCGCTACTAGGTCCACTCTCTCTCTCTGCTCCATGAACTTTATCATACCTCTTCTGTATATATGTATGTATATATGTATATATGTATGTCAATAACAACACTGCGACTAGCCGGGGGATCGAACCCGTGTTGTTTTAGCCCGCTTCATGGTGAGCGAAAATTTACGACGCTCTAACCCACTAAACCATCCAGTCCTACTTACTTACTTACTTGCTTATTGGATGGTCCAGTGGGTTAGAGAGTCATGAATTTTCGCTCACTATGAGGCGAGCTAAACAATACGAGTTCGATCCCGGCTATTCGCAGTGTTGTTATTGATTAAATACCACATATATATATATATATATATATATTATATATATATATATATATATGCTAGGAATTCACAAGAGCAGGCGAAATATTCACAAACACTGATCTTGCGAGGAGACTCGACCTACAACTGTCGACAGAACGCCGTGCTTACGATCCTAACACTGACAATACTTGGCATCCAGCTTGTAGACGTTATTCAAGCAGCAGTTTAGGCAGGAAGGCTTACAGCTTTTCATCTCATCCCCTGCATGCATCGGTCGGTAAAGCACGCGTTCCTGTCACAAGGTTCGTAGGGTCGAGTCTCCGTCGGCCAGAGATCAGTGTTTGTGAATATTTCGCCTGCTCTTGCGAATTCCTACATTGTATAAATCTCTAGTTGTGTCGATGCATGCAGGGGATGAGATGAAAAGCTGTAAGCCTTCCTGCCTGAAAAGCTGGCTGCCTTGGAATAACGTCTAGCGGCTGGATGCCAAGGTATTGTCCAGTGTGGTACGGTCGGTAAAGCACGCGTTCCTGTCACAAGGTTCGTAGGGTCAGTCTCCGTCGGCCAGAGATCAGTGTTTATATATATATATATATATATATATATATATATATATATATATATATATATATATATATATATATATATACCTAGAGAGTTCCAGGGGTCAACGCCCCTGCGGTCCGGTCTGTGACCAGGCCTTATGTTGGATCAGAGCCTGATCAATCAGGCTGTTACTGCTGGCCGCACGCAGTCCAACGTATGAACCACAGCCTGGCTAGTCAGGTACAGACTTTAAGTGCCTGTCCAGTGCCTGCTTGAAGACAGCCAGGGGTTTGTTGGTAATCCCCCTGATGTATGCTGGGAGGCAGATGAACAGTCTTGGGCCCCTGACACTTATTGTGTTGTCTCAACGTGCTAGTGGCACCCCTGCTTTTCATTGGGGGGATGTTACATCGCCTGCCGAGTCTTTTGCTTTCGTAGGGAATGACTCTCGTTTGCAAGTTTGGTACTAATCCCTCTAGAATTTTCCACGTGTATATAATAATGTATCTCTCCCGCCTGCGTTCTAGGAAGTACAGGTTTAGGAACTTCAGGCGTTCCTAGTAATTGAGGTGGTTTATCGCAGTTATGCGTGCCGTGAAGGTTCTCTGCACATTTTCTAGGTCAGCAATTTCACCTGCCTTGAAAGTGTGCAGCAATATTCCAGCCTAGATAGAACAAGCGACCTGAAGTGTCAATATGGGCTTGACATCCCTGGTTTTGAAGGTTCTCATTATCCATCCTGTCATTTTTCTAGCAGATGCGATTGCTACGGTGTTATGGTCCTTGAAGGTGAGATCCTCTGACATGATCACTCCCAGGTCTTTGACATTAGTTTTTCGCTCTATTGTGTGGTTGGAATTTGTTTTGTACTCCGATGAGATTTTAATTTCCTCACGTTTTCTATATCTGAGTAATTGAAATTTCTCATCATTGAACTTCATATTGTTTTCTGCAGCCCATTTAAAGATTTGGTTGATGTCTGCTTGGAGTCTTGCAGTGTCTTCAACTGTGGACACTGTCATACAGATTCGGGTGTCATCTGCAAAGGAAGACACGGCACTGTGGCTTATATCCCTGTCTATGTCCGATATGAGGATGAGGAACAGGATGGGAGTGAGTACTGTGCCTTGTGGAACAGTTTTTCACCATAGCCGCCTCAGACTTTACTCTGTTGACTACTACTCTTTGTATTCTACTTGTTAGGAAATTATAAATCCATCTACCCACTTTTCCTGTTATAGAAAAATTGTGGTATATACGAAATACCTCAATAAACTAATATCTCAATTTAATAATATCTATTATTTCCATATTATGTTAATGTAAAAGCTAATGATTCCTTAAGATAATAATCATTATCATTAGACAACACTGTAAAATAAGATCTAATATCATTATAATAATTTAAACAGTAAATTTCCATATGTATTTTGAATAATTTTAACTAGAATAAACCAATAAATTCTAATATTAAGTACAGTTTAAGCAGTAGGCTAATGCCATGGCATGTCAGTGTCTCTGCACTCATTTCATTGTAACTTGATACCCATGTAACCTGCAATGAAATAATTTGTTTGTTTGTTTGTTTGTTGATACAATGAAATAAACACATAAGCATATACTATTGACAATTGATGCCCACAGGGCGAAACGTTGTCAATAAGTTAGTTTGATATCTTTATTATGCACCCCATACCCATCCTGTGGGCAGTAGTCAAAAGATTACAGAGGTACATAATGGGTCCAGGGACTGGGCCCCAAAGTTTTGATAGCTGAGCAAGTTACAAAGGTAATGAACTCACAAGTTACAAAGGTAATGAATCATATAAGTAAGTAAATTTACTTGTTAATAAAGGATCACATTATACTGCTTATGTGTTTATTTTGGCAGGTGTGTAGCCTTGAGGTTAGTTTAGGCAGGTAGTGTTAGTAAACAGTTTTGGCGGGTGTGTGGAAGGTGTTGCTGGGACACAACAGCTGCGACGGTCCTGCAGGTGATCCAAGATGCCCAAGAGATCCTGCCACTTCCAGGACACCTTCATGCCCCAGCTGAAGGTCCATGTAGGAGAGAAGCACGTGGATTCTGGCGTCATGAAGGAGGCCAAGATGAAGGCTGTGTATGGTAGGTGTGATGAAGGTCTCCACTCCTTGGCACTCTTCCAAGGTTGTTTTTTTTTTAAATTTCGTCGTGCGTTAATCTGTGTAATCCGTACGGGTTTAGGGCTTGTTTTCGAGTATAGTCAGGTTTGTTTGAAACACCTTTTATTGTACAGCAATAAAGGAATGGAACAGACTGCCTGCACATGTCAAAGCCAGTCATAGCATGAGCCAGTTCAAGAAGAGAGCCAAAATGTAGCGACAGAAAGGGAGGAGAATATTTTTTATTTTTTTTAGCTAACTCCTTTTACCTTATTCCTAGTATATCTTCTTTATAGTATAATAACATATATCTCCTACAGTATAATATTAAGTTATTAAATGGACCCCAATGGAAATAAGTCACTGACTTTTTTGGGTTATCCCAGGTTTTCTACACATATGCTGCTATGTATGATGATCTATGTAACTGTATTTGTGTATACCTGAATAAACTTACTTACTAGAAAATTGATCATAGTTTGCTTGAGTTGTACATCTGTTTTTATTTATAGCAGACAGCAAGTTTACTCAAATTAACAATCTGGGGATATAACATTGGGACAAGTTGAAAGTATTTTGCAGATTGTTTATATCAATAGTAAATAATTAAATTATATTATTTGGTAAAGTTAAGTATTGAGTTTTTAGTTTAGGGTGAGTATGTGGTTTTGCAAAATGGTTTTGCAAATCGGCAGGTTGATTAGACATCTATGCAACATTTGGGTATCTTTATTTTGGAAACGGTTTGCCAGCCAGGGGCTTCTTCAGTCCAGTGCAGAGAAAGGTGGAAGATGAGGTGGAGTTTGAGGTAATCAGTCCCTCAGCCTGGAATCGGTGTTCAGTCTATGTGGTTATGGATGGACAATCTTGCTTATAGGTGATCAGCCTAGATGTTATTATGGTTATAGTGGACAGAACACATTCGATTCCAGACAGAGGAACTGATTACCTCAAACTCCTCATCATCTTCCACTTTTCTCTGTATTGGACTGAAGCCACTGGCTGGCAAAACGTTTCTAGAATAAACATACCCAAATGTTGCAGAAGTGTCTCATTTATCAATTTGGTAGCAGCCTCGGCCCACAAGAATCAGGGTTTGAGCTCCGGATGAGTGACTTACACCTGCCGTCCCTGTTCACCTAGCAGTAAGTAGGTGCCTGGGTGTTAGGAAACTGTCATGGGTTGCATCATGAGGGAGAGTATTGAAAGACATCAGTGGAATTAACCAGGCCATGGGGGCGTTGACCCCCGGAACTCTTTCCAGGTAAACTCCAGACTGTCTGATGACATGCTTTTGTGTTATCCTGAGCTACTAACTCTGAGTTAATATTCCACACAAAATATTCTACCTTAATACCTTATTAATTTCTTTGGTTAATATGAATAAAATTCCTCTAATAATCCCATCAACATTACACGCCAAATATCTACTGCATAGATAACATATTTATCTGTTGTGGAAATTGTTAGTTATTGATGTATGAGCCATATTAATAATAATGTAATAATGATTATGTACTGAACAGTGACTTGGTTGACTGGGTCGCTGGTTGGTGGTGTAGAATCACCAGTAATACTGACCCATGTGCTACCACCCATTGTCTTTCATCATTTCCTCCTTCAAAATTTATTATTCTAGGTTAGGTTAGATGATAAAAGATAGTGGGGTGGACCAGGTGAACATTGGTGGTGAGACTTCAACCAGTGACAATCTCCGAATCTCGTCATTGTATTATTATTATGGTGGCTGATACATCAATAAATAACAATTTCCATGAAAGATAAGTGTTTCCTGTGTAATTGATATGTTGTGGTAATTGTGTAATGCTGATGGGATTCTGTCTTGGGAATTTTATCGATAATACCATTAATGTGTTTTTTAAGTTACTAACCTCCATGTTAATAATTCACTCAAAAGCTTTTACCTTTATACATAACCTTATTATATGATTCCTTAATCCATGGAACTGTTGGTGCCCCCTTTCCTTGAATCAAACCTGATTTTCTCATTTCCCAGGCAGTATGACCCTACAGGTCTAGCCGTTCATCATTATAATAACTTAGTTTATTAAAAAAATCTTTATTTTTACCACTAACACATTACCAAAATTAAACAAATTCTTTATTTTCAGATCGGACATTAAATCTCTTGTACTCCGGTGCTAAAAATTTAATGAATAACAATGCAGTGGAAAAAATGGATGCCACTCCTACTGTTCAGGCAAAGACCAGCAGTCACAGCACCCTCCACCAGATGGTTCTTACCAGTACTGGAACTCTTGCTAGACCGCAGCCCATATCAGAGGTTAGAGAGTAGAAGTTCATTCCCAAATGCTTCATCGTGGTCATTTGTATTATGAGGAAAAATATTAAGATCCTTTACCAAAAACAAAATTTATAAAATACTGGAGGTAATTCATATTATATATATATACAAGTGTCCCTTGCTTTATGCAGTAGGTGAGATCTATGACCATGGTAGCTGTATTAAGCTTAATTTGCTTTGTGAACCACACCGATTGCACATGGCAAATGTCCATTACACATGTAATTACTAATAGAAACATGACTGCATAATAAACATTTCTCATAAAGAGAACCACACAAAACAAGGTAAACTGGTATTTAACTGTGCATTTGCTCTTCAGTCTCATTACTTGTAATGTACCTTTATTGTATCAGCCACTTACACATGTGACTTCTCCAGTGCCATTAAATACTTGAATGCATATATATATATATATATATATATATATATATATATATATATATATATATATCTTCTTCAACACGTGCGTTTCCACCTAAGAGGGTGGCCCAAAGAAACGAAAGCTCCTTTTACATTTAGTAATATATACAGGAGAAGGTTACGCCCTTGCACTGCATTTTATAGCTCTACGATATATATATATATATATATAAAAGAGAAAAGAAAATACTTTCATCATTCAACACTTTCATCTCACTCATACATAATCACTGTCTTTGCAGAGTTGCTCAGATATGACAGTTTTATATATATTCCTTAAGCATTTCATATGTTCCTTTTACTTTTAGTAAACTTTGTATTGATTCTTTATCTTTAAGGTGGATGAAGATCATTTAGTGTCACTGAACTACATATCTTTAGAATCACCCTTCAGGGGGATTGGGTACCTTGATGTTGATGAAGGACTCTTTGAGCCAGCATACTTTTTTATTTATACTGATTCCTAATGTATACTGGATTCCTAATATTTATAGTCTTCAACATGGTTAAAATTTGGCCTTACAACAGTAGGGTTTTAAAATCTACTCAAATCTTAGTCTTGTAGCATCAATGTTAAACACAGTAATTCTATCCAAAACAGAGATTGGCAGCCAAACCAGAGGCCACTACCTCGTGTGTTACGTGCCGAACTGTGAAATCTCTTGTACGTCCGCCTTGTAACTACTGTGAATGCCAGCTTTGTGACTCGTGTACAAGAATCTGTCATTTCTGCGGAGGAAGCTTCTGCCAAAAATGCTCTCTTACTGTGTAAGCTGTTCACCTTGGTTATTTTATAACTATTCCTTACCTTCTCTATACTAATGACTTTTAAGTTAAAACAGGAGCACCAGCAGTATAGTACTAGTTAACACCACTTATTGTCCTTTAGTAAGTACAGTATTTCAGTTTTATCTATGTAGCTATGACATCTAAATCAGGAAGAATAAGTATGCTAAATTTCATGTATAAATTTGATTTCATTCACTCCAATGGCTGAGAATTGTTCAACTCTAATTTATTATGCAGTATTTCAATATGCCTGGTAAAAAATATGGATTTTAAGGATAAAAATTATTTGTATAAATAGTAAAACACTTTTTTCCTTTCTTTCAGGTATCTTCAAGATGAAAAAACTGTATGTTTAAGTTGCTGTTAAATATTAATGTTTCCTTTTAAATTACTGTGTATTTAGGTAAAAAATCTAATTAGTAGTTACAGTACAGTGTACTGTAATGCCTTTTTAATAATTTGTACCTGGTTTTTCCTTGATTAGGCTGTACAGTAATATGTACCTGAACTAGTAAATGATTATCTGATAAATTAGAAAAAAGTGTCTTTTTGTTTTATTCTTATATAAGCTGTAAAAAGATTGCTTAGTATTAAATTCCAAGCCATTTAAGATTGTATGGATAATATTGTAAAAAAAAAATTGATTTACAGTATATTTGGATGCTGGATGTACAGCATTGTACAGTGGACCCCCGGAGTTTGTCATTAATTCGTTCCAGAATGCTGCTCAAGTGCCGTTACTGAACGAATTTGTTCCCATAAGGAATAATGTAAATTAGATTAGTCCTTTTAGACCTCCAAAAATACACTTACAAAAGCACTTACAAAAATACATAATTATTCGAGTTTGGAGCAGTACGAACTCCAGGGGTCCACTGTATGTATATATATCATACTGTGTGACTGTGACATTTTGTAATACTGTATATACAGTGGGAAGCTAATGTGGTTACAAATAGATAAAAAATTATTACAATAAGTAGTCCTTCCATTTTTATTTTTAACATTCTTGCAACAGTTTGTGAAAGTGTTAAGACCTTCATAGTGTTTGTAGTACAGTGGACCCCCGGTTTTCGTGATTTTTTCTTTCCAGAATGCTGTTCAAGTGCCATTACCAAACGAATTTATTCCCATAAGGAATAATGTAAAGTAGACTAGTCCTTTTAGACCCCCAAAAATACACTTACAAAAGCATTTAAAAAAATACACTTACATAAAAGGGCGAGTTTGGAGCAGGACGAACACCGGGGGTCCACTGTACATGCTTAAAATTGCCCTAATTAGCAATAAATAATTTCTGTATAGTATTGCTACTTTTGAAGTGACACTTGCCAGTTCTTGCTGATAATGACATTGTACACCAGTGATGAGGGAAGTCACACTTTGGGGACTGCTGCGAGAGTACAACTTTTAAAGTTTTTAATAAATATATTTTGATGGTGAAAGAGTTTCTTTTTCGGGTCACCCTACCTCAGTGGGAGATGGCCGGTGTATTGAAAAAAAATTCCTAAATAGTTGATTTTATGGTTGTAATACAATCTTCCATATTTGTGAGTTTAAGTTTTATACATCAATTTGCCATTAAACTTTATAATGTACTTCTTCATCAGGTCTTGTAATGCATTCACAAGTTTACAGGTTGTCTCGTGATAACTTCATAAGTTTTTATTTTGCCATATATGAAAGTGTTGGGTCACCCCTGCCTTGGTGGGAAACCGCCGACATGTTAAAAAAACAATTTGAGAATAGGGGCTAAAATTATTATATTTGTACATAAGTGCTAAACTCAAAGGAGTCAGTCAGAACACTAAGATAAAATTCAAATATCATGACAAACTTGGTTTACAGTCACATCAAAGGTTAAAACAACAGCTGTAAGTAAATGCTATCTTTTCTTGTATAAAATCAGACTAATAAATGCACCTAGGAAAAAGTATACATAGAACATTACTCTTCTGATAAAACGTATTCAATAATATGTCATTATATAACAGATGCAAGTAATGGACTTATCCTCCCCTTCTTTGGATCGAACCTGAATGACTCAATCCACAGGAACTATATGACCCCCTATGGTTTATAATAAGAATGTAAGGAGGAACACTGCAGCAGGCCTACTGGCCTATACTAGGCGAATCCTTCACTTGATAGTGACGTCTATATTCATTACCTCTCAGTATATTACATTCATGGGAAGTGCTCAACCCATAAGGGTCATACAGTACCTGAGGCATCACATGTAATCAGGCCTGATTGGGGGTTCCCATTGAGCTTCAGGATTTCCATTATTCTGATGCATTATTTTTTATGTAAAAGTAATCTGAAAAATGTTTCAGGTGTCTGCTGTTGCATGCATATTTACAATCTGGCATTAGTTTTCACATTTCCATCAAAGCACCGACTACTGGTCGTTGTTCAGGTGACAATTTACACCATCTGGATCTGATACTATACATGTTCCCAAGTGTCAGCATTTACACTTGTAGACATTTACTATATTATAGCTCTCAGACATTATTAAAATAACACTATACAGTGGAACCCCGGTTAACGAACACCCCGGAAATCGTGCAATTATGTAAGTATAATATTGTAAGTGCTTGTGGAAGTGTATTTTTGGGGGTCTGAAATAGACTAACCTAAATGACATTTTTTCTTAAGGAAGTAAATTCGTTCGGTAATGGCACTTGAGCAGGCTTCTGCAATGAATTTTTTTCATTAACCGGGGTTCCACTGTATAAGATAAACCATATAAGATAAAACTACATTTAATGATGGTAAAGAGTAAAGTCTTGACAGCTCCAGTCAGCTACTGAACTCAGTTTGACAGATTTTATTAACTGTATGGAGTATGACAGTAAAATCAATCCTACAAGATGGGTGTTAGGTAAAGATATTTAACTCTTGCTCTAACATTATAAACATATACATGTAGGTAAGTATAGCTGCACAGCATAAATATATCCAATTTTGTTTTAGAATTTTTATAATAAAAGGAGTAAACAGTATTTTTTATATATACAAAAATATAAAATAATGCCATGATGTGTATAACAGTCAAGAGGCTAGAAACCCCTTCTCCTGTATATGTATATTACTAAATGTAAAAGGAGAAACTTTTGTTTTTCCTTTTGGGCCACCCTGCTTCGGTGGGAAACGGCCGACATGTTGAAAGAAAGAAGAAAGTGTATAACAGTATTTTTACTATTATTAAATTATATCCTTCAGGTATAATTGCCATAGATATTTAAATTACAGAAGTAAGAACAATGATTTTCTTTAAACTCTAACTGTATATTATAACTATCATAATTTTCAACATTGCTTATGAAGTTACCCAAGCATACTTCATAATAAGCTTCTGGCAAACTATGAACATTAACAAAATATGCAAGCAAAGTGCTGAATAAAAGATCAGCTGCGAAGTATTACTTTGAAACCATATGCTACAGAGCCCAAGTGCAACTGTTACCATACCAGCTGTATAAGTTACCATACCAAACAGTCCATGATTGGCTTTCACAGTCTTAACATGCATGATACTTTTCAGGAGTTTTGGGTATTTAGCAAATACACCAACACTCAGCTGGAGCCACAGTAGTGTAGATGCTGCAAGTCCTATGCACCCATGCCAGGACACATAATGAAGTTTACTGTCAAGCTCTTTGTTGTAGTATATGGCCGCAAAGCCGAGACCGTGTGCAGCTGCTGTCACTGATATTACTATCCAGTGAGCAGTTACCTTTGCACTATGAAGTTTCCCATCTGCTAGTCCAAACTTGGAGAACATAAATATTGCTTCTGTCATCAGACCTGTAAACTAAATATCACATTTCATTACATAATTTAAACATTTGGAAGAGTATTGAAAAAAGAAGTGTATAATTAAGACAGCTGCATTATGTCATCCTGTAGTTTTTATTATTTATGCACGGTATAGTGAATGTGGAAGTATTATTTTATGTAATTAATTACCACCTTGACACTGGATGACCTTCATGTGGCAGGGATTCCCTTGCTTGTGTTTGGGTAACTTCCCTGCACACTCCATAAACAAGGAGCACAGCATATTCTTTGATATAGTAAAAAGTGAGGATATTTCTTTATTCAAATTTCAGCACTAAGTTATGGTAGGAAAAATAGGAGATGAAGTTTCAAGTGGACAAGTGTACAGCCCTAACCCTGGGAAAAGACAATTACAGAACCTTTAACTAATACTGTAATGCATAACTTGCCCATACTGGTTGTGAAAATGACTTTGAGGTCTTGGTTAGCAAGAATCTGAAACTAAACCAGCAGTGTCCCTGTGTATGCAATAAAGGTAACAGACTGCTTGGATTTGTATCAGCACTGACTGGATTAGTAACAAGGGAGGGTTATTAAGTAAGGATAACCAAATAAAGTAAAGCAGTGTGGCTTATTGCTATGGTAATTTCTGGCATTATTTAAAGCTAGGTAATGGGCAGTTGGTGTTAGATTTTCCTAGGACCCTTTTGGGTTTAGTGCTTAAGTTTGATTATATTATTATTAGACTTGCTTTACTTACCTGGTCATATTTGACCCCAAGTCCTCTAGGTTTTAAGCAAAGTATGCAGCTACTGCATTATAAGGCACTTTAAATATACTGTAATAAGTACTGAGGTTATACTGCACTTCAGTTCTACACATTATTAGCAAGTTTTTACTATGCTTTGAGTAGACACTGTATGACCCTTGTGGGTTAGCACTTAGTTATGATTATAATAATTTGGGTATATAACAAAAAAATATTTTTACCATATTCTTGAGAGCACAAAAATAAATTTTAGATTTAACCAAGGATAACCCAATAAAGTCAAGCAATGTGACTCATTTCCATTGGGGTCCACTGCTAGGGTCATGCAGATAGATAAATCAAGGTGAAAAATTTGCGTGATGACCAAGGTCCAAAATCTGAAACTGTTTCTCTTTTAGCCCAGATAAATTACAAGCCCTAATACTCATTTGATTTCCACTTCTTAGAAGTACTGCCATTGTATTAACAAAATGCTGACTTATTATAACTAGTGACAGTGAGCTTGTTAAATTACAGTAATACAGTTTCCAGGTTTGGCAAAACTTTACCTAATGAAATATATTTTTTTTACAATTTATACACTGAATATTAAAATAAGTGCTAAATCTGTAGCGGCCATGTAGTGCCTAGGAAATATGAGGCAATTAGGTTTGATACAAGGGAGGACGTCTTATTCCTTAGATCAAGAGCCTTTCACCAGCACCAAGGAATCTCAAGGGGTATGAAAATTCCTAACCTAACCTTGATTAATAGTTTATTTAGGTAAGCTATATACAAAGTCATTATAGTATAGTACACTTAAGTAATTTTCAATTTAATAACCACTGCACAACCAATATAAATACATATAAGTAACATTTTATGATGACTTAACCTAGGTTATCCCTACATCACTTTTAAAAGGTTTTAAATGCAAACTACGGGCATTTGGTCATCCCTAGTTAAGAAAATTAAAGGCCAAGTTATTTTGCATTTAATCACACGCAAACTAGTGGTCTTACAGCGAGACTCATGAGGAAGGGATGGAAGGAGAAGAGGGAGGAGCCCAGCCTCGCCACACACGCCACGTAGATGATGAATATTGCTGCTCCTCCACGCACCCACACGTGAATATCTCTCATCTTTACTGTTTATCACTCGTCCAGTGTCTATGAATAACTCTTCTTCCTCGTGACCCGCTCTGTGTCCTTAAATAACCACTATCCTTCCTTATTACACGTGCTAAATGGCCATTATAACAGCAGCGTACTTCAAGGTTCCTCCCTGTCTTCAAGTCTAGATCATTGTGTGTTAGTTTGTAGACTTGTAGTGGTTGTCAAGGTGACCAGTTCTTATGTCATATTCATCTCCTGTTTCCCGATGTACGGGAGAAAATAGTATCAAAATTTTTACTAATAAAGAATAGGGAACATAAGACCCCGAACTGTGAGATACCGCAGTAGAACTGATGACCGGCTTCCAACAGAAGCCGTAGAAAATCCACAGCACAAGTGAAAGATGATAATAATAATATATTATAATCACGGGGGAAGCGCTAAACCCGTAGGATTATACAGCGCCTGTGGGAGGGGATGTGGAAGGCATTCAGGCTTAATTCAGGGAACTGAAACACAGATCCAATTCCCTAGATCAAGGTCCCAAGGAACCTTCTCTGAGGGGAACAATAATAATGATAACTAGTATTTAGTTCCTAAATCACATGCAGAGCCTACAAATAAGGAATAAGCCCCTAAAATAGGGAGTCACCAGTGCAATATATTTACACTGCCTAAGTCAGCGGAAAACGTCAAACATATGAAACAGTTCTGCTGTGGAAAAGGACTTTGTGTAGTTAAGATTTTTTAAGTAAGTTTATTTAGGTACAGGTATACGTAAATACAATTACACAAATTATTATACATAGTAACGTAAATTACCTAGGATGTCAAAGAGACATTTCATTGGACATCTATTAAAGGAGACTTCGCCACAAGTGGTTTCATGATTCCTAATGAAACCACTCTTAGCGAAACGTCTCCTATAATAAACGTCTTGAACTATACACAAGTGTCTTCTCCCACAGTGTTAGTATCACCGAATAAATCTTATCTTAACAATCGGTGATGCTGGATTAAATCAATTATTCACTGGGCTTTCATGCATGTATATTTTTTAACGTTTACTAGAAAATTAAATACTAGTAAATCTGTAAAATTTCTATTAATACTTTAATTGATAAAATTTTAAATAATAGCATTGTGTGTCAATAAATTAATGTTTTAAATAACATTGGTCAACATTGAATGTGGTGTTGTATATCAACAAAGATGGCCAACGCTCCCAGCAGCGTGCAGGGCTTCAAAGGTATTTTGTCCCACTCACAATTATGATAGATAATTATTTACAATGCTCGTGCGTCTGATATTAACCTTGTCAACGGATAATCACAAGTGGTTTAAAACGATACGAAAGCAATCACCAGGACATCTTAAAAAATGTTTCGGCTCTGGGACCTCGATCACTTTTAACCTGCTTATGGTTAAGAATAGCAGTATGTATATGGGCATAAAGTGATATGTAAATGACTGGCAGTAGCAAAGTATTTGTGACTGTCCAGTTTATTAGAGAGTTTAGAAGCTTGTTTTGAACCTTTCCTTCAGTGCTCTACTTGCTTAATCTAATGTCCTTTCTGACAGTCCCACCTTTAATTCAAACAAATGATTTTTTAACTGAAACTGATTTACTACTCTGTGGCCACCTCTTTTTGCACCTGTGCTCACTCTCACACGTTATACCTCTTTCTCTACTGTCTCCATCCTTGTCATGCAGCACCAAAATGCCCACATGGGTTTAGTGCTTATCATAGTCATGAATGCGAGCTAGGGTGTAGGAATCAATGTGATGGCGATAACAATTTATATAGTATAAAAATCGAGATACTTCAGGAAAATTTTGTTAGGTGTGTTCAGTATTGTAAGGTATTTACTATTAATATGCCGTCCCTGCAGCCTCAATTATATATAATTTTTTTATAGCTTGTATCAGTATAAATGATTGATTATTGTACTGCTTCACTGTGTTCAAATTCACATAGCCAGACTGCTATGCTGAATTTTAAGGTTGATAAACCTTAGCTTTTCATCATCCCTCTTAAAACAACATTATGTATTTACTTTTCAGTTGTGGGACTCAAATTTTGTGAGGAGAGTAAAGGAGTTCATCAATTATTATGGAAGCAGCACACAGTTCGTATTCACAGTGAATGCAAGCCTCCTGACAGAACTCTTTTCGTTGTAAATGTTCCACCCTATTGCACAGAGGTGAGATATTCAAAGGAGAGATGAGTTTACACCATCTTTCATGCTCTGTTTTTTGTTATATTTGTTTCTGTATGTTAAATATCTTTTTTTTGTGAATACTTAAAATAATTTATTTACCAATTTTTTTTTTTTTTTTTTGGGGAGGGGATGAAGCGGTATGCTTATAACAAGAGAAACCACTCTGTAACAACAGCAGCAACATGTTGAGAAATCTTTCCACTTCTGTGCCATATAAATACTGTACTGTATATAATATAGTGAGTAGTAATGAGTGGTTTTATGGCGGAAACCATTAAAGCCTGTTAGCCGAGCTTGAGTCCTGGAAGTACAGTGCTTGCATTCTGGAGGAGGGATGAGGATGTTGTTGTTTGGAGGGTTACTTAAATTGTTATGTCAGTATATTTCTGTCAAAACAGCTATTGAATGAATGATGGTCTACTTGGAGTGCATTCCAAGAATCAATGCTCCTGCAGCCCAGTCCCAGACAAGGCCTCCCAGTGGATGACTTGATCAACTAGGCTGTTGGTTCTAGCTGCACAAAGTCCAGTGTAAGCACCCTACCTTGGTGGGAGATGGGCACTAAGCTTATATATACTAGTTGTAATGTACTGTGTATATACAGTATATAAATAAATATTAGCCCATTTTTATGTCATGCTGTTTTATCTATTAAATTTGTTTTTAGTTTGATTTATTACTGCATGATGTAGCCTGGAAGGGATAAAAATTAAGACATGTTCCATGAAGCATTACGTACTGATTGTGTCTCATAAGGACATGACCAAAAGTTGTTTGCAGCATAAACATTTCACACGACCACATATTGAATACACTGGCACTCAGTGCCAGTCTTTGAGGATTGTCGGTCCAGCATTGTTGGATAAATGCCCCTATTATTAAAGAACACATCAGCCTCATTTTTTATTGCTGCTTCTGCACCCTAACCTGATTACTTTTTTTTTTTTTTTAGTGTCCCACCTTTAACAAATGCTGATTTACAATATAACTTATTAACTGAAACTGATTTACTGGACCAACTGAGACTTTCAGCCTTCAGTTCACCCTCCAGTCTTTCGCTGTCTAATATCACCCCTTTGTCATGTAGTGATAAATGGTTCTCACAGATTTAGTGCTTTTTTTGTATAGTACTACTGTATATGTTGTGGCTGTGGCAAAAAAAGACTGTGCTTATAATTGCTTGTTCACTTAAAATAAGATTAATTTTACTGTTAAGCATCAATGATTTTTGAAATCTGAAAGTAATGTTGGTTTAATTATGTTGCTTTTCATGCCTGCATTGTATTTACTTGATTTAGGTGTATAAAATTAAAAAACAAATCCTCGTGTAAAGAGTTGGCAAATTGTTTAGGTTTCAGATATAATAAGGTCAGAGGTTATAGAGGAATTGTGTATTCTTGATGCCACTCTTCACATTTGAGATCCTTCAAGTAGGGAGGGAGGGAGGGTGCCATTAAGTTATTTTGATCTCAGGAATTGGAACTACCCTGTTCCTTGAGTCAAACTGTATTATCTCCCATTTTGCAAGCACTGTATGACCCCAATGGGTTCAGTATTTCCCCTTGAATATAAAAGTATTGATGATTGTCTCTCATTCTACAAGCACAGTATGATCCCTGTGGGTGTAGCACTTCCCCATGATTATAATAATCCACATTTGACACTTGAGCAATATGATATTTGTAACTTGTATTTATTTGCAGGAGGCATTCCAGCGGTTATTTTCAGAATATGGAAAAGTTCTGAATGTATATTTTCACAAAAAACCCACCTCAGGTCCGCCACAGTCAGCAAAGTACCCACACTTCTCCATTGTGACACCTGTCCTGGTAAGTGTCCAGCACCACAGTAAATAAAGAATTTGTAACTAAGGATAATTTTCTTGTAACCTATTTGTTTTTTATTTATTTGCCATGCACTGTTAGTAATTCTTGAGAAAGCATTATTTTGGCTCCATGCTCCATGTGTAAATCTTGAAAATAAATAGAGAAGTACAGTGGAACCTTGGTTTTTGTCTTTAATTCATTCCAGAACATCTGAATTCGACGAAAACTGAAGCAATATTTCCCATAAATAATGTAAATCCAATTAATCCATTCCAGACACCCAAAAGTATTAACAAAAATACATTTTATAGAGAATAACTATAGTTTTTGTTCTTCCTCCGTAAGCCATGCGTGTCGTAAGAGGCGACTAAAATGCCGGGAGCAAGGGGCTAGTAACCCCTTCTCCTGTATATATTACTAAATGTAAAAGGGAAAACTTTCGTTTTTCATTTTGGGCCACCCCGCTTCGGTGGGAAACGGCCGACGTGTTGAAAGAAGAAGAAGAACTATAGTTTTGCATACAGAAAACAATGAGAAATATAAAGGACTAATGAAATGGATAAATGAACATTTAACATAACTTTTACCTTTATTGAAGACTCTTGTTGGCATATGGAAGATGGCGAGGAGGGGAGAGGGAGGAGAGGTTATTGTTTGGAAGGTGAATTCCCTTCCATAAGAACTTCAGGTATCAAGTCCCTATCTGGGGTTACTTTCCTTCTTTGTCTTTTACTGGCACTAGGACCAGCTTGAGAGTCACTGGACCCCTGTCGCACAAAAAATCTGTCCAGAGAGCTCTGTTTCTGGTGTCTCTAAGATTTGCCTAAAATGGGACAAGGCATTGTCATTGAACATGTTGCAGACATGGTTTGCAACAGCTTTGTTAGGGTGATATTTCTCCACAACTTTGCAACTCACTCCACTTTGCACACATGTCCTTAATCACTGAAGAAGGCACATTCTCCCCCCTCTCTTCCTCCTCTGAAGCAATTTCCTCAGCTGCAATCTGTTGCTGTTCTAGTTGAAGGTGTTGCAGCTCTTCAGTGGTTAGCTCTTCCCTGTGGTCATCCACCAACTCTTCCACATCCTGGCCACTCACATCCAACCCCATGGATTTCCCCAAAGGCACTCGGAACTTTCTTTGGTCCCATGGTGGCTTATTTAACAGTCGTACTCAATAAACAAGCACAAAAAACAATAGATTATTACAAAATGTTTTGTATGAATGCACAGGGTAATGTTCACTTGACGAGAAACAAAGCCAGACTGACTCAGAACGTGTGCGTGAGATGCTTTGCGTGGGCGCGGGCTGGCGGACACGTTCGGTATGGCGGACGAAAACCTAGGTGATGGACGAAAACTGGGACAAAATTTTGATGAAAAAAGTTGTCGAAAACCAAATTCGACGAAAATCAGGGCAAACGAAAACCAAGGTTCCACTGTAATATTTTTTGTCACTAAATGTGTTTGACTTGTATCTTGTCCTGTTAAATTTCAGCATACGTATACATTAATTTATTTTATACTATTAAAAGTACAGTGGACCCCCAGTTTACATCATTAATTAGTTCCAGAATGCTGTTCAAGTACCATTACCAAACGAATTTGTTCCCATAATGAATAATGTAAATTAGATTAGTTCTTTTAGACCCCCAAAAATACACTTACAAAAGCACATACAAAAATACACTTACATAATTGTTCGAGTTTGAAGCCTAACGTAAACCGGGGGTCCACTGTAATTGTAAAGTGCTAAGTGAGTTTTATTGAAAGTTTATTTTATCTTGTACATAACAGATTTTTTAACACTTCGGCCGTTTCACACCGAGGCAGGGTGGCCCAAAAAGAAAGAAAAAACTTTCATCATCATTCAACACTTTCACTCACATAATCACTGTCTTTGCAAAGGTGCTCAGACATGACAGATTTTATAGCTAAAAAATCCAAACTGCCTAATTCTTTATTGAAATAGAAGCAGTGTTATGATTAAAATGTTTATATTTTAATTGAATGCTCTATTATCCATATTTTCAGGGTTTTAAAGTGGCTTATATCGTATTTACTCATTCATCTGCTATCAAAAAAGCCATGGCAGTACCACCCTCCACTGTCCTGGTGTTATCATCAGAGGAACACCCAGTGCTAACGGGAGTAAAGAGTAAGTACAATATTGGTGACCATCATTTTGTTCTTCAGATAATATTATAGTCACAAGTAATACATCTAGGTAGTAGGTTGGTAGTCAGCAACCGCCCAGGGAGATACTACCATCCTGCCAAGTGAGTGTAAAACAGAAGCCTGTAATTGTTTTACATGATGGTAGGATTGTTGGTGTCTTTTTTCTGTCTCATAAACATGCAAGATTTCAGTTACGTCTTGCTACTTCTACTTACACTTAGGTCACACCATACTTGCATGTACAAGCATATGTATATATACACACCCCTCTGTATTTTCTTCTATTTTCTTACTAGTTCTTGTTCTGGTTTATTTCCTCTTATCTCCATGCGGAAGTGGAACAGAATTCTTCCTCCGTAAGCCATGTGTGTCGTAAGGGGCAACTAAAATGCCGGGAGCAAGGGGCTAGTAACCCCTTCTCCTGTATATATTACTAAAGTTAAAAAGATAAACTTTTGTTTTTCTTTTTGGGCCACCCTGCCTTGGTGGGATATGGCCGGTTTGTTGAAAGAAGAAGTAATACACACAAATTAGTAATGAAACTAGACTTTTCAGTGCAGTCTTGACCATTGTCATATAAGTGAAACATCATCTAGTTTTCATTTCCACTTTCTGGGCTTGTAGTGAATTGTTGCCACCATTTTTAACTTTTTTTTCTGACCTTGTCAGGTGGAATACAGCCTCTCCTCACATACTCGTTTACTGATCACTCGGATTTATGACCAGCACTCCAACCAGTATGGAAACATAAATAATGTATATTAGAGCTGATTTCTTCTGTTCTGTTTATTACAGTATACAGTACACTACTGTATAAACATTTAAAAATATACTAGAAATGTTATAGATGGTGCAGAGGTGACATTAAAAAATATTTAAAGATGGTTGATACAAACCCACTACCAGCATAGTATGATCCTCGCTTAACGACCAATTCGCTTACCAACCTACTTTTAGGAGCGAAGCCCAATCGTTAAGGGAGAAGAGGCTGTATACTTTTAATGTTGATAAGGTGAACACAGTACAGTACAATATATAGGTGTCAATCACTAGAACCAGTTGTTTTTAATTCCAAAATAGTCTCAGTACTGTAATTAATAGCAGCAGCTTTCTTGGTGTATTTTTCTCCAACTTGGCAACTTGCCATTGTTTTCACCAGCTTTAGTAATTCAGTGTTTCTCAGCATAGCATATATACTTTGTGCAAATAAGGTCTTTATTTGGACTGCTACTCTGTAGCAGTCTCTTTTAATCAGTGTACAATATAATTTATACAGTAGGGCCCCACTTTATGACGCTTTGCTTTATGGCGATTTGCTAATACGGACATGTAAAATTATAACCAAAAATTTGTTTATATGGCTCCCTGATTTGCTGTTACTGTGTTTGCATGCCACTCTGTGTACATCCCCCATGATGTTTGTAAACTTTCCAAAATTTCAAGTGTTTTGAAGTTATTGCATATTTTATATATACGTACTCTAATTGTACTTATGTGTACCTGTACCTAAATAAACTTACACACTGTGCTAACATGCAGGTATACATTAAAATCACTAGGTGTGTCTCACTAGTGTTAAAAACGCAATAATAATAATGATAATAATCTCTCTGGGGCACTTTAAATGTCGTATATTACATTATTATAGACATTTTCATTAATTCATCTATATTTTTAAAAATTATATAAGAAACACTACAAATCATATAAACACAACCATAGTAGAACAAATTGACATAAACACGAGATGTGGTAGCCAGGCTGCTTGTAGGAGTGATGGCAAGAACTCCATTTTTTCTAGTCCAACACCAGAGAAGCTATGCACAGTATAGTATTACTGGGGTAACTGTAAAAAAATATTCCTTTCATATGCCTTCATTCATAGCATCATTTGCTCTAAAAATGGTGTGTTTCATAAGAATGGAAGTGTTGCTGTTATGTATTCTATTGCAGTAGCGTGAAGACAACTTATACGTAATATAAGGTGTTTGTATTATTGGGAAAACATAAGAATGGGAGTGTTGCTGTTATGTATTCTACTGCAGTAGCGTGAAGACAACTTATACGTAATATAAGGTGTTTGTATTATTGGGAAAACACTTCACAATCATAATGCGAAATGAATTCGTATCAACAGCCAGTGGACACACATGAAATACGTGTAAATCCGACCGCCTACCCACAACACTGACACCATAGACACATGATAAACCTTGGAAAATTGAAACTGTGGATACCAGACCCGCAGATACGTATGGGGATCCTATTGTACTATTTTTTGTTACGATATCCTCTAAGGAGAAAGTGTTGCAGGAAATTAAAAGTGCTACACCAGTGAACACTAAAGTTATATATGATAGTGTAATCATGTTATCAGGCATTTATATAGATTTAAAAGTGAAAAAATGATGATTCGCTTTATGGCGGTATCCCGGAACTTAACCTGCCATATAAGTGGGGCCTTCCTATAATCTGTCTCTTAGATTTTCTACTCTTAAACAATGATTTATTCTAGGGTAATTTTTTTTTCCAGAATGGCATCAGCAGTACAATCAGCAGTTCATCAGCAGAATAACATTGAACAGAGAAATAAAGGCTCTGATCACTGAATATGATAAGAAAAAAGAACAAGAACAAGCAGCTAGCAAGCAGGAGCCAGACAATGAAGGCTGGGTCACAGTTACTTCAGTGTGAGTACTCGTGTGATGTTTTCTTCAAGGCGCAATAAATGTTTGTCTTGGATTTAAATTTTTTTTTTTTTTTCCATTAAAATCAAATCAGATGCTAGTTGGAAATAATTACAATAAAAGTCTCACCTCGTTCACAGTTTTTGAAGTTACATTCATGCTGTGTAAAGTTGTTTTGATGAGTATTTTTTTAAATGCAGTTCACAAAAATTCAGTTTAGGACACTACAGTGGAACCTCAACTTACGAGTTTAATCCATTCCGTGACCTAGCTCGTAACTCAATTTGCTCATATATCAAATCAATTTTCCTCATTTAAATTAATTGAAATGCCATTAATCCGTTCCAGCAGAATTCCTGCTCTCAGGAGGCATGACAAAATACTTCAATATGACGCTAATATCAACTCTATGGCTTATTTATTTATCACAATTCATCTAATATGATATAATAAACAATATAAATAACATAGAAACATGATGTATACTCTAGAATGAATAAAATATGTCATGTGATGAGTGTTGGCAGCCATTCTTGCTCGCTCTGACCATGCTTCCCATTCAGAGGTCTTATTATAATAGAAAACGGAGTGTTTGTGAGGCTAACTGCACTAGATCACTAGTTTCATAAGGAAAACACTGAAACAATGTACAGTGGTACCTCGAGTTACGATGGTCCCCAAAATCGCCCTTTTATGTAAGTTTATTTTTTTAAATGCTTTTGTAGGTATATTTTTGGGGGTGTAAAAGGACTAGTCTATTTTACATTATTCCTTATGGGGATAAATTCGTTTGGTAATGGCACTTGAACAGCATTCTCGAACGAAAAAATATCGTAACTCGAGGTACCACTGTATTTATAAATAAGAAATATTGTATAAAAACATAATAAAACATAATAGAGAATGTAAAGAAATAAACTGGTTATATAAAGTGTACGTACACACTTACGAAAGTATAGTGGTACCAACACTCTTATATGGGTGTGAAGCATGGGTTGCAAATGCTGCAGCGAGGAGGAGGCTGGAGGCAGTGGAGATGTCCTGTCTAAGGGCAATGTGTGGTGTAAATATTATGCAGAAAATTCGGAATGTGGAAATTAGGAGAAGGTGTGGAGTTACTAAAAGTATTTGTCAGAGGGCTGAAGAGGGGTTGTTGAGGTGGTTTGGTCATTTAGAAGAATGGATCAAAGTAGAATGACTTGGAGCGTATAAATCTGTAGGGAAGGAAGGCGGGGTAGGGGTCGTCCTAGAAAAGGTTGGAGGGAAGGGGTAAAGGAGGTTTTGTGGGCGAGGGCTTGGACTTCCAGCAAGCATGTTGAGCGTGTTAGATAGGAGTGAATGGAGACGAATGGTTTTGGGACATGACGATCTGTTGGAGTGTGAGCAGGGTAACATTGTGTGAAGGGATTCAGGGAAACCAGTTAATTGATTTAGTTGGACTTGAGTCCTGGAAATGGGAAGTACAATGCCTGCACTTTAAAGGAGGGGTCTGAGATAGTGACAGCTGGGAGGACTTTTCTCAGCTGTAGTATCTGAGCTTCTGCAAAGACAGTGATTATGTATGAGTGTGGTGAAGTGTTGAATGATGATGAAAGTTTTTCTTTTTGGGGATTTTCTTTCTTTTGGGTCACCCTGCCTCGGTGGGAGCGCAGCCGACTTGTTGAAAAAAAAAAAAAAAAAAAACACACTTACCTTGGAGCAGAGATGCTGGCGGAGGTTGAGGGTGGGAAAAGATAGGCAGAGCGGCATATGCTGTCAGTGGCCCTATAACAATAACATTGGAGGAGTTCGTTTTCGTTTCGTCCTTTTTTATCGCTTAATCGCTTAACTTACTTGCTACACTCTTAATGCTACACTTTATCACTGAACTTAACTGTTACAATTTGTTTTGTGTAAACATGTGCACAGCTCAGCTGATGTGGCATTCACTGCGCCAACTAGTGGTGGTGTTCTGAAGCTTTCTCGTTATTATTATTATTAATTTAGGGAACTGGAGCACAGATCCAAGTCCCTAGATCAAGTGCCCCTCACCAGCATCAAGGAACCTTGACGCTGGTGAGGGGCTCTTTATCTAGGGAATTGGATCTGTACTCCAGTTCCCTAAATTATTAATAATAATAATAATAATAATAATGAGCAAACTCAGTTCCCTAAATTAATAATAATAATAATAATACGTGTAATAATAATAATAATAATGACAAGGAGCTTCAAAACACCGCCAACTCAGTGCACTGTTTACCTCACCGTGGAAGCATTTCTCTCGTGTTTTGCTTGCATTTTGTAGTTATTTTGCCAAATTTCTTTTTTCTAACCATGGGTCCTAAGAAAGTAAGTGCAAAGGACAGTGCTGAGAAGAAAAAGAGGATGATGTCCATGGAATTAAAGCATGAAATCATAGATAAACAAGTGAGGTGTGCAGGTTGTGGGTTGAGGGGCAAACTGGGGAATCTCCCTTGTAACTCAGATGTTGGCTTGTAACTCAGAGCAAAAAATCGACCGAGCGATGGCATGTATCTCGAAAAACTCATATGTTGAGACACTCGTAAGTCAAGGTTCCACTGTATAGTGTATAAATTTTTTATAACTATCCTTACAAAGTAAAATACATACTCAGATCTTGCTTATGCTCTTATCATTAAACTAAAATTATTTTCTTAAGCCTTCTATTTATAATTTTGTAACTATATTTTCAACAATATTATTTTATTATATAGTAATTCAACCTAATATATTGATGACTTAATTTAAAAATTATCTAAATATTTATGAAATCATTTTGGTCCAATCGATAGATGTTTGTCTATTATGTTTTTAAACATACTTGTAAAGGAAATGCATAATATATTTTAAGAGTAGTATCTAATAAAAAATGTGTAGATGCACTGTATAGTTTGTAAATCACTTCATTTGAAATTTGACATGAAATGTCTGGTACAATACTTCAATTAAGGATTTTTATCTAATAACTATTTTTCCATTAGGAAGAAGAAAAAGCCACACATGAAAAAGATAGACGAACTAAAAAACAAGAAGAATAAAAAGAAAAAGAAGAATCATCAATTAGTTAATTTTTACACCTTCCAACACAGGCAAACCAAAATGGATCGTAAGTGCCACAAGTTTTTTTTATTTTAAATAATTTTTCCTTCTTTAGCAGCCATAATGTATTCATTTTTTGCATGATACATTTACTATGGTACTCCAGCTAATAAGTAATCATTTTTATATCTCATTGGTTCCTGATATGTCCAGTTCCAACAGGAATCTCCTTATAAAATCATTGGTTCCTGATGTGACAAGTTCCAACAGGAATCTCCTTATAAAATCAAGTTTTCTGTAATATTTTCTTTGTGTATCTAGAGTTTTCATATGCTATTTATATAATGTTAATCCTCAATAGTTCTTTGGAAAAATTTATTAAAATATAGTAGACTGTCAGGTAACATGAACCCTGTTAATTTTTGTTGCATTAACACAGTTGTAAAATTGCAGTTTTATTAGCCAGTTTACAAGGTGGCATAAATGTAGGAGAAAATGTGGCATGTGCCAGGTTGGTTCTCGTCTAGCAGTGAGCGTATGGGGGGAGGCCTTCATAATGTACTCAACCTCCCTATTGGTACACATCCAGTACATACGTGGTCTGTGTTAGTAAATTGATTTTTTATCTTTTCATCATTCCATCTCTTCTGGATAGTAACCATAGCACCCAAGAGGAATGAGAGTGGTTTTGGATGTATAAAGAAGCATAAGCATGAAAGTATTGTTGTTTTGAAGAAAATCAAGATATTGGATAAGCTTAAGGTTGACACACATGATGGCGATGGCATGAGCCTGTGGTTTGAATAAGGCATCAATTTGCACATTTAGAAAAAGTGAGGCAAAGATGCAATCTTGTGCAAAGGATAACCTGGATTGTGACCTTAAAAGAATGACAAATAAGTCACAACAGCTAAATAATATGGAATGTTATTGAGTGAGTCAACTGATCAAAAAGCCAAAAAAGATTTACGATTTAATTCATCTTAAGGGAAAAAACCTTAAGAATAATATAAAACAGTGTATGATGAGGAAGGAAGACCTGAACAGCTGCTTATTTAATACAAATTGGTTACACTGTTTCAAATTGTGCAGTCAGTTGCATAATATTAAATTTTCTGGTGGAAATGCTTCTGTTGGCCACATTCCTGCATTTTATTGTGGTTTCCACTTTTGTGGGAAAGAGTGGGTTTTTTTTTTTTTTTTTTTTTTTTTTTTTTAAGTTATCTTCCCAAAGAGATGGAGGAAACGATAACAAAGTATTCTGTAGAAAGCACTGTATGGTATAGAGGGGCTGTAGCTGCTAAGTCAAAGATATATTGCCTGGAAGAGGATCTAAGGAAGAAAGAAGGGAACTGGAAGAGATAAAGGAATGATGGAATGCAACGGGGGTAGGGTCTCTAGGAGCATAACCCTCCAAATTTGTACATGTGAATTCATAAATGTTTATTTTGAATTAAATTATTATTATTATTTCATTAAAAGCTACTTTATGGAGTTAGAGAAGTTTCTACATGAATCTTCTTAGAGTATTGTAAATACTAGAATTTATTTTTGTGGAGGAAGAATTGTGAGATCTTGGTATTCTTTTGGAAGTTCTTTGTAAATCATATTTTAGTCTTCATAGTACAATGAGACCACTAATTTTATATTTTGTATTTTCTAGAGCTTGCTCAGCTACGGAAGAAATTTGAGGAGGACAAGAGGAGGATAAACTTAATGAAGGAATCCAGAAAGTTCCGGCCATACTAATAACTCCATTGCAAGAATCACATTGAAAAGTTAATAAATATTCTGCCTGTGATTTACTAATAAAGTTCCAAAAATGAGGTTTAAATTTAAACAAATTGTTTTAATCTCGGTGACTGCCTCAAACTAAACATTTTATTGTAAATTGCTCTCATTCATCTTTGCAATAATTAAAAATTCTTGTAATAATGTTTTGTAAATATAAAAATTCAGTTACATTGACTTAACTATTGTGAAATGTATTTAAAACAAAATCTCATGATGTGAATAAGTTGAATGAATAGGCTGCTAGTTAATCTATGAATCTGTATTGAGTTATTTTTACTGCAAATCAGTACAGTATGTATAAATCTTTTATTTTTTCAATGTCTTTTATTTTTTCAATGCATTTGTTTTCAATGCAGATATTTAATTAGTTGTGACACTTCTAATTCAGTATTTGCCAAATTTACAGATTGTTAAAAGCTGACCCTTACAAATTGTGAAATTTTGAAAGGTCAAGTAAATTTAAGGTCCAGAAGTGGCTTGGATCATACCCCCAGATTATGGGCAACTCTGCCTGTCTGTAGTTCTACCCTCATGCCATCAGGTGCTGTAACGACACCTATGAACTGCATATCTACAGTATTTAGTTCATAGTATGTATCTATATATAAAATATATTTTAATTTTTTCATATTCCTAGTACATTATACTCTTTTTGCTTTTCCTGCAAATCCAAAATCATGCGTTTTGAAATTTTCACTTCCAATATTTCTCTCTCCACCAAATGAATATCCATGAAATATTTTGTAGGTACTACCATGTTTACACTCCACCAGCACATCAAAACTCTCCCCAAAATCACTATTTCTTCCCTGGAGATTCTTATTACTTACCTCAGTATTTCTGGTGAAGGATTCATGAATTTAGGAACGAGCTGCTTTAGTTCCTCACTTTCCTTGAGTCAGCCCAGAAATGCTGGAAGTAAGGGGCCATTAACCCCCTCTGTATAAATTACATAATGTAAAAAGAAGAAAAACTTTTGTTTTCTTTTTTCGGGTCACCCTGCCTTGGTGGGAGATGGCCGTTGTGTTAAAAAAGAAAATTCTGTGTATACAGTAACGTGTGTAATGGCCTATAAATTTGAGCTAATTATGGACATTTTGTGGAATGTACCTAATACAGTGGACCTCTTAATATCGAATCGTACTATAAGTAGTTGTATTCTTAAGTGTATTTGTCTGAATAGCTAACCGGAATTCAAGATAATTGTTATGCTGACAGATCAGAGAAGTTTACGGTCCTATAAGTGATTCAGTAAGAAAAATTTGTATCAAATAGTTTACTAATCTTTTAAATGCAAGATGTTTTAATATAAAAAACTTTGTAACTGTTGATGACATTACAAATGTGGCGAGAGGATTTCAAGCTCTTGAGACATCAAGATGAGGAAGTGTCAGACATACTTTGGCTTGCAAGATTTTATAGCATTCAAGAGTTTTTTCTATTCCTAAGAAATGCCATCATACTCACATTATTATTATTATTAGATTTAGGGAAAGTGCTAAACCAGTTAGTCATACAGAGCTTAGAGACTGGGAAGCATTCAGCTTCAATCCAAGGAAGGGGACTAAAAGCCAAATTCCTCTTGGAGCAAATATTTAACCATTGCCAGTGACAAAATATCTGAAAAAAATTAAGCTGATCATATGAAATTTTGCCTATTTTCATTCTACAGCCTCTCCCATCTATCATCAGGAGCTTTTCGCTCCTCTCCTGTCAAGAGCCTATATGCAGAGGCATATGTTCCATCCTTGAATGATCACTGTGATGCCCATTGCCTCCATTATTTTGTCCACTCTCATGACTTTCACGATCCTACATTCAGGATAGTAATGGACGTTAGTAGAGGTCCATTATTTATTCACCGCCCGTTTACTCCATCCCTTTTCTTTTCATCTTCACTCGCTCTTGACTTCTTTTCAGTTGCTCCCTTTATATGTTCATCTAACAGCTAACTTTTCTCTTACCTCCTGTGAGGCTCTTGACAGTTCATATCTGTTCTTCCCCACTGCTGTCCATGAAAGATTAAATACCTACAGTTGCTTCTCGCTTCCTTTTTTTCAACCACTTCCAGTCTTATTCTCATGCCATTGCAGTGTACGCTGATGGTTCTAAATCCTCTAATGGTGTCAGGTTTTCAGCAGTGTTCCCGGAGAGCATTGTGTGAGGACATTTATTAGACTCGGCTAGCATTTTTACAGCTGAACTGTATGCAGTTCGTATTGCAATTTTTGATAGTGCATCTATGCCTACCTCAACTTTTGTTGTAGTCTCAGACTCTTTAGTGCTTTGCAAGCTATTAAAAAATTTGATTTTCCTCATCCCCTAGTTATTTGTATATTACAACTTTGGTTGTGCCGCATTTCTAGCAAAAACGAAGAAATAATTTTCTCCTGGGTCCCTGGTCGTGTCGATATTCAGGGCAATGAGTAGGCAGGCTCTGCTGTGTGGTCAGTGGTACATGACCTCTCAGTTTCATATAGAGGTATTCCATTCTCAGACTATTTTCCTGTAATCTCTAACTGCCTTTTTATGACCCCTGTGGTTTAGCGCTTCTTTTTTTTATTATAATAATAATAATACAGTGGACCCCCGAGTAATGTAAAAACTTCATTCCAGAAGCCTGCACAAGTACCATTACCGAACGAATTTACTCCCTTAAGGAATTATGTCACGTAGGTTAGTCTATTTCAGACCCCCAAAAATACACTTCCACAAGCACTTACAATATTATACTTACATAATTGTACAATTTCCGGAGTGTTCGTTACTCGGGGGTCCACTGTAATAATCTAACTGCCTTTGCAACCGTTGGCAACACCATTGGTTTGATATGACTCATAGCAAATTATATTCCATCAAGCCAAGTTTAGGTTTCTGGCCTTATCATCAGTGCTGAGGTTGGGAGACTATACTCCTGTTTTCGCATCAGACACACCCGTCTTACTCATGGGTATCTCATGGAGAGGCACCCTGTTCGACTGCGAGAATTGTCAGGTTCCAATTTCAGTTTGCCCTTTTCAATTGGCCTGTCCTGTCTTTCAACGAGCACACAGAATTTACCTCCGACGTTGTCACCACTCAACACCCTTACTTTATCTTCCCTCCTTGCTGATAGCCCCACCTTTGACTCAGATTCCCTCTGACTTTTTGACAGCAACCAATTTATTACACAAACTTTGATAATACTTCTTCAGCACCCCTCTCGGCCCTTTCTAACTCTACCTCTGTTATTCTCTCCATCCCTGGCTACTTTCTGCTCCAGCAACATTCCCCTGGACTGCAGTGCTGTATGACCCTAGTGGGTTTAGTGCTTGGTTTTGATTAAAATAATACAGTGGACCCCCGGTTTACTTACTGCTCCAAACTTGAACAATTATGTATTTTTGTAAGTGCTTGTGTAAGTGTACTTTTGGGGGTCTAAAAGGACTAATCTAATTTACATTATTTCTTATGGGAACAAATTAGTTCGGTAACTTCACTGGAACAATTATGGCCGTTAACCGGGGGTCCACTGTAATTGCCTTTTTTTTCATAAGAGAGGATAAGGTTTCTTTGACACTTATTTTCCCCAAAATCCCTATTAGATAGTTAAAATACTTTTTAATTTAGTTTTGTATATGAAATTATAATATTTTTTGTGTAAGATGTGATGTTTATCAAAAAAAACTTAAGGCCCTGGTGGGTTTAGTGCTTAGTTTTGATTATAATAAATACCCCCCAAAAAAAAAAAAAAAAAAATATTCAATAAAACCCTCACTTTAGGATTGTGATTTAACATACAAACTGTTATCCAGACAAAGTTAAGAAACAATGGACGAAGTCCATTAAATCCATAATTGTTATTGTTATGGTCTACTGGCTAAATTCATTTTGGATTTAACATGAAATCTGTTACTTCCAGAATTTCATGTTTTTGTTATGGTCCACCTGGGATTTAACATGAAATCTATTACTTCCAGAATTTCATGTTTTTGTTATGGTCCACCTGGCAAATTGATTTCAGATTTAACGAAAAAAGTCTGCTATTGTTATAGTCCACTGGGTAAATTGTCCATTATTGTTATGATCATGGAAAAACAATTTCATCATTTTGATTTAACGTACAGTTGGCATTGCTGGACACCGTATCTCCCCTATTAGTCTGTTAAGTTTAGGTTTCACTGTAGCCCAAAAACCACCATACATCTTGCAGGCCCCCATTAATTGTGGTAGCAATAGATTACATGTACACAAAGTTTTTTTTTTTTTTTTCAGCAAGTTCCTAAAATTTGGGTGTCTAATGTGAAGCTGCATCTTATTGACACAATATGGTGTTTTAACCTTGGTATGTCATATGGGCCAAAAGTATTTAAAACAATTATTTGATAGTAAAAATTATGTATATTTCAGTACATGGATAAAGAAACCTTCTTAAAGTTTATATAATTTTTTAGTGACTGCAAAATGTACATGATTATGCCATTGAGGGGCTCTTAATCCAAGGAATTGGATGCCTCTTCCTTGGATCAGTCCTGATAGCAAATCATTTCCCCAGGTTCTGTATGACCACTGTGGGTTTAGCGCTTCCCCATGAATAATAATAATAATATATGTGATTATAAAGAAATGGGTAAAATAATAACAGTTTGAGAGTCAAGAGGCACTTTAGTAATAAATGTAAATGGAGGCTTAGTTGTGGCGGTGTCCTCACTTAACATGGTGGGGCTAATAAAAGAATTGTCAGTTCGTGGGAAAATGGATGTCCGGGTAAGTTAAAATTCATGTTGATGTGTATTTTCAAAAGGGAAAAAAGTGCTTCTTAATGCTGGCGAACAGCATTGTATGACCCTTGTGGGTTTAGCGCTTAATTATGATTATAATAATTATAATGCTGGTGAAAGTCTCATGATCCAAGGAAGTGGAGATACCCTCCTCTTCTTGAATCAAATCTGACCACTGTACCTCCATCTCCAGGTACTGTACTATATAACCCATATAAGTTCAGTTTTTTTTTTTAATATCAAATATGTAGACAGTCTGCTTGGTGTATATACCAGTGTGTATACTAACACTTCCCCTGTGTACAGTGTTATATACCTACACCTCGCCAACATATACAATAACACTAATTAGTGTATAGAAAAACTAAGTGTTGGTGTTGCCTCAGTTGAGCAAAAAAGCATAGATTCCCCCTAATGTTGGATTAATTAATTCGGCGCCTTTTCCCACGGCTTTTCCTCAAGATGCTCTTGACATATACTAATTGAGATTTTAATGAGTCTTATGGTTTTTAAAGTAGAGAGATGGGGCCAGGAGCTGAGACTCAACCCCTGCAGTTACATATAGGTGAGTACACAAACAAAAGGAGCTTTATTTAAAACACACTATATTTTAATCCCCTCAAGGGAGGTACCTTGATGCTTGATCCAAGGAACTGGACCTGTCCTCCCCTTCCTTGGATTGAACCTGATTGCCTCCCTGGCGCTGCATATCCCCTATGGGTTTAGCGCATCTCACTGATTAAAAAAAAAATTATTTTAATGACAGTCACTAGAGAGGAATACATTTGTACCATTATATGAACATAGTAATATTATCTGTAAATAACCTTGCCTAAAGGTCTTGATATTTGCCCAGTTATTATAAACCTTGAAGACAGAAACAGGTTAAGGACAAGCTTTTACTGGGGCAACATCAAGCTGTGTAGATGACGCTGGTGAAGGGCTCTTGATCTAGGAAATTGGATCTGCTCCAGTTCCCTGAATTAAGCCTGACTACCTTCCACACATCCCCCCACAGGCGCTGCATAATCCAACGGGTTTAGCGCTTCCTCTTGATTATAATAATCATGCTGTGTAGAGCTTTATCAATTCATGTTTCGCTGTAGAGCTTAATCAAGCCATGTTTTTGCTGTATGAATGACCCTTGTGGGTTAAGCCGTGTTTTATTCTAAAAATTTATCAAGTCATGCATGCGACCTCGTAGTGGCGCCGAGTTACAACAGCAACTCATAAGATGTGTTGCTGCGCTGAACACCAGCTGACGTCATCAAGGGGGCGGAGCTCTGAACCGTCAACTACTAAATAATGAGCTCCCATTGGCTGGATCTAATGTTTACATCCAGACATCAAATCACCGTCCTTGTTACAAACCTGGTAGGAAAAAATGCTACCTACGTTGTGCTTCCTCTGATTGGTTATAAAGAATGTTTATACACGGAGTTTCTACCAATGAAATGCGAGCGCGGGAAAGGAATCTTCAGCACAACAACTCGTCTTATAGGTTGCTGTTGACAGGATCTTCATCTCTAGAAAATTTAAATACAGATGCAGAAAAAGGTCACAATATAAGGAACTTGTAATGACACCGATACTTTCTGTGTTTCTATATAAAAGAAGATTTACAAATGAAAATATGAATTAATTCTCGTTTTTTATTACATCCAATAATATATATAAATGGCAGCCTGTCATGTGTAGGATGTAATATCAGTCCGGCTGTAATGTGGTGAGAGGATGTGAAGGAGTAAAAGCCTCTCCTGTTTATCGCCTAATTAAACTTAATAATTATTATTAATAATTCATTTATCCCATCTATTAAAATTACACCCGGTGCTGTATGAATCCTATGGGTTTATATTGTTATTATAATCAAAACTAAGTACTAAACCCACAAGGGGTTTTAGACCACTCAACCGAGGTTCCTTAAAGCTGGTGAGCTGCTCTTGATCTAGGGAAATGGATCTGTGCACTATTTCCTTGATTGACTTCCATCCCCCACCCTCCACAAGCGCTGTATAATCCATATGGGTTTAGTGCTTCTTATAATAATATGGGTTTATAGACTATTTTTAAGCAAAATTTTATGATTTTTTTGCTTGTATGCGTTTACTGCACATAAATACAATATGTGAATGTACTAAAAGCTATCGTTTTATTAATAATGAATTTAATACTCAAAAGCGATACTATTTGTGATGGAGGGAGGCAATTAAGTTCAATCCAAGGAAGGAGGTTAAATCCATTCCTTGGATCAAGAGCTCCTCGCCAGCAACAAGGAATAATTAGGAAAGATTGGTCAGGAAACAGGAAAGTGTTTCTTGACGCGGGACATTATATAATATTGTCTGCCACTCACTGCTAGGCAAATAATTATTTATTTATTATGCCAGTACGAGGTCATGCGACCTCGTAGTGGCGCCGAGTTACAACAGCAACTCATAAGATGTGTTGCTGCGCTGAACACCTCAGCTGACGTCATCAAGGGGGCGGAGCTCAAACCCGTCAACTACTAAATAATGAGCTCCCATTGGCTGGATCTAATGTTTACATCCAGACATCAAATCACCGTCCTTGTTACAAACCTGGTAGGAAAAAATGCTATCTACGTTGTGCTTCCTCTGATTGGTTATAAAGAATGTTTATACACAGAGTTTCTACCAATGAAATGCGAGCGCGGGAAAGGAATCTTCAGCACAACAACTCGTCTTATAAGTTGCTGTTGACAGGATCTTCGTCTCTAGAAAATTTAAATGCAGTTGCAACTCAGACGTAGTAATAAATAAATAAAGACTATTTCATGATTTAGCGCAGCTTGTAATGACACCGATACTTTCTGTGTATCTATATAAAAGGAGATTTGTGAATGCAAATATGAATTAATTATCGTTTTTTTATTACATCCAATATTATTAAAACCACAACAAATATTTATTGTAAAGGAAGGATAACGACTGATAACAGGTCCGTACATCAGTCATACCTACTAATGTGAAGAATAATTTTTGTGATTAAATGAATATATATATATATATATATATATATATATATATATATATATATATATATATATATATATATATATATATATATATACGCACACACACACTATCGACCCATGTCCTTTTTAAAGAAACTAAATTAAAGAAAATAAAATAAATAAAAAATAATAGATAAATTTTTTTACTTAATTTTTTAAGTGTTCTTGAGGGTTTTATGGGGTTTAAAGTGTTTCTGTGGTGTTTGTGTTTGTTTCTGCAGTGTTTTAAAGCGTTTTTTAAGTGGTTTTTTAATGATTGCATGTATGAGTCTTCGGCGTGTGCATGACAAATTCGTTTGTTTTGGTTGTATAGGACCAGCACAAATTACGCCGTTTGAGCCGTATCGACCCTTAACACCACTGAGATAATATTTCATACAGCATCAGCCATTGTAACCCTAAAATAAAAGGACTACATTCCACTATTTTTTCTTGGTTTAACTTTCTCAAAGGTATTCATCTTTAGTATTTATTTGCCTGTTATAGGTGTGGTGAATTTCTATATGTTTGGCACAATTTGGTATGGAAGTTTACCTTTGATTGATGTTGAGATGATGGAAGGTGATGGTAGCTGATACTGCCTGCCACATGTTAATACAGGGCCACACAATTTGCATGTTAATATTCAAATGTATAGAGAGGAAATGGGGGAATGGGAGGCATTGAGGTTCGATCCAAGGAAGGGATGTATCTATCCAATTCCTTAGATCAAGAGCCCTTCACCGGTTTAAGGGAACGCCCTGAGGGAAACTGATCAAATTAAGCGCTAAAACCGAGAGGGTCACAGCGTTGCAGGAAGGTATGTGGGAAAACAGAAATGTGAAGTTAAAAATTATAATAAAAAAAAGAAGCGCTAAACCCTCTAGGGTCATACAGCGCTCAAGAATGAGCAAGCGGCGAGGGTGCGCAAAGTTAGAGGTTAGTAGAGGTGGAGAGTCACCATCAGTTGTTTTTGCTTTATTTTTTTAGCCTAAATTAAAAAAAAATTGTATTTTTTTTTTTAGGTCTAAGGAACGTAACCGTATCTCCCCTTATGTTCTCGAAGTCTAGGTAGTTATTCCTGGTAAAGCACCGATTTTCAGAAACGTAACCAATGCGTTAAATAGGTTTTTAATGTATATCGTGTGTGTATATATGATCAAATAAAAACGGGTAAGATTGGAATTTCTCCTGCTTCTCTTTTGTCTACTATTTAACTGCTGCCGAACACAAGATATGAAAGAGAAAGAATTCACTGTAAACTCTCGTCCTGGAGGTAAAACATGAATTATTTTTATTATAGTCACTCATTTAAAACATTACACTATATACAAAAGTGCGTATTTCAGGAATTGAGGAAAAATAACTAAAGTTTCTCATAATTATTTCTTTATATTTCTCGTCTATTACATATTTAGGATTGATTTTTTAACATTAAATGATATGCATCTACTATGATACCAGAAATACAAGTTAACAATACTATCAAACTTGACATCAAAACTCTGACTTAAAACTCAAAGTGTATTGCCAACACAGAAAACAGGAATTGGCACACCAGACAGCCCTGAAATTGGGGGAATCAGCTGACAAGGACCAGCAGCACTCACACAGGATATGACTTGACCATCGGCAAAAGTAGATTCTTAAGAGTAGAAAGTAATCAAAAGAAGTTTCAATAAGGAAAAAGAAACATTAGTTGTACAGTCCAAAGTTTCCAAGACGTTTTCCACTCAAGGGAGGTTCCTTGACGCTGGCGAGGGGCTCTTGATCCAAGGAATTGGACCTGACCTACCATTCCTTGGATAGGGCCTGATTGCTTCCCATTCCCTAGTAGCTGTATGGTCCCTACGGGTTTTGCGTTCCACCCCTTCCTCCAAACTTTGTTTCTGTTTTCCACCACTTGTGATTGTAGGAAGACAGCCACAGAACAGTTTTTAATGTTTACGTATGTTTCTGTAACAACACAGAGTGAGGTGTTTTGCCTCTACCAATAATAATGCCATGTATGAGCAACTCGAGAGCCAATAAGTCTGCAATGCCTATCGTCAAGAGTTATACATACGAAAAAATTATCAGGCCTTTGGAAGGAAAAACACGATATAATCTTTAGATTTTGAAACGACAGAGGTCTTTTAGAATTATTGTAGGAGACTTGAGATAGAAGAGAGGCATGTCAGTTGGATTATATGAATCTTATTGAAGACCTCACCAGCGATGACAACTACAGCTGAGCAAGCGTTAAGTACCACTGATCATTAAGAACACCCGTACTGTGGTGGTCACAGAAAAGATTTTTAGTTACCTATGATTATGACAAGTGTAACCTACCCCTACTGATTGTAAAACTAAATTACAAAAGTTCAATTACAGTATTTACTATATAACAACTTAGGAGGGAATACATTTTCAGTCAGCTACTACATGTAATCCCACTAATCGCTCAAAGTAGCCGTTTTCGTCCTCGGCCGATGAAAAATCCTGTCTCGCTCATCCAATCTGACATTTGGTAGAATGTACTACCTCAAAATTTAAAAAAAAATATATTTATCCGCCCCAGCACTCAACTATGAAAAGTTTTGCTGGTTCAGTATTAAGAATGAAAGACCTATTTTCTAAATTCTCTATGTTACACTGATGATGATATGCAGTACCATTATAATTCCAATGAAAAAATATATATAAATGAAGGATGGAAAATGGAGCAAAATTAAAGATGACAGAGAGTAACATAATGAGGCAAACAATATGTGAAATAAGTGGAAATAACTTTACGCAGAAACAAATAAACATAAGAGGATGTGGCTGTTGAAATGAGCGCGGCTGCCACCAACACAGCTTTTTCAGCCTAGCTTCAGGGCTGTACTGGTCTTAGTGTTCAGTGTGACTTCATAGCACAGTGACTCAGAAAGCAAATGTGTATTGTGCATGTTTGAAGCGAAACTATTTGTGGGTTTCAGAGATAGTTATGAATACAGTATAGTACTAACAGGAGGAGGCTGCCTATCCAGTACTGTTTCTAAGAAATTACTTAAAAATACACTCAAAAGCAGTATGTGGCCCATTCTAACATGGAACCCAAAAAAGTTTTCTTTTTTTTAGAGTGAGGATATTTCCATGCTGACATGCATCTTGAGCGGTGTGATTTGAGACCAGTGCTGAGTAATACTAGATGAGCGTCACGGGGGGAAGGGAAGGTCAGGGGGTTAGTGGGAAGCAGAATGACGAATGTGGCATTAAGTAACCCTCAGGTGCTTGGTAACCAACTATATGTCTGTGTCTGTCTGTCTCTGTCTGTCTGTGCATTTGAGCAAGCATGAAGCATCAAGGAAACAGTTATTTTGAGGCATGTGGTGAACATATTAAGTGTTTCATTAAGCACTTAAAACATCATAAAAGTGATACTTTTGAGACTAACAGAATATTTAATTATTGTGAATTTTAGACTTACTGACACAGGACATCTAGTGAAAAGCATGCGACCTGCCAACACTTCAAGTAGGCTAAATATTAATTCAAGTTTAATGGAAACATACTCTTGCTCAATATTATCAAACAAATGTTTTTCACATTTCGTCGCAATTTTTAGGATAATCCTCCGCCAGAAATTACAAATCCACAGCCTCAAAAATAAAGTATTTCCTGGAGTGTTTTTGTCTTAAGTGTTTGCTGCACCAGCTGGGGTGATGCGGGAGAGTTGAAGCTCGTACTCAATACTGTAACATGAGTGGTAGACAGCCACATGTCGTGACTGCTGCTCGACATGCAGCTATCCATTAAAGAATTGGAGGATTACCAGTCTGAGCAAGTTGCCTAGAATGTTTACATATCTCCTGCTGAGACTTGTGTCACCTTTTTTGACTCACTCAGGAAGCACACAAAAGTTCTAGGTCATAATACTTCATTCACTGCAGTACCCTACCTGCAGTCTAGTTTTACATTTTCTGTACTATGTCTAACTTTCCCTTATATACATAACTCTGCCTTCTCCCAAGGAATGCCCATAGAACCACACAGATCTAAATTGTAAAAACAACTTAGAAGCAACCCACAAAATGCACCATTTTGTAATAGCTCCGCTTTTGATTCTCATTGTGCCTCCTGATCACGGCCAACACGAGATAAACATTATTCTAGTGAAGGAAAGTGCAAACATAACCAAATATTGCTGTAAAAAAGTAAATCCTTGGCAAGTGAGCTTTAACTGAGGTTACACATAGATGCTACAAGTCACATGAATGCCCAGTCTTGACAAGTGTGGTAACAATAGGAATGTCTTCTACAATACAGGTGAGCATCACAAATATAAATCACAGATAAAAAAGGTACTGTAGGCCGCGTCCAGCATCTACCCACTATCTCGGAGTTTATTGAACACAATGTCTTATTTTTATCACCAACGACAATGTACAAACTTACGAGAATTTTTTCAGTTTTTTATAATGAGAATAACCAATAACGTAGTGCATGAAAATGTACTCCAATGTCATAGCTGTAGCGGAAGACTTGTTTCATATAAATACCGCTGAAATAAATAGCGACGACTGATGCTAACACGACCAACAATTGACGTCCCTGACACAGCACACTGACGCCTCCTTCACCACCAACCCTGACCACAAACCCAACTCCATACCTCTCATACCCTAATAAATGCCTGATAGCAAACCTAACTGCAACATTAGCCTTTAAAATATTATCCAATTTTTTTTTTATTGTTTGGTATACTGTAGATATAAATTAATATAAGTTATATAACATATCTAAAGGAGTTAGTTTTGTAGCACCCTGGTTTTCAATTACATGATTATTATGACTATTTTGTGTTGAATTTACAGTTGTTGTTTTTACAAAAGTACCACTTCTTAACGTGAATGCTGAAATGGTGATAGTGAGTTAATGCAGTGTGGGTGTTGGAAGGTGCGGTGACAACGATGTGCTGTGCATTGAGACAATCTGTTGAAGAATGTACAGTGTGGAGATCACCACAGTGTGAAGGAGTCGCTCCACATGCTGCACATTCCTTTACAACTCCAGGAACTTCATGAGTGTCTCGTAGATGAGGTGGGGATCTGCTGTGCTGTCGGCAGTATAGCGGACGCCATTCACATCACCCGTGCTGTGGTCCACAACGCCGTACTCTCCAATGATGAACCCGTCTGGGGTTTTCTCCTCCAAACGGAAGCGACTGATGTTATGTTCCTCCACGACATACCCTACAGTGCTGTTTGCATCAGCGCCTCCTTCCGCCACAGTCGCATCCACGAAAGTGAGACGTGTTCCGCTGCTTTGTGGGGCTTTGGTAGAGGTGGTAGTGGTATTAAGATTAGAGAGTGATGGCCGTTTTATACCATAACCTTTTGGAGCCAGCCCATGAGGATGGAGCCCACCTGGCACTAAACCATGAGGTGCTAGACCCGACGGGGAATTTCCAAAAGGAGCAAGTCCTCCAGGAGCTTGGCCAAATGGTGCTTGGCCAAATGGTGCCAACCCATGCTGCGCTTTAGGGGAACTTACAAGTGACAGGCGAACTCGAGGTAGCGAGCTATTACCAGAGGAAGTGGTTTCAACCTGAGTGGTGGTGTTGGTAGTGGTGGATGACTGTGGTATAGTTGTGGTGGATATTGGTTGTGGTATATTCTCCCGGGAATTGACGCTTGAGACGTGCCCTGCGGTGCGTGCCTCTGTCCTCGACACGGAGGTACTCACCCTCTGACTCTGAAACTGTTGATGTGGGTTTGAATTTTTTATTTCTAAGATCCTCCCATCCCTTTCCCGGCTCTCAGGTTGACTTTGTGCTTGAGTTGCTATTACTTCTCCAGTCAGTATGTGCGCGTCCGAACCCACGGATCCGGACACTTCCACTACCGATGTTTCAAACTGCACTGATCTATCCTCTCCTCTGTTAACTTGTATTTCCTCAAGTGCTTTGTTTGATGAAAGACCCTTCACTTGATCCAACTGTGGTGGGTGTAGTTCAGAGACTGCAGATGGGACCTCCGTGGAGATTGTAGTTGCTGTAGTGGTGGTAGTAGTTGCAAGCGGAGTGGTTGTAATTTCATTAGGGGTAGTAGTAGTGCTAGTCGTTTCACTGTCGATACTGGTGGGAGTCATTTCACTAAGAGTAGTTGTTTCACTACTAGTAATAATAGTGGTAGTCATAGTGCTTGGGGTGGTGGTTTCATCTTTGGGTAGAATGACAGGATGGCGACGTGGGGGCTCCGAGTTTGGGCTATGGTCACTTGTGGTGGGTTCAGCAGCCACGTCCACTACTAAAGGATCACTCAGAAGGAAGCTGGTAGGGTGACGGTCTGAGTTAACAGCGTGCACTGTTCTTGAGGGCAGTGATGACACCTTCGTGGTCCCCCGAGTGACAGTCTGCATGAGAGGAACAGCATCACCAGCCGCTAGTACTCGTGGTTCTCGGCGGGGGGCCTCTACACGCACTTCCACGACTACTGACGATGATGAGCTGCCTTCCAAGCTCTTCAGAGTATTGCCTTGAGTGATAACCTCATGTGTATTGCTCTCGTTTTCTCTTGAATCATTCTTTGGCACTGCTGTGGTGTAACGAAAATTTCCCAGTACGTTATTACTTGCGCCTTTGAGCTTCTGAACAGCATCATGTACCTCTTGCTCCGAGACCTGTGTTGTGACACCCAGAAGGGATTTCGTGGAGACTGGAATCTCCTTTGTTTTTACAGTTAGTGGTGAAGGTGTCACGAGCAGAGATGACCTTGCTGAAGCTCTCACAGTCACTGAAGTTCTTGATTTTGGAACCTCGACCAAAGTGTCAGAGGTCCCTAAGAGCTTCTGACTTAGTGAAGTTGAAGCAGAGGAACTTTCTCTTGGTGATGAAGGAGCTTTGCTAATACGCTCTGTTGTCGGGTTTTGAGACATGGTAGAATTTTCTTCTGTTATCTTAATTTTCTGTGCAGATTCAGTTGTAGTTTGATATCTGAAAACCGATCGCTTTGTTGTAGGTCGTTTAGTTGTCGTAAACATGATGGTCTTCTGCGGCGTGATTGTAGCTGAAGCGGTCTCATTTATGGCAAGAGCAACTGAGGTTGCCAACCTAGTTCCAGCTCTTTTTCTCTCCAGTTTGAGTGAAGACGTCCCAGGCAGTGTGATGTCTATGAGAGACGCACTCTGGGTGACTCTCGAATCTGCTTCAACCTCTAGCATGGCTTCGGTGGATTGCTGAGTGTTCGAAGCTTGTGGTAACACGTCCCCAGGTGTTACTGATTCTTTCCCAGACTCTAACGCCGAGCTTGTTAGTGGGTAGAGGTCATCTAGGTAGTAAGTGTAATCATAATCATCACTGGGTAAATTGTCAGGATGATTTGTGACTGCTAAGGTGCCTCTGGCGTTGTCTCTGACATCGAGGATGGAGCTGATGGTGGACTTCACGCTGTTGGAGCTGGATGTAGTGAACTTCCTGATGGGAATAAGACGATTGCTGTCCATGGTTTTCTGTGGTAATCTTCTGGGGTGCTGTTTGACCCCAGGGGAAGAGTCAAGCTGTTGAAATGCGCTGGCTGTTGAGGAAGAGGAAGATGAAGAGGAAGAAATTTGAGAAGAGGACACAATAGGGCTGGATTTATGCAAGTGTCCTGAGCTGGAAGTCAGGCTATCTTGAGTTGGTTTGCCACCTAGAGTCTCTAGCAAGGATCTCGTCTCATGCTCAGACGTAGGGTGGGCAACAACTCCTTGCGTCTCAGAAGGGTTGCTCCGGGCCGGAGGTCGTGCTCGAGGATCCAAGATTCGGAGAAATTCGCTACCGAAGATGACCCCGCCATGACCTCTCAGTGGTACCGCTCTGCTCTGACTGCCCAGCATCAGGGTAACCTGTGGAGAGGACGGATACATTGAGACTCATTGGTGAAAAAGTGTACATAATAATAATAATAATAATAATAATAATAATAATAATAATAATAATAATCTGAAGGGTATATATCTATATATGCACTTAGTGTATATATCTCAGTATGTATACACTTAGGTGCACTAAATTTTAATTATTTACTACCTAGATATCTTCAAGGAAAAAGATTCTTGATTTAAGGAATCAAGTCACCTTGCTTTTGCTCTGATCAAACCTTACTACTCTTCATTCCCCAGACTAGTAACACTAGCCAACATACTTTAATATTTCATCTACTTCAGAAACTAAACTGATTGTTGTAATGTAACTTTCTTTCGCTCTCCACGAATTTGACCTTGTTTAGTCCTCATCACATACAGTAAGTTCGGTTTTTAAATATTATATGATCAATATTTTGGCTATTTAAGATTGCAATACAAGTTTTTAAACGTGAACTGAAAACTTTGTTAGCCAGTGTAATAATCGAGGGAACTAGTATAATACGTAAAAATAAATTATTATTATTATTAAAAATTTTCCTCTTTATAATTTCATTCACTTTAAAGGTTTTTCATATGTTTTAGTATGCTATTCCGACACACTACTTGCAAATTACGCATTTTTGTCCACGCATATATAACGACATATATGCAAGGCAAAACAATAGACATTTGCATTTTGACACTTAACAATATATGCAGCTGTCAACCTTGTGGGCTCCGTGGTCAGATTTATTAGGCTGTTCCCAGCGTGTTATCCACTGAGGTGCTGACCTTTAAATATCGTCGGGCCTGACAGAAGACATATGTGACCTCTAATTATCGATAATACCAGAGTAAATTGTCCTTACTAGTTAGTGTCTAGGTAGATTGCGACCTTAATGTTTTTCAAGGAGTCGATAAGTATTAAAACTAATAAACTAATTGAAAAAGACTACACAGTGGACAAGTTAATAGACTAAGAGACATGTCAATGATTAACGCTACAGCACAAATTCTATGTGGAAAATGGAAAATCACTTGGACTATATATATATATATATATATATATATATATATATATATATATATATATATATATATATATATATATATATATATATATTATATATGTGTGTGTACTCACCTAATTGTACTGTGTGTGTGTGTGTGTGTGTGTGTAATAAGATCACAGTTAACAGATATCATAATATGTAGAACAACCACTGTGAAAAATAGTGAACTTCCATAATGTGAGAAATCACGAAAACTTTGGAAGTTCACTATTTTTTCACACTGGTTGTTCTGCACTCAGTCCTAGGACCAGTGCTATTCTTGCTATATGTGAATGACATGACGGATGGGATAGACTCAGAAGTGTCTCTTTTCGCAGATGATGTGAAATTAATGAGGAGAATCACATCGGATGAAGACCAAGCAGGACTTCAAAGTGACCTGGACAAGCTTGACATCTGGTCTAGCAACTGGCTTCTCGAATTTAACCCCACCAAATGCAAAGTCATGAAGATCGGAGAAGGGCAAAGAAGAACGCTGACAGAGTACAGGCTAGGTGGACAAAGGCTACAAACCTCATCAAAGGAGAAAGACCTTGGGGTGAGTATAACACCAAGCACGTCTCCGGAAGCACACATCAACCAGATAACCGCGGCAGCATATGGGCGACTGGCAAACCTAAGATTAGCGTTCCGTTACCTTAACAAGGAATCGTTCAAGACACTGTATACCGTATACGTCAGGCCCATACTAGAGTATGCAGCACCAGTCTGGAACCCACACCTGGTCAAGCACGTCAAGAAACTAGAGAAAGTGCAAAGGTTTGCGACAAGGTTAGTTCCACAACTCAGGGGTCTGTCTTATGAAGAAAGGTTGAGGGAAATAGGACTAACAACACTGGAGGAAAGAAGGGTCAGAGGAGACATGATAACGACATACAAAATACTGCGGGGAATTGACAAGGTAGATAGTGACAGGTTGTTTCAGAGAGGGAACACAGAAACAAGTGGACACAACTGGAAGCTGAAGACTCAGATGAGTCAAAGGGATGTCAGGAAACATTTCTTCAGCCACAGAGTAGTCAGGAAGTGGAATGGACTAGAGAAAGATATAGTGGAGGCAGGAACCATACATAGTTTTAAGACAAGGTATGATAAAGCTCATGGAGCAGGGAGAGCAGAGACCCAGTAGCAGACAGCGAAGAGGCGGGGCCAGGAGCTGAGTCTCGACCCCTGCAACCACAATTAGGTGAGCAATTAGGTGAGTACACTCACACACACACACACACCACACACACACACACACACACACACACACACACACACACACGCGGACAGCGAAGAGGCGGGGCCAGGAGCTGAGTCTCGACCCCTGCAACCACAATTAGGTGAGTACACACCACACACACACACACACACACACCACACACACACACACACTCACACACACCACACACACACACACACACACACACACACACACACACACACGCTCACACACCACACACACACACACACACTCACAGACACACACATTCACAAACACACACACACACACATGGGACACAGTTGGAAGTTGAAGACTCAGATGAATCACAGGGATGTTAGGAAGTATTTCTTCAGTCACAGAGTGGTTGGGAAGTGAAATAGTTTGGGAAGCGATGTAGTGGAGGCAGGTTCCATACATAGCTTTAAGAAGAGGTATGATAAAGCTCATGGCGCAGGGAGAGTGACCCAGTAGCGGCCAGTGAAGAGGCGGGGCCAGGAGCTATGACTCGACCCCTGCAACCACAACTAGGTGAGTACACACACATTCACACACACACACACACAAAGAAGAAGAGAGTAGGATATCCAACAGGGGATGAGAAGAGTGCTATAAGAAAAGGTTAATGTATAGGTACCATGATGTTGAGAGGCTCTCGACTGAAAGAATGGGGAAATCCTTCACTTCCTTGGATAAAATATGATTACTTCCCATTTCAGAGGTGCTGTATGACCCACGTGGGTTAAGCGCTTCCCCATATATATAATAATGCCACCCCAGCAGTAAAACCCTGCTCCACCATGGAGAGGTTTCACGTTCTCTATCAATTTTTATTCTTTAGTTTCCATGCATATCATGCTTATCTCACTGGCTCACTCACCATTACTCACCTTCCTCCTCTTTCCTCACCTCGACCTCCTTCCTATGATTATACTCTTTATATTCCTGCATCACCATCCTCATTACTCATTCACTCCACATCACCACGCCACCCAAGCACAAGAGATAAATACGCATTAAAATAATGACAACAATTCGTCACTTTCCTCTTCCTTTTTCATGAAGCACTAGAGGGCGGCGGTGTTGAAGTCCACTATTACACAGCATCTTAGTGCAAGGTAAAAAAAAAAAAAAACATAATTGAGATGGCGAGATAACGGAGAGGCTGTAGGTGACGCAGCAAGTAGGATGACACAGCCTAGTCGAGACATTACGGGAGAGGAACTCTTCCCTTCCCTAGATCGAATATGATTGCCTCCCATATCCATAGGCGCTGTAGGACCCTACAGATTTAAGTGCTCCCAAATTAAATAAATAAAATACGGGGAGAGCCTGTGGGTGGTCGTTACAAGGGTATAACACAACCTAGCCTAAGGGGAGAGGCTGTGGGTGACGCTATGAAGGTATACCACAACCTAGCCACTCTTTTTATTAAGGGGAGAGGCTGTGGGTGAAGCAAAAAGGCATAACACAACCGAGCCACCCTTTTTATTAAGGGGTGAAGCTGTGGGTGACGCTACAAGGGTATGACATAACCTAGCTACCCACTTTATTAAGGCAAGTGGTCTGGCACAACCTAGCCACTCTCTTTATTAAGGGGAGAGGCTGTGGGTGAGACTGTAAGTGGTCTGGCACAACCTAGCCTAATACATCATTACAAGGTATGTGAGTGGGTGTGAATTGGACCTGCCTAGCATGAGCTACTAGACCTGTTACATTCCTCCTCCATTCTTGTTTTTTACGTTCAAAGCACGAGCAAGTTAGACTATCAGTCTGTGAGCCACCAGCACGGCAACAGCTTTTATGATTAGTGCGGTTAACATAGGGGCCAGAAATGCTCTGGCTTTAATTTCTGCAAATGTGGTACGTTTTCTTATCCCGGGGGCCCTTATTTTGCTTTATGGTATAGCCATTTAAGTAAAATGTGTTAAAATACCCAAAGAAAATACCCTGCAGGATCCCAAAAAGCTCCACCACGAGCAACTAGGTATATTATATTTACAAAAAAAAAAAAAAAAAAAAAAAAATATAATCAGGTTGCCAAACCCAGTTTTTTGCTGAACCTGGAATTCTGTAGAGTATAATTGTTTTTTTTTTTTTTAGAAGACTGATAACTCCTGTGAATTCATAAAACAAATCATATATCAGCATGAATGTTGAGTATTGTAATAAAACGCGTTTCACATTTTCTATTTTTCGGGTTGAATAGATTATTTTTATGCTGTAATGATGACTGGACGAGTCATTATTTGAGAATGCAAGATGACTACTGGTGTAATTTAGTATATTTTAAGTGAGGCGGAACCACATCATGTTATAAATCTGAACACTTTTTTAATAAAAGTATTAACATTTACAGGAGAAAGTTGTATCTTTACGTGGAAGCAAGCAGTATCTTTGTGCCCCAAGAGATTTTAATTCAGAAATAAGCTGTATCTCTGTCCCACGAGCAGCGATACATAGAATCAAGTAGTATTTTTATATCCCACAAGCATTGCAACACAGGTGCAGGCTCTATGGAGATAAACAGCACTAAATTTTTACTGTAATAACGAGGGAAACTGAATACAAATGCATTTTGAGCGCTTTATTTTTTGTTTTATATTCTTTATTAGTTAGACAGGACGTTGGAAAGATGGCTCTCATCACACTATCTTTGTTAATATTACAATAGTAGATTGATCGAAATGTGTGGTAATACAGACACTTGTTGCAGAGGGAAAACTTTTTTATATAATACGTTTCGCTCTGTGTAGAGCTTGATCAAGTCATGACTTGACCAAGCTCTACACAGCGAAGCCTAGTATATAATAAAGATTGGTATACACTAGGTGTTTGTTTACCATGCTTACCTACAATATCTTCTATTCAACATGTATGGCAGTCTCTCTCAGCATACACCTTCAGTGATTCCACTCTCATGTAACTAGAGCACAATATGCAGTTTAGGACACTGTATTGAGACACTACATCATCTACTAGGGACTTCATCAATTCTTATCAGTTCTAGAACTGACGAAACGTTTTCTCAATTATTATAAAATGCTACAAACAGCATATTTACATTCGTGGCGGTATGTGGTACCACTGATATACGATCCCACTCTTGTCACAAGAGAAGAAAGCGAATGAGGCTGCAATAATATATGTATATAACGATAATATAACGATAGTCTAACGCTGGCAGTTGTCAAGGGTTAAAGGCCATTATTCCTATTAAAGTTGTCAGTTTTATATATCTCAATTGTACTCCTGTGTGTAGTTAAAATATGTCTGGCAGTTTAGATTCAAGATTATTGTGTTTCTTAAGTTAATGTCAGTACATGGAACCCCGCACAGATAAACACAGGCCACATGCTTAACACATACATCTTGTAAGCACAGTCCTAAGCCATAATTAGAGTACAAAGTCTTACTTCTAAGTGCTGCACGTTTACCACTTTTAATCTCATCGAGTTACACGATACCTCTTAAGGGAGGTACTCTGACGCCGACCAGGGACTCTTGATCTAAGGAATTGGACTTATCCTCCCATTCTTTGGATTCGTTCATTTCCTCTCACAACAGAAAAGATTTAGAGATCAATTCCCAGTCGGGGCGAGGCTTATATGTAAGTTTTCTGACACCTGATGCTTTTGTTCAAGTTTTGTAACAGTAAATTGATTTTTGGGTGTTAGCCGTCCGGTGTAGCGGTGTAGCGGTGTAGCATGCTAGGGGTTGGTACTATAGCATGCTAGGGGTTGGTACTATAGCATGCTAGGGGTTGGTACTATAGCATGCTAGGGGTTGGTACTATAGCATGCTAGGGGTTGGTACTATAACATGCTAGGGGTTGGTACTATAGCATGCTAGGGGTTGGTACTATAGCATGCTAGGGGTTGGTACTATAGCATGCTAGGGGTTGGTACTATTGCATGCTAGGGGTTGGTACTATAGCATGCTAGGGGTTGGTACTATAGCATACTAGGGGTTGGTACTATAGCATGTTAGGGGTTGGTACTATAGCATGCTAGGGGTTGGTACTATAGCATGCTAGGGGTGTAATAGTCACTCATAGCATGCTAGGGGCTGGTACTATAGCATGCTAGGGGTTGGTACTATAGCATGCTAGGGGTTGGTACTATAGCATGCTAGGGGTTGGTACTATAGCATGCTAGGGGTGGTACTATAGCATGCTAGGGGTTGGTACTATAGCATGCTAGGGGTGGTACTATAGCATGCTAGGGGTTGGTACTATAGCATGCTAGGGTTGGTACTATAGCATGCTAGGGGTTAGTACTATAGCATGCTAGGGTTGGTACTATAGCATGCTAGGGGTTGGTACTATAGCATGCTAGGGGTTGGTACTATAGCATGCTAGGGGTTGGTACTATATCACACTAGGGGTTGGTACTATAGCACGGTAGGGGTTGGTACTATAGCACGCTAGGGGTTGGTACTATAGCACGCTAGGGGTTGGTACTATAGCACGCTAGGGGTTGGTACTATAGCACGCTAGGGGTTGGTACTATAGCACGCTAGGGGTTGGTACTATAGCATGCTAGGGGTTGGTACTATAGCATGCTAGGGGTTGGTACTATAGCATGCTAGGGGTTGGTACTATAGCATGCTAGGGGTTGGTACTATAGCATGCTAGGGGTTGGTACTATAGCATGCTAGGGGTTGGTACTATAGCATGCTAGGGGTTGGACTTTGAAACAAGCTAAGGTAGGAAAACACCTCTTAACCTGTTAAGTGAACTGTGTAAAGTCTCATTACGCTTGATACAAACACAATATTCATTCTAATTATGGACTATTACATGTGAATCATGCTACACAAACTGGAAGGCGACATTAAACGTAGATAGGCTATTGCGAGGCAACAATATCTTAATGTGTAGGTTAAGGAGTGTTTTTGTGAGGCATGAGTTTTTGATGAGGGGAGGAGAGGGGGGACGAAACGTGGGATTGGTGATGAAGGAGGTGCGAAGGTGGTGGGGAGGAAAGGATATATTGCTTTGTGAGGCTATTTTACGAGGGTTATTGGTTATGAAGGAGCCGGGAAGGTGTAGAGTAAGCCGTTTGGATAGGTTGGGGATGGAGAGAATGGAGATGCAAGGGAGTGAGGTTTATCCTTTGTATGATTGGAAAGGAATTTGGGGGTGGTTAAAGAAGTTGAAGGTGCACCCAAGGGTGAGGGAAACAGGGTATAGGTTTCTTCAGGGTATTTTGGCGTCCAGGGCCCAGCTTTATGTAATGGGGTTGAGTGGGGATGGGTATTGTCGTAGGTGTGGGGAGGTAGATACAGCTTATCACGCCATCTATTTTTGTGAGGGTTTGGAGGCAGTGAGGGAATGGTTTGGGGGGGTTTTGAGGATGGTAGGTGGGGAGGGGTATCCGTTTTGAGGGCTTTGAGTTTAGATTTGGGGAAGTTCTCGGGAAGCATACGTAGAGGGATGTCTTATTTGGTGTTGGATTTTATACATATATCTTGGGGTATGAGGGACGTAGAGGGGATGGTTCGAATAAGGGCTTTAGGAGCGGGGTTTTATAGGACAAAATGTAGGAATCGGAGTTTGTATAGTGGGGTATGGAACAGGGCTTTTTCGAGTGGTTATCAAGAGATGACAGTGAATAGCATGTTGAGGGGGCCAAGGTGAAAGGACTGGTGTTGATTATGGTAGAAGTCACGGGAGGTGAAATGGGTAGAGGGTGGGTAGGATGATAGTAATGTAGGTAGGGAGGGGGAGAGGGGGGTGGGGGGTTTGTGTTTTAAAGGGATTGGGAGGAGGGGGGGTAGTAGCTGGGTATTCTAGGTTCGGCAATAGATCAGGGGAATGGGCGGGGGAATTTTCTGGTTCAGTGCTCTAGTCTGGGAAATAAGATGTATTGAATCTTATATATATCATAGAGTGATGGGTAAAAAAAAAAAAAAAAAAAAAATAGTAGTGGTATTGTTCATAGAGACACCTTGAGGTAATGGGAACATTATGATTATGCTCTAGTGTCTAGTGTAATGTAGTGAGGTGCTATGTTGTTTGGCATATGTAATTTATGTTGATAATTATAAGCGTTCATATGTTTGGAACGCTCTTATGTATGTAATATGTACATATACCTGTCTCTTAATGTGTAATGTCAGGATTAGAATTAAGGAATATTATTAGATTAACAGCAAAGGAAAGTAATATGTGTATTTAAGTATATTAATGTTTTTTTATATACTGTTAGGGTGTGGTGCGCAGTGCACTGCGATGTCAGTGAGAGACAGTCCAAGTTTAATTGTTTCATCTTGTGGAGAACATTTGCCTGGTTTAGGATTATCTGTGTTAACGTAGTCGTTAGTTATTATTGTGATATTTATAATTTACATACTTGACAGAATTCAAGAGGATGCATAGAAATAATGGTACCATGTAATATACAGTTCTGATTGTACAATTTAGTGTAGATAGTACAATTTAGTGTAGATTTAGGGGTGTAGGGTGTGCTATGTATACATATAGTTGGTTTACTCAAAGATTTCAGAGGGGAGTTTTATGTTAGGAAGGTTAAGGAGGGGAGGGGGCATATTGCTTTTGTAAGTTTTGACTAGTGTTTTTTTTTTTTTTTTTTTTTCATAGAGGCTCCTTGATGTTATGAGCAATATGATGATCATGTATAATGTGGTGAGTTTCTATGTTGATTAGAATATGTAAATTATGTTGGTAATTATAAGCGTTCATATGTTTAGAACGTTTCCATGTATGTAATATGTACATATACCTGTTTCTTAAATAAAATATAAAAAAAAAAAAATATCTTAAGTCTAAGTCCATCGTTGTATCTAGATTAGGTCTGAAGCACACAAATCAGCGTGCAAGTTTTAGGCTTACATGCGAGTATGTTTACTGACAAAATAATAATAAACAAGCAGCAGCCTGGCTGAAATTAATACTAGCCTGGAATACAACTTTTTATGCTTGTTTTACAGTGTCAACAAAGGTGTGTCGTAGAGTAGACAAACGCGCCTTCAACTATTATTGGTGCACACGAGTGAGGTCACTTTTGCAAATACGAAGGATAGAATTATACAGCAACTTAACAAGATTAGACCAGTCAATATTTTAAAATGAGGATTATGCAATAAACTAGTGAAAGCAAAAATGAAGAATGAGAATATCTGACGTCAGCAATAACTTTAAAATTATTGTTATTATAACCAAAACCTAACGCTACATTAACTTTTAAAACAATGAAACTTCTTGCGGGGTTAATGGTAGCATACAGAACATTAACACAAGGTGACTGTCTGCAAGGTTAAATGTAGCATACAAAACATTATCAGGCAAGACTAGTAAGTTTAACATCGAGGATGTGATGGTATTTGCTGAAGACAGAGCAATAGTGAGTTGTACTGACTGAATACCATTACAACTACTAGTAGTAGTAATGATAGTGGTGGTGGTGGCGGCGGTGTTTGCAACATCAGTGGTGGTAATGAATTAAGTTAAGGGGAAATGAATTATGAGTAGAGACTAAAGGAATTGAAACTGACAAAATTGGAAGAGAAAGCGATCAGGGAAAACGTGATAGCGATGTACCAGATATTAAGAGGACCTGGTCATGTGACAGGAAGAGAGTCGGGAAATGGGCGCACGAAGGCACCGTTGGAAATTAAACAACACAGATTACTGACAAGGATGTCAGAGAATATTTACTGAGTCTCAGGATGATCAGAAAGTGGAATGATCTGGATGAAGAAGTGGTGGAGGTAGACCCCGTACATGTATCAATACACAAATAACCAGCACTTGTCAGACTGAAACTGTGTAACTAGTTAATGGTCCAAGTCGAACCGAAACGTCGTCGTAAGTTTCAGTTTCATAAGTGCGGGATATTTGTGTAATGCTTTAGAGGTAATGTATGGAATTTCTTCAGCCTTAGAGTGGTAAGGAAGCGGAACAACCTAGACAACAAAGTGTTAGAAGCAGGATCTATACATAGCTTGAAGAAGAGGTACGATAAGCCTCGCTAAGACTGGAAAGAATGAATCAAGTAGCGGCCAGCGAAGAGGCGGGGCTACGAGCTGAGACTCGACCAGAGCAACCACACATGAGGACACACACACATACCTCCACATACCACCACGAAGGCCAACACATTTTATACACGAAACAACAAGAACACTTCGTCCTTCGCATCTTCGTACTTTTTACGCTTATTAGTTTTCCTTGAGAGGAAGAATGCGTGCACACACACACACACACAGGAGCGGGGCCAGGAGCTGAGTCTCGACCCCTGCAACCACAAATAGGTGAGTACAGTTTACATTTATTAATCTTTATAGCAAGTGCTCAACCAAGACAAATTTTATTAAGAAGATTTTGTTCGATTTTTTCTTATAGACTGGCAATCTCTTCACGCGAATTAACACGGTATTCACTATTTAATTACTGCTCTATAAGCCACGTCCCCGTGTTACGACTAAAAACCACAAATTACATTTTACACCCCGGTGGCGAATTTACTGTACAGCGCCACTTATCCTGTAAGTGGACGTACTACTGTTTTGACACTATGTCAGGGCACACACACTGTGTATACCAAAACACACACATACACACACACTGTGTATACCAAAACATACACACACACACACTGTGTAGACCAACACACACAGCAGTAAATCAGATGAGAGGTGAGGCGAGGAAAATTGCCTGGTGATGTATTGTAGTAATCTGTTTATGTCAGTAACGCGGGAAGTGCAGAGGGAAGGAAGGGTGGAATGGGGGGAGAGGGAATGGGAAGGAAGAGGGAATAAAGACAAGGGAGTACAGTATACTGAAGAGTATACCAAATTATAACATATACCGCCACCCATCAAGCTGCCACCCACAACAATGAACAATAGAAACCTATTTAATGCTAGGTGACTCTGGGCAACAGGTGTAAGGACACCTGCCCAACATACAGCAGGTCCGAGAAAAGGTGCACACCTTCGTGTCAGTATATAGTAGACACTGCACATAAGAGTCCATATGTGTACTAAATAAAGTACAGAAGGCCCTCGTGTGTACCGCGGGTCCTTGTGTGTACAACAGATCCTTGTGGATACAGATGAGTGTGCGTATTGCTGGTCTGTGTGCACAGCAGGTCCGTGAACTAGTTTACCTGTATATTTACTACCTGTATTTTTGACGTATCCCCTTAATCTGTACTCATACTGCCTGTATCTCTATATGTATCCCTTAACGTGTACTCCAACAACCTGGATCCCTGATACTTGTATCCCCTTAACGTATACCTCTACCAGTACCCCCCCCCTCCTCGCCTCGATCCCAGTTTTATCACAATAACAAGTCAGAAACTCCTGTTAAACCTGTACCTGTACCTCATAACTCACGAAATCGTAATGACACTATTGCAAACAAACCACGATACGGGTGGGATTGAACTCGCGGTAGTAATGGGAGGTAATGAGGTCAATCCGAGGAATGAAAGGATAGCACCAATTCCTTGTATCAAAAACCATTCACCAGAATCAAGATACCCCTCAAGCCCACTATGGGACGTCTTCATATTTTAAGACAAGGTCCTCACCTCCTCTCCCATCTACCCCAGCGTGAAGCCATTGTTTATATTGTCTCTCTCTGCTCTATGATGAAGATGTCCTCATAAATTATCTTCCACCGTAAGTGGGATAGACCATCCCGAGAGATGGTAATTGCCATCACTGGAAGAAGGTTGGTAGACAGTAACCGACCAGCGAGGTGCTGCCTTCCAGGGAGGTGCTGCCTTCCTCTTAAATGACCGTGAAATGGATTTTTTTTTTTTTTGCGGTCTGGCAAGAATGCTAATCTTTCTGTCTCACAAGCACGTAAGATGACAAAGTAAATCTTACAAACGTCTACTTACGTTTATAGTACACATACCTTCATTTTATTATGTTTCTTTTAACAGTAGTTCCTAATCGTGTAATATTATCTCCAGCTCTGCTGAAACGAAATCTCCGATGCTGCCGCAGCTGCTGAAGTCATGGTACAATACTTGATGATATCTTGATCGTTTAACTGAAGTCTCACAACCTTGGTCGACACATTTCATTAATTGATGCAAGAAACACCCATGTAACTATTATATAGTGTAGGGTAACAACACACTACTAATCTTCCCACTATGTAACTATTATATAGAGTAGCAACACACTGCGGATCTTCCCACTAAGTAACTATTATAGTCAACAGGGTAAGAGAACACTGCAGGTGTTCCCACTATGTAACTACAAACCAGGGTACGGGTGGGGTTTGTACCCAAGGCAGCGAGTCGTTTGTTTGCAATGTGTTATTACGATTTCGTGAGTCATGAAACTATCATATAGAGTAGAATAACAGCACGCTCCTGATGCACCTAATTTTAGAGTACATGATATTTACATATAGTGGATATCGTTACTAAGGCCGTGTCTCACACACTGACGGATTGAAATATAACTTGACACCCTGTGGTGAATAACGGTATCCACTGCATCTAAGTACCATTTACTCCACTTTGTCGGTTTTAATATACCAGTACACAATTTGGTTAAAACGAGACTAGGTCCTTCTACCTCCTCCCCGTCAGCGATGCCGGGAAGACAACCTCTTCAGGTGTTGCCGTCTTGTATGTGGTTCTCCTTGCTCTGGTCCGCCCGCTGTTCAACTTCATGTTTACCCACCCACTAGCACAGCATCAACAATAGCTGCCACAGGAGCAGAACAGCATAGGAACATCATTAGCTTCTGTAACTGCAATAATAGAATGCGCAACTGCAGCAACAGTATGCAACAATGACAATACTAGGTTACGCAGCGACATCAGCTGCAGTAGCAACAAGAGCTGCAGCTGTACTAGCAACAGCAAAAGCAACAGAAGTAATTAGTAAGACCTGCATTAGTAGCATGAGTTATGACAGCAACGACACGCTGCAGCACCAACAACAAAAGAAGCAGTAGCAGCAACGAAAGCAACAGTAACAGGAACAAAAATGACAATAGGAGACACAGCAAAATCAATAAAAACAAAGCAATAACAGAAGAAGCAACAGGAGATACAAGAGCATCAGAAACAGTAATTTCAGCGGGAATATTAAGAACAGTAATTAATAAATAACAATAGGAATACGAAAATGGAAGCAGCAGTAACAACAAAGTCAGCTGCAGCAGTAACAACAAAGTCAGCTGCAGCAGTAACAACAAAGTCAGCTGCAGCAGTAACAACAAAGTCAGCTGCAGCAGTAACAACAAAGTCAGCTGCAGCAGTAACAACAAAGTCAGCTGCAGCAGTAACAACAAAGTCAGCTGCAGCAGAACAACAAAGTCAGCTGCAGCAGTAACAACAAAGTCAGCTGCGCAGTAAAACAAAGTCAGCTGCAGCAGTAAAACAAAGTCAGCTGCAGCAGTAAAACAAAGTCAGCTGCAGAGAAAACAAAGTCAGCTGATGTTTCAGAGGAAGAATCTGAGCAGCACACAGAAAAGCAGGACAGCAGGCACAGCAGCAGGGGCAGCCACAGCAGGAAAAACAAACAAGAGGAGGTACAGCGGTAAGAAAGGGAGCAACAGCATTAGCAGAAGAAAGAGTAACTGAAACAGTTGCAGGGAAGATTCAATAGGAAAAGGAGCAAAGAAAAAGGAACAGGAGCAACAGGACCCAGAGGCTACGTGCGCTGCTGAGATCGGAGGTGGATATACTGCCAGAGATCCAGTCTGCCTTCAACTGCATAACTGGACTCGACTCTCGAAGGAATCTTGTGCTCTTAGTTTTCACAATGCTTAGTTGTTAGACACGCTCACGATACACTATATATCTCTCTCTCTCTCAATATATATATATATATATATATATATATATATATATATATATATATATATATATATATATATATATATATATATATATATATATATACACTATGCCGAATAAGCCGAATGAAAATCAATCTGAGCATTAACTAAAATCAAAATTTTTAAAGGGGTGGACTGGTAAGCCAGTGGAAGGCCTCGATCAGATGACCAAAAGTTCCAACGGCGGGTCCTCTTGTGACTAAGACCCGCGTCAGGAAACACTTGTCCTGTTTCCTGACGAACCTTACCTAACCTAATCTGAGGCATTACGGAAAAAATATTGTCTTTAAGGAATAGTAAATAAATTTAAATTAACTTATGATATACGTAGCAAAATTTAGCTAAAAAAAATTTACAATAGTTTAAGGAAAGTTAGGTGAGGTGTCTATGTTAGTTTTGGTTCAGAAATAAAAATATTTATATCGCTGTTTAAGAACAAACTTTAGTTTTGAACCTGTAAAAATTTGTTTAGAAAAGTTTAAATTTTAAGGGAGTTCAGCTTATTTAGTACGACACACACACAGATATATATATATATATATATATATATATATATATATATATATCAATGAAATCACGAAACAAGTGATTTTGAATCATTTACCAAACTGCGGCAGGCCAGGATTCGACCCTACGACACATTGTCCCGCCTCAAGAGACAACACAACGTACCATATCACCTTACCACTGATACCAGAGATCCTACAAAGTGGTAAGGTGATATGGTACAAGATAAGATTTTCTTCGGATTTTTAACCCCGGAGGGTTACCCAGGATAACCCAAGAAAGTCAGTGCGTCATCGAGGACTGTCTGCCTTATTTCCATTGGGGTCCTCAATCTTGTCCCCCAGGATGCGACCCACACCAGTAGAATAACACCCAGGTACCTATTTGCTGCTAGGTGAACATGACTACAGGTGTAAGGAAACACGTCGAAATGTTTCCACCCCGCCGGGAATCGAACCCGGGCCCTCCGTGTGTGAAGCGAGAGCTTTAGCACCAGGCCACCGGAACAATGTATCATAGGGTCGAATCCTGGCCTGCCGCAGTTTGGTAAATGATATATATATATATATATATATATATATATATATATATATATATATATATATATATATATATATATATATATATATTGTGGATGCGTGGCAAATATAAACAATGAGTGTGTAGATGTGTCACCCACCACGCCCTCATCCACTGCTCTTAACCTTCACTCTTGTCTCATGGTCAAGCCACTACCACTTCACAAGTCTTTCCCAAATCCTCATTGTTTTCATTATTTGAGTTTACATTAAACACCTTTTTGGAGATGACCAATTTTTATTCATCCTTTTAAAATTAATCCTTCTCAGAAGAGGTATAATACACAGAGGTGTAAACTTCTTGCTAATTCAAATTCCTTAATTTGCTTCTCTCTCTCTCTCTCTCTTCTCTCTCTATATATATATATATATATATATATATATATATATATATATATATATATATATATATATATATACAGGGGATGAGGTGAAAAGCTGAAAGCTACCTGCCTGAAAGCTGGCTGCCTTGGACCAAAACGTCTAGTGTTAGCTGGACCCCAAGGTATTGGACCAGTGTGGTACGGTGGTAGAGCACTGAGTACCATGTTCTAAGGTTCGTAGGTTCGAGACTCCTACGTGAGATTAGTGTTTGTGAACATTTCGTCTGTTCTGCGAATTAAACACACACACACACACACACACACACATATATATATATATATATATATATATATATATATATATATATAAATTAGAATCGTTTATTTTTCATCTTAGTACCATTGGCGATATGTGCATATATAAAAACTGCTCAGGTTTTCCTAATTTTTTTTAACACAGTAGTTGTTAAGAATGATGCCGATGTGTTGATAATGGATATTATTATTCCATGGAAGACCACCACCTGGTCATTTTACCTCTATTATTATTATTATTATTATTATTATTATTATTATTATTATTATTCGGTGCTAAACCTGTAGAGCTCTCACAGTGTCTGAAGAATGGGAGGTAATCATTTATGATCCAAGGAAAGGAAAACTCCAAGTCATTGGATGGCGAACCCCTCACCAGCATCAATGCTCTCCCCCCTTGAAGGGATCCTCTACAGGAGAAAGTAGTTAAAATATACAGATGTAGTCAATAAATATGTCAAGTAATTAGCACCGTATAAATTGATTCTTTACTCACCGGTATTGGTTTAATTATCACTGCTAGTTATAACAAAATAAATAAATGGTTAGATATGTATGTATAATAGATAGTTAACTATCAGCTTTTTTTCGGATTGTAGTATTTAAAAATTCACTTCTGATTTAATTAGGATTCATCTTCGGCAGTCATCAGAGACGCGCGCGCGCACGCACGCACGCACGCACGCACGCACGCACACACACAGCATCTGCCACTAGATCAATCTAATAAACTAATATGTTCTAGAAAATGTTCTAATCTTGTTTACCACAGTGCGGTGCCTGACATAGGTGAATTTTCATTTTGATTTCAAATTGATGCAAAGGTTAATTTTCGGTATCGCTTTGAAGGGTGGGGTCTGTAGAACAATTGTGATCCGAGTGGAACACAAGCATACCTGAAGGGTGACATGGGAATAATCCCACCTCCCTGGCAACTAGGCGAAATACTACTCAAAACTACTGTGACTCTTGAACCAACCATCCCACCTAAACATACGAGATCTCGGAAGGTTTCACATAAGTAGTTTTTTACATTCTCGGTAAAATGTCAAAAGAATCCTCCCACCAATTTGTCGGAATTGGCGTAATTTATAAAAAAATTTTTATTGGAATCACTTTATTTTAGGAATAACTTGATTGAATACTGTAACTGAAACTTTTTGCTAATTCTTAAAATGTAAGACAAGTGATGGGTTCTGCTGATGGTATACCTGAACTCTGTCCAGACTTCCAATGTTAAGTGCGATGGTTGGTTCAAAAGTTACAAGTGTTAACAGTTCACCTAGCTGCCAGGGGTCTCTCATTGTAGAGACCACAGTTTTCAAGGTGATACCCCTTAACACCACCACCTTGCAGCTCTCTTATCAGCACTGAAACATCCTACGCCACGTTTTGTATCAACCAAAATTGCTTTACTCAACTAAAAGCCAATTATATTATTTATGTAACAACTCTGTGTATAACAAAATGCATACTGATAAGAGACTTTATATGTGTACACTTCTAAAAAGGAGTTATATTTTGAAGAAAAAAGTTTGGGTCTGATACCTTCCTTATAAACGCTTAAAAACAATATGTTAAAATTACAAATACAGGAGTGTTAAAATTACAAATACTGGTGTTAAAATTACAAATACTGGTGTTAAAATTACAAATACTGGTGTTAAAATTACAAATACTGGTGTTAAAATTACAAATACTGGTGTTAAAATTACAAACACAGTTGCAGAGGAGGTTGGTGGGTGTATCGGAGACACAGTAAACACAGCTGGCAACTTAACTAATAGCTGCGTATATTACCTGTCAAAACATATGCAAGTGAGCTACTGAACATATGTTAAATATTACCAGGACAATTCCCTTGATAAAATTACAAGAAGGATCGATATATATACACGTCAGAGTCTCAAGGTAAAAGGACGGCTATAAAAATTAAATGAATTTACGGTGACGTCAGTATTATTCAAGCGTAATAGGTGGGTGGTTGAGCAAGAATTGTTCAGTGCTAGGCTCCTCAATAATCCCCTTCACTCACTATATTTACAAAATGACTTACAAATAAGATTTCATTTACTTATCTGATTTTTATAGGAATTTACGAAGTATAACAGTATTTGTAACAATGATATTGGGATTATTATTATTATTATAGGTATGAGGAAGTGCCAGACCCTAGTCATACACCACACGAGGAAGAGGTTTATGAGGATAAACTCCCTTAACTTGGATGAAGAACCCTTCATCAACATCAAGGCACCCACCTTGAAGGGTCGGCAACTTGAGTATCCCTTATACGGTAAGATCGTGACCAATTGATCACCTGTGTACATCAGCCGATTATAGCCTACTGCCCACATCCATTTCTTCTATAATAGTTTTCGCCCAATATATCACGTTTGATATTTCTACGATGGTTCAATATAAATGGCACTCCTTTATCCATTTAATTAAAGGGATAGAAAATTGACCATGAGAGTTCACATTTCTAGTGAAGACGGTGGCCGGAGACCTGTCATCATACCAGCTAACCTTCTCTTGTAAGACTGTTCTCTCTCATATTCACTTTATGGTGTACACTTTAAACAATGAGAGGTGTGTATCTGTCAGTGTATATAGTGACAGGTGTATATAGATAGAGATATATATTTCTTTGTATATACACGAAGAGGTATAGGTATTTGTGTACATAGAGAAAAAATTTCAAGACACATGCAAAACATTGTTTTACTTCGTAGTTACCACGCACACCAGGGATGCTTCAACGCATATCACAGCTCAGCTTTTAATGCGAGGAATGGAAAGTGATCGAGTTTAATCCGAAGGGGAGGGTCGCTCAAATGATTTGGATCAGGAGCCCTTCACGAGCGTCAAGGAGCCTATTGAAGGTTTAAATGCGTTCAACTGAGGTTTTCTGCTAGTTGACCAGGCAGGTACCAGGTAAGTCTGGTCTCAGGCTTGGCTGCCTGAGCAGAATTTTATTCTATTTGTGTGAGCGCTAAACCCATAGGGGTTATACAGTACCTGGGGAAATGGGAGACATTCGGGTTCTGTCTAAAGAAGGGGAACACAGGTCCAATTCCTTAAATCAAGAGCCCCTCACCGGGATCAAGGAGCCTCCCTTGAGGGGAGCAGAACTCTAAAAACCAACCAAAGGTATGTGTACCATGGCATGCCCAACACTTGCCCGTGGCTGCTGCAGGAATGCCACGGATCACTTTTTTCATATTTATAAAAAAATGCAGGAGCAGCAGAATTTCAAGGAATCCTTCAAGGATGCTCATGGAACCCAGACTGAAAAAAAATTCTGGTTCAAATTAATATTAATGGTTATTGCATTATATTTACCAATAGTGATTAAAATTAATATTAGTGAAAATATTAAAATAATTATGAGTTAAGTATCCCGACGGGGGACCTGACTTTCTTTCTAGAAGGTTTTCGTTTATTAGTTTAAGAATGATTCATCAAATCTGCTTGAGATCTTCAACGCTGGTGTTGTAACTAAGAAAGGTTCGTGCAGGTGTCTTCTGGCCACTCTTATACAGATCACTCCCGGTTTTGGTTTCCTGTAAGTCCCAATTTGCCAATTTTTAATAAATTATGATACTGATTTCCGTTCAGTAGCTGGACAATGTCTACTCTGACTTCAAATCTTTAACGTTGATGTATTTTATAAGATAGATGATACACTATAAGTTATGGCAGTGTAAGTGTAAATGAACAAATTTCCTAACATACTGAATATACTTGGAACTGCTGGATTCCGTGTTATAAATGAAGAATGTCTTAAAGGATTATTATTTTTTTTACTAGCCATTCTAGCCTCCAGTCTGTCTATTTAATTAACACATTTTTGGAAAATATCATACTTCTTTTGAAGCACTTAAAGATTGGGCTCTCAATTTGATGGATTCAACAGACCTTCAAAACATTTTAAACCTGCACCATGTAATTTTTTGGCGCAATTCCCTTTTATCTAAAAATTGAGCTGGACTTTAAAATATTTATTATTTTGTGTACAATCCTACTGTCTACAGTGTATCCTTTTATATGGGAGTAACTTGCGTGATTTTCATTAAGATCAGACTATTGGTTTCGTTTTGTATACGGGAGAATGATCCCCCGCCCCTCCATGAAAATCAGTCTGCGGGCCACTCAACACCGTTGGGTTGTAAGTCGCAAAACTCTTACACTTTGATGAGGAAATGTTTCTGTCCTGGGGGCTTTGTAAACAAGGTCCCAGGACAGAAACGTTCCCTCATAAAATGTCCTTGTGTTTGCTTGTGTGCCTTTATCCTCATCATGGCATAAGATATTTGACCAGACTACAATACTTTACGAAGGTCAGTGAACGTAATCAGCTGGTAGAACAATGAAATATATCATCAAGGATGTTCCGTCGTTTGCTGGAGGGAAGTTACACGCAGTATAACTCAGAGGCAACTAGTAAATTACATCCTGGATGCATGTAAGCTTCATGTTACTCCAGCAGTTGCGTGTGCTTGTGATGGCTGACGAGGAAGCAACTCCACTCTGCTTCCTGAACCATGAGGTCCATTATGACTAGTAGTGGGGCTCCAGGCTCAGTGCAATACTCTCAAGACAAGGCAACGCAATGCTGGTTGCAGAACTGTAATTACCACACACACACACACAGTTTTTTTGTACTGCAACGGAGCCAGAACTCACACTTGTCATGATAACGTGTTAAAATGGCTGAAAACTCACTAGTTATTTCGTAGTTATGGTGCTCCTCGTCACCCCGTCAGAGAAAAGGACGGAAAACTGGTCTATGCACTTCACATTATTTGCAAAGTTTGGATGGTGTTCTTTTTATTATTCTTCCCTAAATCCTTGTAAATTTGCCCCGTGGAAGAGCTTCGGGTGATTCCTATTCTTTTTTTATCGGAGAGATACTCATTCTGTAGTTGGTATTCTGGCCAGTTATTCAGAGTTTTATACTGGACAAACTAACCTTCGGCCAGGTTTAAGGTGTGCTGACCGTCAGAACCAGTAGCTTAAGTTGGTTAGCCCTCCAATGTGATCCTTTCGACCTGGTCCTGACAACCAAGACGTAAGAACGTTTAGACACTAAAATAACGTTTTGCTTCAAGACCAAGCTTGGAAACCAAGTTTGGAGATGAAGCTTTTGTAGGATGAAGCTTTGCCTTAACAAGGCATCCAAAGTATGTATGTGTCTTTGTTAAACAGATCCAGTATAGTTTTTGCGAAACTATTTGTTGTGTATTCTAAGGTATATCATTTCCCCTCTTCTCCAAAAATCCTGTGAATTACATATTACGAATTTAACGGATCAAACACACTGTACACTCTACTGTGAATCCCTTAAGCCAAAGCATAAACCTTAATAAGAGTGAACATAAACATCCCACCACATAATCTAAAAAAATAAAAAATAATAATAATAACCACGAAAATCTCCATACTTAAGTTATCAGCCTCGGAACACAAATGTTCTGAAATTAAATTATCTTCACTTAAGGTTAGATAAGTCATGTTAACTTAAGTATCATGTGTATAAGTTATTTAAATGTTGATGTAATTTTAACATTCATAACAGTGTGTGTTCTCAAACAATGTTTAATGTATACGTATGCGATATGAGAGGACATGCGAGAAATTACGCTCATATACAAATCAAACCGTACAGATCCCGGGTAGCGTAGCTGGAAGACCTCGAAAAACAACGTCTGTTTACCAGCCACAGATGACACCACTGGAGTATATACACAGAGGCGAGACATATCTGAGATGCGCTGACCATAATAATGCCATGATCCCGAGCATACTACCATCTCTCTTAAAGGATGACAAGAGCAGGTGAATCATTTAGTGCAAAGCATTTATATGATCGGTGGTCAACAAATGAAATGCAGGCTAAGAACTTTAGAATTTTTTTTGTTTTTTTAATATTGCTTTAAAATCACACCACATGTACTCCTTTTTTAATATATTAAGAATGTGTAGATGTGCGTGGACGTCTGGTGCCCATGTGTCAGCAAGGAAGAGCACATTTATTGCAATTATTTTTGTCAAAACTATCGCACTCACTTCACACACTGGGGTCCGCGGTTCGATCCCCGGTACGGTTGGAAACATTTACGACGTGTTTTCTTAAGGCACCTGCTGTCCATGTTCACCTAGCAGTAAAATAGGTACCTGGGTGTTAGTCGACTGGTGTGGGTCGCATCCTGGGGACAAAATTGGCTTAATTTGCCCGAAATGCTCTGCACAACATGGGGCTTTCTATGCAGTATGTCACTGACGTCAGCTAGGTCTTTCTACATTGTACATCTAGAAATAAGGATTCTTATTATTATTTATGGGAAGTAGTTGATCAAACTAATAATTTCATCATTTCCACCAATTTTAAGAGAAATTTTCGCTCCCCCTACCCCCCCCAAAAAAAAAAAGGTGATATTCATATAATCGTTAGTTTAAAACTACGCATCAATCGAAATAAAAGTATACATTATAATTATAATCAAATTAAGCGTTAAACCCGTATAAAAGGTCACAAGTGTCTACTACCAGTTATCAGTATAGTGCAGCAAGCTCAGTTTGTCATAATACTGTACATAACAACTTTAAGATCCTTACCAAAGAATCACACTAACAATCACAAATCGCTACAAATGCCCATAAAAATCACAAATCACCACACAAATATATACAATTCCATGGAAATTAAGCAACCACCACAAATACTAAACAACACTTATTGGGGACGTTCACGCACACAGTTGTAATTAATTATTAAGCTGTAATGTAATTTGTACATTCATAAGTCATGGAAAGTAATTAAGACGGAGGTGCATGCGAGGGGGCGCTCAGGTAAATCGTCCAGCCCAGGTCTAATTAGTGGTGAACGGCACGAGAGTCGAAAGACTTGAATATTCAACAGTCAATAATGAGCTGCAGAGTAATGAAGATTAATTACACACATACACTTGGTTTATGCGCCTAGACTGAATGAATAATTAATACATATCTTACACTCATACACTTGGTTTATGTACCACACTAAATGGATAATTAATGCATATCTTGAAGACAAAAAATAAAATCATGACTCTTGGAATTTTTCAAAGAGGTTCAACAACAATAATAACAACAGGTGTGATTACTGGCTTATGTTTAGTGCATGTGGGTTATTATGATTTCACTTCACCTATACACTAATATATAAACAAAACGGCTGTCTTCCACCGAGGCACACACACACACATGATAACGACATACAAAATACTGCGGGAAATCGACAAGGTAGACAGTGACAGGATGTTCCAGAGAGGGAACACAGAAACAAGGGGACACAACTGGAAGCTGAAGACTCAGATGAGTCAAAGGGATGTTAGGAAGCATTTCTTCAGCCACAGAGTAGTCAGGAAGTGGAATAGTCTTGAGAAAGATATAATGGAGGCAGGAACCATACACAGTTTTAAGACGAGGTATGATAAAGCTCATGGAGCAGGGAGAGCAGAGACCCAGTAGCGGACAGCGAAGAGGCGGGGCCAGGAGCTGAGTATCGACCCCTGCAACCACAATTAGGTGAGTACACGTGTGTGTGCGCGCGCAATGAAAAATTTAAAAACTGTAAAACCATGGAGGGGGGGGAGAGTTGAATGATAGGTATCATCATGCAGTTATAGTTAGAAGTCCACTTATTGGGGTAATGCTGGACTGCACCTGTTATCCCGAGTCTGAATATAAACACGGAACAAAAACACTGTACAAAAACGCCTGACAAAAACACGCAACATAATCAAAGTTCTCTAGGGTAGTAATATCATTGCTTCCATATTTTATGTAAAAAAAAAAAAAAACGGTGTCTTTCAATAAGTCAGGAATAGATATCCTTCAACCGTAATAGTAGTGAGTTATGAGAATAAAGAGAGCTTCTCACTGCCTCCTGGAAATCACTGCTTCCTGATAATGGACTGATCTGACGTGTCACTAACTAGGCAAGCACGCAGTCACCTCGTTTCTCTGAGACTAGAATACGTACTCACAGTCACCCCCGTCACTTCGAGACTACAATACTCACACAACCCTACTCTGCTTCCTCATTTTACGCTATCCCCCAATCTTCCTGATACTGCATTACTCATACTCACCCCAAGTCATCTTGCTTATACTGTAGCTGTGTGTGTGTCAGTCGTCCCCGCTGCTGCTCCATCAGTGTGTGAATCAGGCCACGTGTGTGACCCTTAACCTGGCCGCCGCTACCAGAGGAAGCCATGCATCTTAATTACTCTCTGGTCCACACCTGCCGCTACACACACACACACACTTTAAGAAAGCCTTAGAGTAATATATATATATATATATATATATATATATATATATATATATATATATATATATATATTTACTTACAAGTGATATGGATTGAAACTGGCGGTGTGAGTTTAGATGATGATGGAAGGAAGGACTCACGAACATTAAGACCCACATTCCACAGCTACATTCTTCAAAACGCACAGGTCCAGTGTCTTAAGAAATTCTCCAAGAGCCTACGAGAAAGTTTAGAGCCTACAAACAACTCTTAACTCTAAAATAAGAAAATGAAACTGTTAAATTAAACTTCTTTTCTTTTCTTTAATTTAATTAATTAAATAATGCCGTTTTATTTAAGTACATTACTTGTTAACAAGATAAACATCTGTCTCTTTGACTTTATTGTCTTATTCTAGATTGTACATAAATGGTATACAATACCGACAAAATGAAGAATTAGACACATGTGCATCATCTGGGTGTCTACTTGTAGACGCTTCTCCCGCTAGTGGCTTTATCATTACAATACAAGGACATAATGTGAAGGATTATGTACAGAAGCTGAGGTAATCCGTCCCTGAGCTTTAGAGTTGGTGACCAGCACCGTAGTGTTGAAGGACCGTCAAGACTATGGCTACTCCAGGGGTGAGGGACTCACTACCTGATATTCTGTAGATAATCCTTCTCATTATGCCCTTGTATTGATAAATCCACTAGCTGGCGAAACGCCTTACAAATAAAGATATGTAGATGTTGCACGTGTCTAATTTTTCATTTATTCAAGATTCAATCTCCATTAAGTACTGTATATGTAGACCCATAAGGTCTATGTGCCCTCAAATCCATTGTAAAATATTAAGCATATTTATAAAACCACATAGAATATCCTAAATATAAACTTACACTCAGAGCAAAGATTAAATTCTCACCAGCACAAGACAGCCTCGAATGGTTCCATATTTACCTCAACACTAATCCAACACTCATCACACATTCAAAGAGCGTATGTGACGACGCAGTAGACGCCAAGTGACGCTGACGAGAGCGTCAACACTCAAGTGACCATATAAACAGCGTAGAGAATTATAGTACGCAAGCCTGCAGCACATTCTCGCAACACCAGTGATCAACACTCATATTTAAACATTAACAGCATTTTCTCGGAGTTACATATATGTTTTCTAAATCCTTACATAACCTAATCCAACTTTACACTTACATAACCTAATCCAGTTTAACAGACTTACATAACCTAATCCAGTTTAACAGACTTACATAACCTAATGGAACCTAACGAAATATACGAAAATTTGCTGAGGCGTGTATTTCCCCTCAGCATTTATGTCTGTTAGTGAAACAGTTACAGTGCAGCCTTAATAACCCTTGTGTAGTCGATAGTCTTCAATCCCCATTAACATAACGTAACATATTACAGCTTAAGAAGCTTACATAACCTAATCCGTCCTAACGTAACCTAACCTAAATTAACTTAACCTAACTTAAAATAAAATAACTGGAAGTGGAACTCGACTACAAATGTCCATATAACATTAGGTAGCTTGATTGCAAGCCATGTTTCTTCCAGGCACGCCAGTGGGCCTCAAGCATGGTCTCCAGCCATGTCATTCTCCTCTTGTTTGTTCTGGCCTCGCAAGCGATACTATACTCAATACACCTCGTAGAAACAAGCGAAAGTATATACGAATAAATATCGTGGGTACGAATCCTGCTGGCTGCAATAATTCTTTGTGTACACTTTTGCTTGCTTTCTGCAAGGTGCACTAAATGCAGTATAGCTTGTGTAGCCAGAACACAGGAGCAGAATGACATAGCCAAAGACCATGTTTGAGGCTCACTGGTGTGCCTGGCGTTAGAAAGAAACATGGCTTGCAGGTATGTAGGCTACCTAACGATATATAAATGTGTCCTTGTCCTGGTATTCTGGATATATTCCTGGTCACATACACACACAAACATTATACACTTAGCTTTATTAATCTATAGCACGACACATATTTAGCTTCAAAGATGCTTATCACTACACATTTAGCTTTACTGATCTTTATATGTATTTAGATGCGACGAGTGACATTCAGCTGGAGGTACACTCTCCTGATCCCCCGTTACACACACCCTGACACATGTACACGTCCCGGCAAGATAAGATAACACAGCACAACGATAAAAGTGACAATAAAATTGAGCTCACTACTCCAACAATGGATGCCCTGCTACCCGCCGCACAAGATTTTATGAAGAGCTACTGTTTTTTATCATTAAGTTTATTTTATTATTATTTCTATTATTATTAAGGGAAAATGCTAGACCTCTAGGAAGGGAAGATTAGCTCCAATTTCTTGGATGAAGAGCCGTAACCCAACAGTTTTCTGGTGTTAATATTATTGGAACTTCCTTTGGCCAGCGAGTCTCGCGCGCTAATTGGCTTGGCACATATTTTATCTGATACATAATACCTCTAATCAAAATCATTTGGTTAACATCGCTCCTTCCCCCCACAAAAAATGCACAAGAAATAAATATTTTTGTCGACCTATGGATCGAGTGGTTGTGTTAAACAAATAAAAATAAAGGATTAATTCGATGGAGCCCCTAAACTCAATACTATTAGCCATACCAGTGGTACCTCTAATTACGAGCAGCTCAAAACTTGAACAATTATGTAAGTGTATTTTTGTAGGTGCTTTTGTAAGTGTATTTTTGGGGGTCTGAAATGGATTAACCTAATTTTCATTATTTCTTATGGGAAAAAATTCCTTCGGTATCGGCACTTGAATAGCCAACTGGAACGAATTTTGCTCGTAAGTAGAGGTACCAGTGTATTTCTTACTCGAAGTTATTGTTGTATTCTAAATGCTACACAAGCCAGTGCAGCGCTGTATGACCCTAGTAGGTTTAGCGCTTCCTTTTTGATAATAATAATAATAATAATACACAAGTAATTAAATGTTTATATATAAATTATAAACACCGGGTATATAACATAGAAGAGTTATCCCTAATAGCGTTGGTTCACAAGAAGAGTGGACTCTTAGCTCGATTCCCAGACACTGAGACGCACAGGCAAGTCTAGTTACAAATATTTCCCCTATTCACATAGCAGTAAATAGGTATACCTTGGTGTTAATCGACGGTTGTTGATTGCAACGTAGGAAGGGCCCCGGTAAAAATAAATCACTTCGTAAATTTGTGGAATTATCATAGGCTACAAATCTTGTATAGATATATCACCTGATAAAATGCAAATTCTCTCCAATCTGAAAACATGTGAGGCCCAACACGTACACTACACTATTCCAAAACATGATTAACGATCCCCAAAGCCATTAGTCTGTCCAGTGAGTCGTGCCAAGATGAGTGAACAATCATGTAGGAGAGAACGGCTCAGGCGCAGCCACGGCCACAATATAGACAGAAGTAAATGGCACTTCAGGAAGATTGATGCTTAACTGTCCCCGCTATTGTAAATATAAACACTCGAGATACAGCTGCTCAGATTATAGACAGATGCATAATGCAGGGTTTCAAGACTCATACTCACCTATCATTAACAATTTAAAAAAAAAATGTTTACTGGGTTCCGACCCATTTCTGATTTCAATGGAAGAATTAGAAGATCTCGTTAGCACATACCAATTATTTCTCGATAAAAAAATATATATTTTAATTTGTTCGACATTTCAGAGCATATATAAAATATTAATAATGTGAACATGAGAACAGGTGATCGTCTCACATACATCATATAAACAAAGAGCGCACAATAGTTTTACAGATACAGAGCATCAGAGAGATAGAGAGAGAGAGAAAAAAAGAGTTGTGGTAAAAGTAAGATGCTCAATTGTTTTGAGTAAGCACGCACATGCTAAATGAGATCCTGTCAATTTTGAGTGTAGATGAATGAATAAGTCGCATCAAGATAACTTATACTATTTTGTCATTAATATTCTAATGCGACATACCCGGCAGGAACGCAGTCTTGCAATAGGAATAAGATTTATATAAGAGTCTACACAGGTTATACACCTTAGTTAACATCTGAGTTCTAAACTGAGTCCCTTGAAAGAAGTGGGAGTGTATGAAGCCCTTAATGACGGTGAAGAGCTCCTCTCCAGTTCCTTGGATCGAGCCTATCTACTAATTCTATATATTAAAGTATATTTCATGATTTTGTAACAACGTAAAAAGCGGCCTTAGTAACTGTGACAAACGACAAATCTAAAGACTTAACACCTAACCTAACCTGAGCCAGTACTCACAATAAATGTGAAGGTAACGATGAGGGAAATGGTAAGCAGTGTGGTGAGTACTGAACTTGAACTGACTGACACAGACTCACCTGTGAGGCTGATGCTTCTTTGTTAAGATGGTTCGATCCTTTCTAATGTCTCGTAATGTTTCCATACAGCTTACAAACCTAATAGTCTATAATATTTAATTACAATAAAATTTGGAAATTATATTACTACTAGTTACTACTACTTCTACCACTACTACTATTAATAATAATAATAATAATAATAATAATAATAATAATAATAATAATAATAAAGGGTTGATAAACATTTTGAAAAAAGTGCGACGGTTGTAAATGGTCAGGTGATACCGACAAACTGTGGAAAAGGACACTTGTGTACAGTTCAGGATATTAAAGTAAATGTTTCTCCACGAGTGTTGGATCCTTTTAATGTCGTGAAGTGTACACAAGTATCATTTTCCAGTGTCAGCGATAAAATCGAATCGACAGTCCTTTAAAGCAGTTATTTCGGTATTTATAAATCATGTTAAACTCCCATAAATGATGCTCACTTTTCACAGTATAAGCACAATGAACATCAAAATAAATAAGCACAAAGAAGTTTAAAATACACAGGCTGATGCTCACTTGTCACAATATAAACACAAGGTCAGAATGCACAGGTTGATGCTCACTTGTCACAATATAAACACAAGTTCAGAATACACAGACTGATGCTCACTTCTCACCGTATATGGAGATGACGAAGAGAGGTGGATAATCTAGGGCGGCATCACTGCCTAACGTCTCACATAACCTTGATAAATGCTCGACACAGCAGGATCAACATTATTTACTTTCTGTGCATGTCATACCCACGGGGAGCCGTCATAAGGGTACGGCCCGCAAATTTTTCACTAATTTAAACTTAAAAATTATTTTTGAAATTAATATCTACAGAGATACTGATGATAAATCATTATAATAATCCAAAAATAAAACAATATTTGTAAATTACAAGTTTTTAAACATTTATTGTTTAGGTTAGATGGACTACTTATTACTCCTCACATTTCACCATTGCCGAAATATTAGAAATACGGTGCCATAGCCCACTACACCAACGATTCCCTAATAAATTTTGGTCGAAGATTTTCATCTCCATATACTAAGCCAAACTTGGGAAAACTCGTGATGTGTGGTTTTATGAGGATAATTTCGTTTTGTCACACTATGCTATATCAACCTTGAGATTTTTTAGAATGTTATAACGCAGTGAAATTAGCAAGAGAAATGAAAACCTTCAGCATCACAGAGTTAACCATCAGACAGACCTTCGAAGTGCACAGAAAACCCACTAACCTCATAACAAGGACGACCTGTTAAATGTTTACCCGCACTAGGATACACGAACTAAAAGAGGTGTCATCATCTAGTTCTTCCTGAGAGTGCATAGGATTTGCAACCCACAATTCCTCAAAAAAGAAATATAATTACATTTCACCACACTTTACTTCTCAAATATAATAAGTTTTCCCCACACTTCACTTCTCAAACATAATCAGTTTTCCCCACACTTCACTTCTCAAACATAATCAGTTTTCCCCACACTTCACTTCTCAAATATAATCAGTTTTCCCACACGTCACTTCTCAAATATAATCAGTTTTCCCCACACTTCACTTCTCAAATATAATCAGTTTTCCCCACACTTCACTTCTCAAACATAATCAGTTTTCCCCACACTTCACTTCTCAAACATAATCAGTTTTCCCCACACTTCACTTCTCAAATATAATCAGTTTTCCCCACACTTCACTTCTCAAATATAATCAGTTTTCCCCACACTTCACTTCTCAAATATAATCAGTTTTCCCCACACTTCACTTCTCAAATATAATCAGTTTTCCCCACACTTCACTTCTCAAACATAATCAGTTTTCCCCACACTTCACTTCTCAAACATAATCAGTTTTCCCCACACTTCACTTCTCAAATATAATCAGTTTTCCCCACACTTCACTTCTCAAATATAATCAGTTTTCCCCACACTTCACTTCTCAAATATAATCAGTTTTCCCCACACTTCACTTCTCAAATATAATCAGTTTTCCCCACACTTCACTTCTCAAATATAATCAGTTTTCCCCACACTTCACTTCTCAAATATAATCAGTTTTCCCCACACTTCACTTCTCAATGCTTGAGACGAGACGTTATCAACATGGAAATAGTGAAATGGTTACCCACTAGGAACGTGGGTTGAGCAAATATTCTGTTAGTGGGACGGATTGTGAAGGACCTTGCCTAGTATGGGCCAACAGGCCTGCTGCAGTGTTCCTCTTTTCTTATGTTCTTATGTTATTCTTCCTGTCGGCAAGGTAGCCAAAACGTTAAGGCATTCATGAGTCACAAAATAATATGGCCATTATCTTCTCATCAGCCATCAAGGATTTGGTTAAGAAGAGGACTGTCGAGGCTAGCACAAGTGATGATGTGATGAGGCTTAAGATGGTGAGATAGCATGGAGATTAATCTTTCAACACAATTTAGAAATGGAAACTTGTCGAATAGCTAGCAAAACAAAAAAGGACTATGTAATGAAAACAAAATGGGCAGAAGGGGTAAGAGAAACAGGGCTTTAAAAGGATTATACATGCAGTAGAGACACTTTGGAATGCTTTACGTAATATTAACACAATTTAGAAGGGCACGATGAAATGGAAAGACGCCAAGCTAGTCGTGAAGGAGGACAATCTGCAGAAACGTCGCTACTTTGAGGCCGCCTTCATCGCGGTTTCCGACACAGGAACCGAAAACTGCCGTAGTTTTAGTTTCTCAGGAGTGCTGACCAACCGGGTCTACTCCGCCACACGCTACGTCAGCAGGTGACGCAGGCTGAAGCACCTGACCCTACCAGCTCACCTGACTTTCTTTCCCTATATATGTTGTTCTGTTCTTTGTATTGGATTGAATAAAGCCTCCGGTGGGCGTCATATCTCCTAATTAACTGTTCTATATGTTGCATTTGTTTTTTTCCATAGTTTGTAGGAGTGTTATACGTTTACTTGTACCATTATTTAATGTACATCATTGAATAACAGTGTTTGTGCATAAAGTGCTTTTGGAGAGGATTCTTAAACAAGTTAAGAAAAATTTGCATCAAGGGCAGGGGCCTTGATGCTAGTGAAGGGCTCTTGATTCCAGCAGTTGGAGCTATCCTTTCTTTAGATCAAATTTCATTATATCATTCCCCAAGCTATTTATGACTCGAGTTTAGCACTTCTTAAATACAAAAATAATTACCTATCTGAGTAGTAAACAAACGCCCTTGGGCACATTGAGTGAAATTTTCTGAACTTACACAATATATTTTCACCCTGGGTTTAAAAACTGTCCCTTTAAACGGTAAGATATACCGTTTGTGGAGGACTGCATGGCTTGATAATCTCTACACAGAGCGATCACTGTCCCAATCCCAGGTGTTAAATCCTTGAAGATAAAGACACCCTGTCTTTATCTTCAAGGATTTAGCACCTTAGCGATTTTTTTTAAATAATAAAATATATTAAAAGAAAGATAACTTATAATTACTTATCACCTTGGAGTTCAAATTAGCAAAAATCATCACTATGCATCATGAAACCAGATTAGTGTGCCTCTATTCTTATATTCTTAAATGCCTAGTCACTGCCTGCTGGTCATGATACTCACCCTCCCTCTGCTAGAACATGGCATGAGAAACACCGCTCACAATTGTACAAGTGGAGTGCGTGACAGCAACAAGTGGATGTTCAGAAGTGTACAAGCAGGTAATGGAGTTTGTATATGTATGTGTGTGTGTGTGTACTCATCTAATTGTATTCGGCTGGCTGTGGTTGCAGGGGTCGAGTCACAGGTGTGTGTGTGTGTGTGTGTGAGCAAGAGACACCTGGTACACAACTAACGGTATACTCCACAGGTTTACTAACGGTGCACTCCACAGGTTTCCGTCAGCAAGACAAAAAGTGATGTGGTGGAGGCTGATAAAAGAGTAGCGTGTACATGTTAAAGAATGCGAGCCTCGAGAGCTTCACCAGACGACCTTGTTCACTCCACCGCTACCAACCATACTCTCAATACATGCTTTACACCCAAACCTACCCACACCCTCATCAACAAGAGTTTTATGACATGTAAATAACTTGAAGCAGCATTCTGTGATGATGATGATGTTTACTGACGCTAAGGACTGGTTCCTGACGAGGAGGGACAATTTTTTTATCAGTGACGAGAGGTATTATATATATCACTATCTATTTGCTGCCATCGTCACTACTATACCATCAGGAAAGTTATCATAATTAATTACAATAATATCAAGATTCATCTAAGTCTATTAGTCAAAGTCGAAACCTTCCCACAATTCGGTGCAGGTTGAGAAACTATACGTCACATTTAATGTTGATGAAAGGAGAAATCTTGCCGTTATTTGCAACAAAAACAGGGGTCTAAGGGTTGTTTGTGAGCCACAGAGCCCAGCACCACTACCACCACCACCACCACCACCACCACCACCACCACCACCACCACCAGCGTCACTAAGTTGTGTAGGTTGACAGCCAAACGTTCGACCAGCGGAGTTATAATAATGGCGGGAAGGATCAAGCCTCCAGCGATGCCTGCACTGACTGACCCCTCACGGGTTAAGCGCTTCACGAAATTCAATACAATGTCAATAATGATAGATAATACTTTATCCTCTAAATATTATATAATTGTTAATTATGCAATCGTATGAAACGTTTGACGCTGGATCCTCCTTCCTAGAAATGAACCTCCGCCTTCACTGACAAAATCCACTGAAGTTGACTACCAGACTGCGTGAGGTGGCAAGTCTCCCACAGTATTACTCAACACCTGCCAGGTTCCTCCTTACAGTGGTTGCTTTACACTCCTCCGGCGGGATATTAACATTCAATATAATGGGAAACCCACTTTTTCTTCAGCCCATTACCTGGCCAAGAAAAATGCCCACCGTGAATATTAACCGCACTGTGGAATAACAAGTTCGCCAGCTGGTTATAAGGGATACCGCGAGTGAGTTGCCACACTCGCACTTATTTTCCTCTTTATCTGTGGAACGACGACAAAGAAGGGACTTGGGGTGCTTCGGCCTATAAAAAATTAACTCAAGTCTCCCAATAAAAATAGTAATAATAATAACGTTGCCTCAAAACAAGTCACCTAGCTCACTACCCCGTCCAACCAGACAGCGACCCATGAGCCTCCCACCGGCAGAGACACTCCCCCTGGTCGTTTGTCAATCATTCTTCCCAGGAATGATCTCTGAAAGCGATGCGAGTCGTTTGTCAATCTTCCCAGGTGTTACCTTGAACTGGCTTACGAGCTGTCTGTTAATCTTCCGACTCTACTTTCTCTCACGGTCTGACCTTGTAACTCAACATTCTCGTGGTGTGACCTTTCATCCCGACATTCTTCGACTGTGACCTAGAACGTTCCACTTTATTACCTTCACATTTAAGAGTTCCTTTTATGTAGCTATGACTGACGTGTCTAATGAAACTTCCCTGGGTTTCCCTTCTTTCTGATCCCTCCCATGCCGAAACTTCTGATGAACCACATTTACTCAAATTTTTCTGTACTACTGTATGGTCCTCATTTGTTCTCATTAGGTAAGCATCACTGGCAAACACTCATGTGGGAGCCTATTACACTTGGTAGACATATAGGTGAGTACAAATAGAAAGCGCGTCTGTCTCGCGCCCAGCAGACGGAGGATCAAGCCTCCACAAAGTATTGCGCTGAATAACCTAAATAGGTTTAGCGCTTAACATAAATTAAACAACAATCTTATTACACTTGGTACATCACTGACATCAACCAGGAAGAGTATAGATCCAAGAAGTGACCCTTGTGGTACCCCCACTTGTTACTTCTCACCCTCACACTTCTCTCACTGTGACTACCCTCATAGCCTCGTCTTCTAGTTTGTATATTAGTCTACTGTGTGTACTCACCTAATTGTGGTTGCAGGGTGTTGAGACACAGCTCCTGGCCCCGCCTCTTCACTAGTCGCTACTTGGTCCACTCACCCTTCTCCATGAGCTTTATTATGTCTCTTCTTAAAGCTATGTATGGATCTTGTGTGTTTGTGTGTATGTGTATTTTGCAGCACTAATGGACGATTTATCTGTTCATTACTGGTCGCCGCTCTTACCTCTACCTACTATAACTACATACACTCAGTTACAAACAACAACGCATTAATACCAGTTATAGACCAATAAGTTCGCTCATTGGTTTCATCTCTCTGGAACCACATGACGATAGATCACACGGAGAGGCTGGAACCTCTCATCACCCGCCTCTCCGGCCCTTACGGATGCACAACAAAGACTTACGATGAGAGAGAGAGAGAGAGAGAGAGAGAGAGAGAGAGAGAGAGAGAGAGAGAGAGAGAATGGAAGAAGTGTCGCCGCCAGGATACATCCTGTGGCTGCAGGAGTCCTTGGCCTCCGTATTGCGGCTCGCCTTTTGAAGACTTCATCTGCACCATCTTGCAACATCAACACCGCTAACCTCACCACCACCATTACCACAACCACTAACATGGCCACCACCACCACTAACACCACAACCACTAACATGGCCATTACCACCACCACCACTACCGAAGAGTATATACAAGGAGACATACACCTCTCTGTGTTTGTACACTGAAAGGTTACTTTACTTCATTATTAAGGATTTAATGTGTTCTTTATTGGTACGAACAGGTTACAAGTACTCTTAATGTAGTCGACAGGCTTTAAACCTTATTAACCAGTGACATCCACTGCCACCAGATCTCTCCACATAGTAACTCAATATCCGAGGGACACAGGTAGCCTGCCACCAGATGTCTCCACATAGTAACTCAATATCCGAGGGACACAGTAGCCTGCCACCAGATGTCTCCACATTGTAACACAATATCCGAGGGACATAGTAGCCTGCCACCAGATGTCTCCACATAGTAACACAATATCCGAGGGACACAGCAGCCTGCCACAATGTAACTTTCAGAATAGCGTAGTCGCACGTTTCAAACGTGTCAAATGTTTAATGATGAAAAACATGGCATCTGGAATTCCAGACCCGCGCTCCTGGCATTATAGTAGACACATTAATTCTCAATAATTATGATCATAAACTCTGATAAATGTCGAGAATTCAGATAGTCGCTGATAAATATAAAGAATATTATTATTATTATTATTATTATTATTATTATTATTATCATCATCATCATCATCATCATCATAGTATTATCACAGAAAAATGACAAAAACTAGCAAGTGAAGATTGATCAACGATAATAACAAGTGCAGGTTTTATCAATGATAATAACAAGTGCAGGTTTTATCAACGACAATAACAAGTGCAGGTTTTATCAACGACAATAACAAGTGCAGGTTTGATCAACGACAATAACAAGTGCAGGTTTTATCAACGACAATAACAAGTGCAGGTTTGATCAACGACAATAACAACTGCAGGTTTTATCAACGACAATTAGAAGTGCAGGTTTGATCAACGACAATAACAAGTGCAGGTTTTATCAACGACAATAACAAGTGCAGGTTTGATTAACGACAATAACAAGTGCAGGTTTTATCAACGACAATAACAAGTGAAGGACTGATCAACGACAATAACAAGTTAAGATTTGATCAACGACAATAACAAGTGCAGGTTTTATCAACGACAATAACAAGTGAAGGACTGATCAACGACAATAACAAGTTAAGATTTGATCAACGACAATAACAAGTGCAGGTTTTATCAACGACAATAACAAGTGAAGGACTGATCAACGACAATAAAAAGTGAAGGTTTGATCAACGACAATAACAAGTGCAGGTTTTATCAACGACAATAACACGTGAAGGACTGATCAACGACAATAACAAGTGAAGGTTTGATCAACGACAATAACAAGTGCAGGTTTTATCAACGACAATAACACGTGAAGGACTGATCAACGACAATAACAAGTTAAGATTTGATCAACGACAGTAACAAGTGACTCTTATTAATAAACGAGAATTACTAGTTCAGTTTTGCCTAATGAGTATAATTGATGATTAAGATCAGTATTGTGGGTGACATGTATGGGGTCAGTGAGGAGGGATGGGGTCAGTGAGGAGGGATGGATGGGGTCAGTGAGGAGGGATGGATGGGGTCAGTGAGGAGGATACACACACCTTTAAGCATATATACACTGAAAGACACACAAATCTCGTGGTTAGATTAATTGGGCTTAAAGACTGATATGTACAGGTGTACAGGAAATTACATTTCTTGTACACTTGACCCCATAAAATGAAATAAGTGCATCAACATTATTATAAGTAATGTTGATGAATGTATTCACTAAAGAATGAGTGTATTCACTGAAATGAGTGTATTCACTGAAAGATGAGTGTACTCACTGAAATATGAGTGTATTCACTGAAATATGAGTGTATTCACTGAAAGATGAGTGTATTCACTGAAAGATGAGTGTATTCACTGAAAGATGAGTATACTCACTGAAAGATGAGTGTATTCACTGAAAGATGAGTGTATTCACTGAAAGATGAGTGTATTCACTGAAAGATGAGTGTATTCACTGAAAGATGAGTGTATTCACTAAAGAATGAGTGTACTCACTGAAAGATGAGTGTATTCACTGAAAGATGAGTGTACTCACTGAAAGATGAGTGTATTCACTGAAAGATGAGTGTATTCACTGAAAGATGAGTGTATTCACTGAAAGATGAGTGTACTCACTGAAATATGAGTGTATTCACTGAAATATGAGTGTACTCACTGAAAGATGAGTGTATTCACTGAAAGATGAGTGTATTCACTGAAAGATGAGTGTACTCACTGAAATATGAGTGTATTCACTGAAATATGAGTGTATTCACTGAAAGATGAGTGTACTCACTGAAATATGAGTGTATTCACTGAAAGATGAGTGTACTCACTGAAATATGAGTTTATTCACTGAAAGATGAGTGTATTCACTGAAATATGAGTTTATTCACTGAAAGATGAGTGTATTCACTGAAAGATGAGTGTACTCACTGAAATATGAGTTTATTCACTGAAAGATGAGTGTATTCACTGAGAGATGAGTGTATTCACTGAAAGATGAGTGTACTCACTGAAAGATGAGTGTATTCACTGAAAGATGAGTGTACTCACTGAAAGATGAGTGTATTCACTGAGAGATGAGTGTATTCACTGAAAGATGAGTGTATTCACTGAGAGATGAGTGTATTCACTGAAAGATGAGTGTACTCACTGAAAGATGAGTGTATTCACTGAAAGATGAGTGTACTCACTGAAAGATGAGTGTATTCACTGAGAGATGAGTGTATTCACTGAGAGATGAGTGTATTCACTGAGAGATGAGTGTACTCACTAGAGGGAGAAAGGTCAACTACACATACCACACAGTTGTGACGTTATATTGGTTAATTACAGATAATTATTGCGATGATTATAATTAGGATAACCTTAGTGATAATGATGGTAATGACAGTGGGTGCCAACAACAATGATCAGAGGACTACACTCTTCAATTTGGTTTGCAAACTGGCCACCAAAGGACTACGTAGCTTAATTGGGAGCGGCCTCAGCTCACGCAATGAGGGGACTAGGGTTCAATCCACGGACGAGTGGAAACGTTGGGCATGTTTCCTTACACCTGCTGCCCCTCTTCACCTAGCAGTAAGTACTAGGTACCTGGGATATGCGACTGATGACCCATCATGGGAGGAGAGAACTTCTGGACCCCAAATGGAAATAAGCTACATAGTCTAATGATTTGGGTTTCTTTTTAGTTATCCTGGGTTACTAATTTTCAGGTTAATAATCCGAATAAAATCCTCTCTTCCTCTGGTCTCTAAGCGCAGATATTCCCGGATACAAATAAGCATAAATATTATAATAAAAGTGTCAAAACTTACGTCAGTCTTAGGAAAAATGAAATATAAGTCAAAAATACAAAAGTCCCGGGGAAGCCCCGAGGAATGAGAGCTAGTGAAGTGTTCGTATGAAGCGCCCTTCACTAGCATCCAGACACCTCCCTTGAAGGGAAAAGCTAAGAAATTAATGTACTCAAGACAGAGATTCCATAAAGACGGAGGCAATAAAGCACCAAGGAAGGTCCCAATATACGCAATACCTTAGACAACACCTGTATAAACATACAATCAGTATTCCACGAGGATGTAAAAAACATTACAGATGCTGACAGGGCTGCACACTCAAATTTTATACCTTACCACCTGCCTGCCTTACAGGGAATAATATTCTTGGCTAGTCCTGTGCATTAATACCTGAATAATAAGAACAAAGAGAACCCGTGCTTCAAGCAAATTTTAAGTACGACAGAAGAAAAACAGCGGGGTAGAAGAACCAGAAACGAATATACAAGGTTGAGAAGAGAAGCCGAGTGACACTGATAATAACAACAACAAAAGCCAAGTCCGAATCAAAACTGCTTCACATGGCCACATCAGAAGACAGACGACACAAGACCAGGTAATATAATAAGCCTGAGGAAACAAGGAGAGCCCACAGGCTCGACAAACATTTAGAGATGTTCTTAGTGGAAACACAGTCAACACCACAACCCAAAAGAAAGGCTACACCAAGGAGTGTTGGACACCATACAGGGAAGGAGGTAGATAAACTTGTGAGAGAGCTGGCTGCATCAATGGCACTGGCACTTAACACAGTGTCACCCTTCATTCTGCAAGGCGGAGCAAAAATACTATTTGAATAACTAACATATATATATTATATTTATGTATTATGTATTTGTGTATTATATTTATTTATTTATATATAATGCAAATATCGCGAATAAGTTATACAAGATGCAAAACAACCAGGTGAATGATAGCTCTAGGTCTTTCGTGTTGCACTCAACACATCATCAGGAGCTTGCAATGTTGCAGAAAAGAGGAGGAGCCCCTCACCTCTCTCTCATAGGGAACAAAAGATGCTCCCTGTCAAAGAGAGAGATTAAAGTATACATAGACATTTATCGTCTGGGTAATATTTTATCTGCTAATTAACACTGAAAGTATACTTGTTAACGTCAAGTAATTATCATTGTCGTAGTCGTTAATTACTTCCTAACTCATTACTGCTAGAGTCATGTAGTGTACCCCCATGTGTTCTACAATGTTGAATGTTAAACACAATGTTTATGTTGCTGTGTATTGGTTACCCAGCGGCCATAATTCTGAAATATTTCAATATGAAAGAATAATTTACTCTCCTGCCTCTGGTTTACGTGATTTATTCTGTAAATGTTTTCTGTCCTCATTATCCTGTTGTTTATTAAAGAAAACTCTTTTTTTATGATCTGATTGCTAGTTATTTGTTTAAAATCAACTTTTTCCGTCACGATTAAGAGGAAAACTTTTACAGTAATGGGAAGGCGCTAAGCCCGTAAGGTTCATCAAGCGCTTCCGTTAAGTGAGTCGTTTATCTAAAACAAATATTTTCACGTTGAATATAAAATTTATTCTTTACAAAACTACAAAAAATTATCCTCTTGATCAGAGTAAAGTTATCTGGTGTGTAGAAAACCTTTCTTTGCCATAACACACCTGCTGCCGCGTCCACAATCAACAGTATCTGAAACAAGTGAACATCATCCGGGCGAAACGTCGTCACACCAAAAGCTGGTGCTGCAACCTGTCTTTTCTTGCTTACTTTTACCAACAGTTCGTCAGTAGGATCGAGGGTAAGGTGTGGCGAATTATTACCATGGAAGCGCTAAATCCGTGGAGGTCATAGAGCGCTGGTGTGTCCAATGAAGGTAATCAGTTGGAGGGTAGCCGCTGACTGTGACCAATACCAGACATAATTGTTTGGGATATAGCCTTGGCACGGTAATGTTTATGTAGCTATATCCTACATGCATATATTATATTCACTGTCATGTATAATGATGTTTATGTTGCAACATCTTACATGTCTATATCCACTGTAAGATAAGTACACTGAGACGTGTACATATCTCAGCATATATATATTTTTCCGTCTATATACACTGAGAGTTTATTTCAATGCTTATTTTAGTGATTAAAGTATTGTTGACTTGTAGTAGGGAAGCGGCACGCAGCCTTAATGGCCCTCCTGTAGTACATGGGTTTTAAACGCAATAAATCAATCAACATCCACTGTCACGTATAATTGTGATTATGCAGGAATATCTGACATATACATAACATGCATGGCTATGTGCGGTACACTGCAAGCCAAGAATGTTATTACACTGTCACACGTATTTAATCATCTGCTGGTACTTGCAGCAATTTCGAATGTGTAAAAATAAAGAGCAACAGACGTTTATGTGCTAAATGGATTTATGTGCTATATTATTTTGCAGGAGGAGAGTATATGATTTGGTTCTCAATAAGTGAATTATGTGGGAGGCGAGGAAGAGGATGAGGAGGTAAAGGAAGAGAGAAGGAAGAGAGGATAAGAAGACATAGAATGTGGAGTATGAGGAGCAAGAGGACTAAGAGGTGGGTTTGGCCACTAGCATGTGGGCGTGGTCACATGCAAGGGTCAGGGTCCAGACGACCTTGGACGGTCACTGACCAGGGGATGGCGGGCTGGTTTTATATTTAACAAAGTCACCACCAACAGCAGTGTGCTGCTAGCTAATTCTGTATACATTACACAGTGGGGACATAAACCACCTATGATTCCCTCTCATTTCATCACAGACTGTGTTTTACACAAGCGAAAATTTGTCAGCGTGAGCTGCGACATCTCAATACACACACACATACATACATACACACACACACACACACACACACGCGCCACACACACACACACACACACCTCGGCAAAGGAGAAAGACCTTGGAGTGAGTATAACGCCAAGCACGTCTCCGGAGGCACACATCAACCAGATAACTGCGGCAGCATATGGGCGTCTGGCAAACCTTAGATTAGCGTTCCGTTACCTTAACAAGGAATCGTTCAAGACACTGTACACCGTGTACGTCAGGCCCATACTAGAATATGCAGCACCAGTCTGGAACCCACACCTGGTCAAGCACGTAAAGAAACTAGAGAAAGTGCAAAGGTTTGCGACAAGGTTAGTTCCACAACTCAGGGGTCTGTCTTATGAAGAAAGATTGAGGGAAATAGGACTAACAACACTGGAGGAAAGAAGGGTCAGAGGAGACATGATAACGACATACAAAATACTGCGGGGAATTGACAAGGTAGATAGTGACAGGTTGTTTCAGAGAGGGAACACAGAAACAAGGGGACACAACTGGAAGCTGAAGACTCAGATGAGTCAAAGGGATGTCAGGAAACATTTCTTCAGCCACAGAGTAGTCAGGAAGTGGAATAGTCTAGAGAAAGATATAGTGGAGGCAGGAACCATACATAGTTTTAAGACAAGGTATGATAAAGCTCATGGAGCAGGGAGAGCAGAGACCCAGTAGCAGACAGCGAAGAGGCGGGGCCAGGAGCTGAGTCTCGACCCCTGCAACCACAATTAGGTGAGTACACACACACGCACACACAAGCCTGGTCCAGCAACTGGCTCCTGGAGTTCAACCCCACCAAGTGCAAAGTCATGAAGATTGGGGAAGGGCAAAGAAGACCGCAGACGGAGTACAGCGTTGGGGGGTCAGAGACTGCAAACCTCAATCAAGGAAAAAGATCTTGGGGTGAGTATAACACCAGGAACATCTCCTGAGGCGCACATCAACCAAATAACTGCTGCAGCATATGGGCGCCTAGCAAACCTAAGAACAGCATTCCGACATCTTAATAAAGAATCGTTCAGGACCCTGTACACTGTGTACGTTAGGCCCATACTGGAGTATGCAGCACCAGTTTGGAACCCACACCTAGCCAAGCATGTGAAGAAGCTCGAGAAAGTGCAAAGGTTTGCAACAAGACTAGTCCCGGAGCTAAGGGGTATGTCCTACGAGGGGAGGTTAAGGGAAATAGACCTGACGACACTGGAGGACAGGAGAGATAGGGAGGACATGATAACAACATATAAGATACTGAGAGGAATTGACAAAGTGGACAGAGACAGAATGTTCCAGAGATGGGACACAGCAACAAGGGGACACAGTTGGAAGTTGAAGACTCAGATGAATCACAGAGAAGTTAGGAAGTATTTTTTCAGTCACAGAGTTGTCGGGAAGTGGAATAGTTTAGGAAGCGATGTAGTGGAGGCAGGCTCTATACATAGTTTTAAGCAGAGGTATGATAAAGCTCATGGCGCAGGGAGAGTGACCCAGTAGCGGCCAGTGAAGAGGCGGGGCCAGGAGCTTTGAATCGACCCTGCAACCACAACTAGGTGAGTACAACTAGGTGAGTACACACACGCACACACACACACATACACACAGTAGTGAGCCGTGTGGGGCACCATTAATCCCAGCCATGATTTACATCACTGACAAAGTGTCTGGAAGCAGGACTTACTAGAGTAATAATAACTCACACTGACTCACCTATCACACATTAAAACACAAATTAATGAACCAATTTTCTTCATTATACATTACAACACAAAATTAATTGGACAATTTCAGAGGTAATGTTTCGCCAGAAAGTCAAGTTGGTCGACTGGGTGACTTTGTTGGTCGACTGGGTGACTTAGTTGGTCGACTGGGTGACTTTGTTGGTCGGGTTTATAGCCTTTTGACTGCACGAAGCTCATTAAGAATATGATTTACCTGTACACCACTAATCAAGAGCCGTTCAACGGCTTGACAAAGCTCCTGGAGAGCGAAACGTTGCCACAATAAAATGTTACATTAGTTGCACTTGTGTCCTTTTACCCAACATATTGTCAGTAATTCTACCAACATTATTACAATTAGCTAAGAATACTTTAGTACCTAAAATAAAAATTAGAGTAATTTGCAAATACACTAAGAAATATACACCTCTCGATGTATATATGACTTTCAAAGGAAGGCAAAAACAACTTGTAAATGCTCCAAGTTGGACCGAAACGTCCTAAGTTTCTCTCTTCTATGTATGAGTTAATGTTTTTTTCTAGTTGCAGCTCTTGTTATTGTTATTATTATTATATTATTATAATTATCATTATATTATTATAGTATTAATTATTACTTTACTATATTTTTTAACACATCGGCCGTCTCCCACCAAGGCAGGGCGGCCCGAAAACTTTCATCATTCACTCCATCACTGTCTTGCCAGAGGCGTGCTTACACTACAGTTATAAAACTGCAACATTAACACCCCTCCTTCAGAGTGCAGACACTGTACTTCCCATCTCCAGGACTCAAGTCCGGCCTTCAGAGTGCAGACACTGTACTTCCCATCTCCAGGACTCAAGTCCGGCCTTCAGAGTGCAGATACTGTACTTCCCATCTCCAGGACTCAAGTCCGGCCTTCAGAGTGCAGAAACTGTACTTCCCATCTCCAGGACTCAAGTCCGGCCTTTAGAGTGCCGGCACTGTACTTCCCATCTCCAGGACTCAGGTCCGGCCTTCAGAGTGCAGACACTGTACTTCCCATCTCCAGGACTCAAGTCCGGCCTTCAGAGTGCCGGCACTGTACTTCCCATCTCCAGGACTCAAGTCCGGCCTTCAGAGTGCCGACACTGTACTTTCCCTCTCCAGGACTCAGGTCCGGCCTGCCGGTTTCCCTGAATCCCTTCATAATTATTACCTTGCCTACACTCCAATAGCACGTCAAGTCCTAAAAATCATTTGTCTCAATTCGCTCCTATCTAACACGCTCACGCACGCTTGCTGGAAGTCCAAGCCCCTCGTCCACAAAACCTCCTTTACTCCCTCCCTCCAACCTTTCCTAGGCCGATCCCTACCCCACCTTCCCTCCACTATTAGTAGTACTATTATATTTTCAAACACTCCACATTTAACTATAGTTCTTAATTCGCAGGTAGAAGCAGTCCCAGGTATCTGTACACTGATAAAGTGAAAACTAGTGCTGGAGGTCGCGTGACAACCTCCCACACTAGTAAAGCAACTACGACGTCACTAGTAAAGCAACTACGACGTTACTAGTAAAGCAACTACGACGTTACTAGTAAAGCAACTACGACGTCACTAGTAAAGCAACTACGACGTTACTAGTAAAGCAACTACGACGTCACTAGTAAAGCAACTACGACGTCACAAACGACTTTAAGGTGCCCACAAAGTCCAATAAAAAGTCATAATCATAAATTCAAATATAAAAAAACTAGGGTAATTACAGTGCTATATTAAAAAATACATAAATACAAAGAATAATTATGTAATCAATAAGTTTATTAAAAAATATATATAATAATCGCAAGCTGAAACATAATACAAAATTCTAAAGTAATCAAAGTACGAAATAAAAATCCAATATAATCAGTTTAACAATAACAAATATCACAATATAATCACAAAGGTCGGTGATTACTTTTCCTGGTGGAATTATTTCTCGTTCTTTCCTTCTGATACTAATAACGCCAGTCATGATGTAGTTAATTATTATTATTATTAGCGGAATTATTGCAGGTTAAGGCCAGACACGGTACAGCTGCCGTTCTTGTCACTGTCCTTGTTGTTGTTGTTGTGTGTCAGTGAGGATGTTCTTGTTGCTGCTTCTGGTCAGCGGTCACCAACAACCTAACTGACTCAACAAATCGTAATAACACTATTGTAAACAAACAGCAGCCCTGGGGTTTTACGACTCACTCGCCATGGCTTTCAATTCCCTGGTTTGCCAACAACCTATTTCACAACTCTAGGACAGCAGCTGTGCACTACACACTCAAGACAGTGTTTGGATGTATGAAATACCTTCTTAATAAAAGCCATACACCTCTGAGCTTCATAAAGTCATCACTTGATAAAGCTTCACCCTGAGCAAAATTGTTATCCCAATATAAAGCTTGTTCTGCATACTTTATTTTCGCACCTACAGTATACTGTCGCGCTAATGACAAAACTAATCAACTTCCCTAACTTCTCGTAATTAACTGCTTCTAGAGCATGATCAAATAGTTATAACTAAAGTTAAGACTGAATTAAGCCACATGACCCGCAGCTGGAGATTTTGGTCATCTGACCGAGGCCTTCCGCTGGCTTACCGGTCCACCCCTTTAAAAACTGTGGTTATGATTATAACCATTTTTTTTCTCTGCTAGAGTGTAGAGTTTCTATCAACAATAACTTACTATCATCAAGAACTAAAAAAACAAAATCAACACAGTTTTTCTTCTTCACACAATCTGCCGATACTCCAGCTTAAAAAAAAAAAATATTCACTTAATCACTTGGACAAAATTGTAATATCCTTATGCAGATTTTACCTTCGAGATAATGTGTGTGAAAACGCACAGTCATTGAACGTGATTATCGCTATTATATTTTTCCCCGTGAAGGCTGACCTTTATAATGCAAATCCTGGGCGCCCCAAGGCCTATTGTCATGACCTAGTGAATATTAGACAGCGCTTCAGTAGGTATTAAGAGAGGATGTACTGCATATTAGACAGCTCTTAAATAGGTACTAAAGGAGGATGTATAGGATATTAGACAGTTCTTAAATAGGTATTAAGGGAGAATGTACAGGTTATTAAATAGCTCTTCATTAGATATGAAGCGGCTTTTCAAAATGTAGTAAAAGGCTGTTCAATACGTATTGAACAGCTGTTCAATAGGTAGGACAAGTGTTGAAGAATTTCTTGTATCAAGATCCCATGATGTTGCAGTGTCTGACAGATGTGATAAATGGTTTTGAAAACCGACGAGTTGAAGATTGAGACACTTCTGCAACATATGGGAATCTTTATTAAAGCGTATTTCAATAAACACTAAACTGGTGTTCAAGAGACGTTAAACTGGGGTTAAATGAGCATTCAGTGATTCCTCACAAACACGTGCGTCCACACACGTGGAACTGTTTGTAAACATTGCGCTGACGTCACTAGAGCCACTTTCTATTGTGGAGGTAAGTTTTGTTTTCCTCTTGGACGCTTCTCTCTCTCTCTCTCTCTCTCTCTCTCTCTCTCTCTCTCTCTCTCTCTCTCTCTCTCTCTTCTCATATCCGCGACAAAAGATGCATCACGGACGTGCGTAAAGCTTTTTTTTTTCAAACAGAATTATATCAGAATGGAAAACAAACTACCTGCTGAAGCTGTAAGAACTACCTGCTGAAGCTGTAAGACCTACCTGCTGAAGAATGCCCCGTGGCTAAAGCTCTCGCTTCACAAGGCGAGCGTCTGGGTTCGATTCCCAGCGAGGGTAGAAACATTGGGCGTGTTTCTCTACACCGGTTGTCTATGTTCACCCATCAGTAAAATGGAAACCTGGGAGTTAGTGGACAGGCGTGGGTCGCATCCTGGGACAAAACTGACATAATTTGCCCGAAATGTTCTGCATAACAAGTATGTCATTGATGTCAGCTATGGTCTGTACACCTTGTACATGTACTAGTAGAAATAAAGGTATCATGTACGAACTCCCTGCTGAAGTTGTAAGAACCACCTGCTGAAGCTGTAAGACCTACCTACGGAAGCTGTAACCGCGACGTCAACATCATTCAAGAACCAGCTGGACCAGCATATTGAAAACATAGGACTCACCCTGATGCTATGGTTGGGGGCAAACTGAATAACGATCAATCGATCTCATTTGTTCAAATGTAATGTCATTAATTCCTATGATCCTTCTGAGGAGGAGGGCTGCCTGCTAGCGCCATGTGACGTCAGGCTAGCAAGGAAGCCTGGCTATAGCTGCTGCCAAGGAGTCTATCTATAAGTTTACATATGTTGGCAGTTGTTGTGGCAGCTACACCAGTGGCCAGAGTTACCGAGATATTTGTTGCGAAGTTGTTCAGTGTATCCAGCTGTTCCCGTCTACGTGGACACAGTAGTAGTATCTAGAAGTTGTATCACTAGTGGAATAACATGAGTACTTGTGGAAGGGGCAGTACTGAAAGTAGAGGTGCCTTTCACTCACTTCTATCTCTTATATAATTTTTGTACATTTTTCCAATATGGGATGGCATATTATTACCCCCCTGTTTGAACATTTAGTCAGTACATGATAGTCCATAAACTAGATAGAAGTAATTAAGCTTCAACAGTCAGCCTTGGTTGATTTAAGTCCTCTGCTATGTCTTTCCAGTAGTTACAGCACAACACCATACATCCATTGAAAGCTTACATACTGTTGAAAAGGTCCACCATACTAGTGGAGTGTCAGTGTAGTTACTCGACACACCAGTTGAGTGCTGTGTCGTAATGTTACAACACCAGTTGAGTGCTGTGTCGTAATGTTACAGCACCAGTTGAGTGCTGTGTCGTAATGTTACAACACCAGTTGAGTGCTGTGTCGTAATGTTACAACACCAGTTGAGTGCTGTGTCGTAATGTTACAACACCAGTTGAGTGCTGTGTCGTAATGTTACAACACCAGTTGAGTGCTGTGTCGTAATGTTACAACACCAGTTGAGTGCTGTGTCGTAATGTTACAGCACCAGTTGAGTGCTGTGTCGTAATGTTACACACCAGTTGAGTGCTGTGTCGTAAGATCGTTGTACAACACCAGTTGAGTGCTGTGTCGTAATGTGTTACTTGCAAAACCCAGTTGAGTGCTGTGTCGTAATGTTACAACACCAGTTGAGTGCTGTGTCGTAATGTTACAACACCAGTTGAGTGCTGTGTCGTAATGTTACAACACAAAAACTACACGTGTGCTATGTTGTAAGGTCACAACAGGAAAACGTCCCTTCCTACTCTATATCCCCTCCCATCCTATATTCCCTCCCGTCTCCACCATCCTATATTCCCTCCCGTCTCCACCATCCTATATTCCCTCCCGTCTCCACCATCCTATATTCCCTCCCGTCTCCACCATCCTACCATCCTATATTCCCTCCCGTCTCCACCATCCTATATTCCCTCCCGTCTCCACCATCCTATATTCCCTCCCGTCTTCACCATCCTACCATCGTATATTCCCTCCCGTCTTCACCATCCTACCATCGTATATTCCCTCCCGTCTTCACCATCCTACCATCGTATATTCCCTCCCGTCTCCACCATCCTACCATCCTATATTCCCTCCCGTCTCCACCATCCTATATTCCCTCCCGTCTCCACCATCCTACCATCGTATATTCCCTCCCGTCTCCACCATCCTACCATCGTATATTCCTCCGTCTCCACCATCCTACCATCGTATATTCCCTCCGTCTCCACCATCCTATATTCCCTCCCGTCTCCACCATCCTATATTCCCTCCCGTCTCCACCATCCTACCATCGTATATTCCCTCCCGTCTCCACCATCCTATATTCCCTCCCGTCTCCATCATCCTATATTCTCTCCCGTCTCCATCATCCTATATTCCCTCCCGTCTCCATCATCCTATATTCCCTCCCGTCTCCATCATCCTATATTCCCTCCCGTCTCCACCATCCTACCATCGTATATTCCCTCCCGTCTCCACCATCCTATATTCCCTCCCGTCTCCACCATCCTATATTCCCTCCCGTCTCCACCATCACCTCGTGGCTACCTTACTTTTCTTACACAATTCCTACTATTAACTCATTAGTGCTTCCCAGAAACTGTCAAATATAATTTTCTTTATTTAAAGTTAGGTCATGTTCGGTTAGGTTACCTGAGACTATAAAACATATCAGTCAGTCACGGTACTGCGCCTTTTTGCTCTTCACAAATAAGAAAATAAAGTAAAGCGGCCCAACACTTCGATATGGTGGTGGCTGAGCAATACTTGGAAACGTACAATAAACTTAAATCTGCAACGTTCAATAAACTTAAATTTGCAACGTTCAATAAACTTAAATCTGCAACGTTCAATAAACTTAAATCTGCAATGTTCAATAAACTTAAATCTGCAACGTTCAATAAACTTAAATCTGCAACGTTCAATAAACTTAAATCTGCAACGTTCAATAAACTTAAATCTGCAACGTTCAATAAACTTAAATCTGCAACGTTCAATAAACTTAAACCTGCAACGTTCAATAAACTTAAATCTGCAACGTTCAATAAGCTAGAATCAGGTCGCCGCACACTGGGTGTGTGCTCAGTCTTGGTGTCCATAACGTATATATGGGTGGGCCGGGACTATATAACCTTGGCACTCCCTAGCGTGTAATTTTAAAAAAGGCATCCCAAAGATCACTTGCCTGTGCCTGGCCCCACTTTCAACACGTCGCGGCCTCGATGCCTTACGTCACACCACAAAAAAGAGCCTCTAGTCTAACTTATGAATAATTATGCAATAGAAACTAGATTTGTTTTGTCTAGAAGTGCTTCTAAAAGGAAATATGCACAGGTATTCCTACAGGGCTTATTGAAAAAAAATTGTATAAACAATTTATTGGGTAAAAAAAAAATATTATTTCTATTTGCTTAAAACATCCAGAGGAAATTTGAATAAAAATAACTAGTTTAAGTTTAATTCAGAGACACAACCTATGTGTTTGCAGAAGAATAAACGGTATCAAATATGTTTTGGTATCAAGTGAAACTTGACACTGGGGATAAGGTGAGACGTGTAGAGGGTGTAGGACGCAGGAGGCAGGACATGTAGGGTGTAGGACGCAGGAGGCAGGACATGTAGGGTGTAGGACGCATGAGGCAGGACATGTAGGGTGTAGGACGCAGGAGGCAGGACATGTAGGGTGTAGGACGCAGGAGGCAGGACATGTAGGGTGTAGGACGCAGGAGGCAGGACATGTAGGGTGTAGGACGCAGGAGGCAGGACATGTAGGGTGTAGGACGAGGAGGCAGGACATGTGGGTGTAGGACGCAGGAGGCAGGACATGTAGGGTGTAGAACGCAGGAGGCAGGACATGTAGGTGTAGGACGCAGGAGGCAGGACATGTAGGGTGTAGGACGCATGAGGCAGGACATGTAGGGTGTAGGACGCAGGAGGCAGGACATGTGGGTGTAGGACGCAGGAGGCAGGACATGTAGGGTGTAGGACGCATGAGGCAGGACATGTAGGGTGTAGGACGCATGAGGCAGGACATGTAGGGTGTAGGACGCAGGGAGGCAGGACATGTAGGGTGTAGGACCAGGAGGCAGGACATGTAGGGTGTAGGACGATGAGGCAGGACATGTAGGGTGTAGGACGCAGGAGGCAGGACATGTAGGGTGTAGGACGCATGAGGCAGGACATGTAGGATGTAGGACGCAGGAGGCAGGACATGTAGGGTGTAGGACGCAGGAGGCAGGACATGTAGGGTGTAGGACGCATGAGGCAGGACATGTAGGGTGTAGGACGCAGGAGGCAGGACATGTAGGGTGTAGGACGCAGGAGGCAGGACATGTAGGCTACTGGCAACATTACCCACTTATTACCACTCTCCTCCACGCACAACAACCTGGTTTTTTTTTCGAAAGAGAAAGAAGAAATATGAAGAAAGAGGAGAATAAGAAGGAATAGGAAGAGGAATGAGTAAAGATGGAAGGGAGGAAGAGAAGGACTGAGGGGAGAAACCGAAGCAGGTGGAGATGAAAAACGGGGATGAAGATGAGATAATAATGATGATAACGATAATGAAAAGTGATGAGGAAAATGAAGAGACAGTAGCAGTAGCCGTTGTTCCTGTTGCTGCAAAAACAAAAGCAACACCAGCTGCAACAGCATCAACAGCAGTATTTACTAACAAGCAACACCAGCTGCAACAGCATCAACAGCAGCATTTACTAACAAGCAACATTGGATGGTCTCCAGCATCTCGTCGTGTTAAATATATAGCAAAAGTCATATATTTCTTTTTTCCCAGTAGAGCACCGTTAAGGCAGCAGAATACCACAAGAAGTACGTACAGTGCTGGAGCACGTCTCAGTTTACCTGAAGTACGTACAGTGCTGGAGCACGTCTCAGTTTACCTGAAGTACGTAGTGCTGGAGCACGTCTCAGTTTACCTGAAGTACGTACAGTGCTGGAGCACGTCTCAGTTTACCTGAAGTACGTACAGTGCTGGAGCACGTCTCAGTTTACCTGAAGTACGTAGTGCTGGAGCACGTCTCAGTTTACCTGAAGTACGTACAGTGCTGGAGCACGTCTCAGTTTACCTGAAGTACGTACAGTGCTGGAGCACGTCTCAGTTTACCTGAAGTACGTACAGTGCTGGAGCACGTCTCAGTTTACCTGAAGTACGTAGTGCTGGAGCACGTCTCAGTTTACCTGAAGTACGTACAGTGCTGGAGCACGTCTCAGTTTACCTGCAGTACGTACAGTGCTGGAGCACGTCTCAGTTTACCTGAAGTACGTACAGTGCTGGAGCACGTCTCAGTTTACCTGAAGTACGTACAGTGCTGGAGCACGTCTCAGTTTACCTGAAGTACGTACAGTGCTGGAGCACGTCTCAGTTTACCTGCACACTCTTATAGCTACTGCACGATCACAATGTTTACATGTAATATATCACCAGGCTGACGTTTACACACCTAATTTATCACCATACTGATGTTTACACAGCTGATGTATCACTACATTAATGTTTACACAGCTGATCAGTGCATCAGCTAATGAATGTAAACACAGCTGATCATCAAAGTATCTATATAAACATATATTATCAGCACATCAGCTGATAAATGTAAACACAGCTGATTAGCACATCAGCTGATAAATATAAACAGCTGATAAATGTAAATACAGGTCATCAGCCCACTCTTGCACCACCACTACTACACAAACAGCAGCTGCAGCAGTCATAATACAGTGTACAAGTGACCGTGATGACAACAAATTACTGTTCTATACTCCAGGTTACCGCCCAGCCCCTGCCATCACGTCGGATGAGCACCGCCTTGAGTACGCTTATGACATACTAACACTGCCAAATGTAACACAAAAAGCGGTTGGAGTCAGTTTTACCAATTGAAGAGGGCAGGAAGTAATCCCAAATGATCCAAGGAAATGGAGGGTTGCTGTAGCTCCCTGGATCAAGAGCCCTTCACCATCATCAAAGAACCCCCCCCTCCCCTTCCTTGAAGGTTTTTCTAGGTGAATGACATTTTTTAATTTGCAGGTTAAGAGCTGTCATCCTAACTCATTTACAGGGTAACAGCTGTTATCCTGCCTCAACTCCTTTACTGGATAAGGGCATCCCCATCTGAGGTATGCTAGCATTCCCTCCACCCCGACGAATGACACCCAAGACACTACTAAACCCAGGCACTAATAATTTAGTGCTAAGTGAACAAGGGGCAAAAGGTTTAAAGTGACTCACCTATGTCTCCACACTCTGAGAATGAAACCTTGGTACGTTGGTTGTGAGACAGAGAAGAGAGAGAGAGAGAGAGAGAGAGGGAGGCAGAAACGCATTACCAGCACCCTATAACTAACAGCGTGTAGCAGCAGGTTAAATATACGCAAGTATTTAAAGTATAATACCTATGCTAATAAGCTCTGAGTTTGACATTACTATGAGCTGTTATTATGTTCAAACATGTAGTCTATCTGTTGTCTCCCACATAATGTCAGTTTTATATATATATATATATATATATATATATATATATATTATATTGTGTGTGTGTGTGTGTGTGTTTTTGTGTGTGTTGTGTGTGTGTGTGTGTGTGTTTTGTGTAGTGTGTAGTTGTCATTTATATCTGTAACGGAATGTTGTTAACTTCAAAACATTCATTGTATAATGGAGGGTTTTTGCATTATTCATGGTGGAAGCTAGAGTATTTAGATAATAGTCAATAACAGTGAGTATTGTTAACTAATGAGTATAGTCACATTAGTAGCTGGTAAAAATAATAGTAGTAGTAGTAGATAGTGTTGCTCCTCGTGTTGTAGCTGGTGTTGGTGTTGGGGATGACGCTTGTCGGTGGTACAAGGTTCCTCGTGTTGTAGCTGGTGTTGGTGTTGGGGATGACGCTTGTCGGTGGTAGAAGGTTCCTCGTGTTGTAGATGGTGTTGGTGTTGGGGATGACGCTTGTCGGTGGTAGAAGGTTCCTCGTGTTGTAGCTGGTGTTGGTGTTGGGGATCGCTGGGGACGGTTTGGGGGGGGTCTTTGTCGGTGGTAAAGGTTCCTCGTGTTGTAGCTGGTGTTGGTGTTGGGGATGACGCTTGTCGGTGGTAGAAGGTTCCTCGTGTTGTAGATGGTGTTGGTGTTGGGGATGACGCTTGTCGGTGGTAGAAGGTTCCTCGTGTTGTAGCTGGTGTTGGTGTTGGGGATGACGCTTGTCGGTGGTAGAAGGTTCCTCGTGTTGTAGATGGTGTTGGTGTTGGGGATGACGCTTGTCGGTGGTAGAAGGTTCCTCGTGTTGTAGCTGGTGTTGGTGTTGGGGATGACGCTTGTCGGTGGTAGAAGGTTCCTCGTGTTGTAGATGGTGTTGGTGTTGGGGATGACGCTTGTCGGTGGTAGAAGGTTCCTCGTGTTGTAGCTGGTGTTGGTGTTGGGGATGACGCTTGTCGGTGGTAGAAGGTTCCTCGTGTTGTAGATGGTGTTGGTGTTGGGGATGACGCTTGTCGGTGGTACAAGGTTCCTCGTGTTGTAGATGGTGTTGGTGTTGGGGATGACTAGTCTGCGCTTGGATTGCGTTGGATAAAGAAGGTTCTTGTGGGGATGCAAGACTCAGTGAGGACTTCCTCCTGCGTCTGGGATCACAAGCCTTGATTGATGGTGTTGGTGTTGGGGATGACGCTTGTCGGTGGTAGAAGGTTCTTGATGCAAGACTCCAGTGAGGACTTCCCTCCTGCGTCTGGGATCACAAGCCTTGATTGACTTGTATCACCCTGACGTAAACATACGTCTCCAGTATATGCAACATGCACTATGAATTATGTATCTAAACAACCAGCTACTTTTGCAGCTAATCTTTTACAGCATGTCATCTGCAGCATGCCATCTGCAGCATGCCATCTGCAGCATGCCATCTGCAGCATGCCATCTGCAGCATGCCATCTGCAGCATGCCATCTGCAGCATGCCATCTGCAGCAGTGCTGATGTTTTTCTTGCAGCACACACTTCACAGCATGCTATTTTACAGCCTACTCTTACACTTTACTCATTACGTCATAATCTTCACAGCATACTTATTACATCACAATTTTTACAGCAAGCATTTTACAGCACACATTACATCATATTTTTTACAGCATACTTTTTTCAAGCATAATTTTTGCAACATAATTTTTAAAACGCTTTAACACCATACATTTCACAGTATATACTTTTTACAGCATATTTTTAACAGCCTATCTTTCTGGGCTTACTGAACATATGATTTATTTTGTAAAACCTGACTACTTCCCTCATACTCTCGAGGAGCTGCACGATCCTTACAGGTTTAGCGCTTCTCCATAAAAAAATAATTTTGCAAAGCTCATACATTTTTGTAAGACTGATTATTATTATTATTATTATTATTATTATTATTATTATTATTTGTATTGTTGTTGTTTTCAGAGAAACGCTGAATGCGTAGGGGCCATATAGTGCCTAAGGAATAAGGGGTTTGATTGGAGGAAGGCGAGGGTAGTTCCACTTCCTTGGATAAAGAGACCTTCACCAACATCAGGTGGTGTCACTTGAAGACTCTGCACGACTTTTAGGTTAGGTTAGGTAAGGTTCGTCAGGAAAGAGGACAAGTGTTTCCTGACGCGGGTCTTTCACGACTTTTGCTTTTCCATAAGTTTCTATACATTTTTTTTTAAATTGTTATTTTATACAACTATTGTTTCATGCCACCAGTGTTTTATATTGTTTCATACAACTATTGTTTTATGCCACCAGTGTTTTATATTGTTTTATACAACTATTGTTTTATGCCACCAGTGTTTAATACAACCATTGTTATACAACTTGGTTTATATAACTATTGTGTTATTCAATAATTTTGGTACAAGGAATCCTTCACAGGATATATACACCAAGAGGTATATGTCTCAGCCTATATATGCTGAGTTTACTTCAGTCTCTATTAAAGGTATTAAAGTCTTTGTGTCTGGTGGTGAACAGGTTACGTGAAGCCTTTTATGATCCCTTATGTAGTCGATAGGCTTGAAACCCCTTTGACCAAGCAAGGAAGTTTTTAACAAGGAATACTTCATTGTAAGACAAATGTTTGTTGTAGGATTATTTCTGGTGTTTGTTTATGTTTGTTGTTCAGCTCCTTGTCATCCCCAATTGTTAAGAACTTCCATGAATAAAACATATTGTATAATTTAGTGGGTGTCAGTGCAACTCTTGTTGTTGCTACTGTTGCTGCTTCTTCCTTTGATACAGCTGCTGTTGCTTCTTTAGCTAATATTGCTACTGCTACTGCTGTTGCTGCTTTTGATGTTTCTTCTGCTGATACTATTCCTGCTGCTTTTGCTACTGCTGTTGCTACGGCTAATGCTACTGCTGTTGCTACGGCTATTGCTACTGCTGCTGCTTTTGCTACTGTTGTTGCTACGGCTATTGCTACTGCTGTTGCTACGGCTATTGCTACTGCTGTTGCTACGGCTATTGCTACTGCTGTTGCTACGGCTATTGCTACTGCTGTTGCTACGGCTATTGCTACTGCTGTTGCTGCTATGCTACTGCTGTTGCTGCTATGCTACTGCTGTTGCTGCTATGCTACTGCTGTTGCTGCTATGCTACTGCTGTTGCTGCTATGCTACTGCTGTTGCTGCTATGCTACTGCTGTTGCTACTATGCTACTGCTGCTGCTTTTGCTGTTGCTACGGCTATTGCTACTGCTTCTGCTTTTGCTACTGCTGTTGCTATGGCTATTGCTACTGCTGCTGCTTTTGCTACTGCTGTTGCTACGGCTATTGCTACTGCTGTTGCTATGGCTATTGCTACTGCTGCTGCTTTTGCTACTGCTGTTGCTACGGCTATTGCTACTGCTGTTGCTACGGCTATTGCTACTGCTGCTGCTTTTGCTACTGCTGTTGCTACGACTATTGCTACTGCTGTTGCTACGGCTATTGCTACTGCTGCTGCTTTTGCTACTGCTGTTGCTACGGCTATTGCTACTGCTGTTGCTACGGCTATTGCTACTGCTGTTGCTACGGCTATTGCTACTGCTGCTGATTTTGCTACTGCTGTTGCTACGGCTATTGCTACTGCTGCTGCTTTTGCTACTGCTGTTGCTACGGCTATTGCTACTGCTGCTGCTTTTGCTGCTGCTGTTGCTACGGCTATTGCTACTGCTGCTGCTTTTGCTACTGCTGTTGCTACGGCTATTGCTACTGCTGTTGCTACGGCTATTGCTACTGCTGTTGCTACGGCTATTGCTACTGCTGTTGCTACGGCTATTGCTACTGCTGCTGCTTTTGCTACTGCTGTTGCTACGGCTATTGCTACTGCTGTTGCTACGGCTATTACTACTGCTGCTGCTTTTGCTACTGATGTTGCTACGGCTATTGCTACTGCTGCTTTTGCTACGGTGGATGTTACTTTTGATACGGCTGCTGTTGTTGCTGTTATTTCTACTGCTGCTAATACTGCTCTGCAATACCCAGTTAGTGTTCCAAACTCAGCGTGTGTTCAGCACCCAGCCAGTGTTCGATACTCAGCGTGTGTTCAGCACCCAGCCAGTGTTCAATACTCAACGTGTGTTCAGCACCCAGCCAGTGTTCAATACTCAACGTGTGTTCAGCACCCAGCCAGTGTTCAATACTCAACGTGTGTTCAGCACCCAGCCAGTGTTCAATACTCAGCGTGTGTTCAGCACCCAGCCAGTGTTCAATTTTCAGCGTGTGTTCAGCACCCAGCCAGTGTTCGATACTCAGCGTGTGTTCAGCACCCAGCCAGTGTTCAATACTCAACGTGTGTTCAGCACCCAGCCAGTGTTCAATACTCAACGTGTGTTCAGCACCCAGCCAGTGTTCAATACTCAACGTGTGTTCAGCACCCAGCCAGTGTTCAATACTCAACGTGTGTTCAGCACCCAGCCAGTGTTCAATACTCAACGTGTGTTCAGCACCCAGCCAGTGTTCAATACAACGTGTGTTCAGCACCCAGCCAGTGTTCATGACAACGTGTTCAGCACCCAGCCTGTGTTCGATACTCAGCGTGTGTTCAGCACCCAGCCAGTGTTCAATAAAAGTGTGGAGTGTTCACATAAGCATTCATGACACTGACATACAAAGAGCAACTTACGGTTGAGAGAGTTGAGTATATGTAATGTATGTAGCGAGTATGTTAAGTATACACGGGGTAGCGTGTCGGTATGCAACGCTGCTCTTATCACTAACACGGCAGACAATTTGTGCCACGGTGCCGTGTTAATAAAGAACATGGCAGACATTTTGTGCCACGGTGCCGTGTTAACACGGAGGCTGTCTCCATGAGTGCTATCTGAAGGCCTCATAAATTATTCCTTGTTTTCAAGGTTTTCTTAGGCGCTGAATGATTAGTACAGGCTTAGCGGATTTTCGAGAATAAATAATAATAATAATAATAATAATAATAATAATAATAATAAAAGTATATATATATATACACTGAGAGTTCACCATAATCCCTATTTTAGGGACTTAAGTATTCATGGCTGGTAGTGAACAGGTTTACGTGTAGCCTTAATGAACTTTTATGTACCTAGTTGAGTCTTTAAAACCAGGCAACCGATAACTGTGTGTATGGCTTTGTGATAGCCCTTGTCGTCGAGGTAGAGAAGCAAAACTGCACCATATGTAAATAGTAAATGCTCAAAATAATTAAAATTTAGTTTTTTAAAGACTGGTGTGTGTGTGTGTTTGTGAGAGAGAGAAAGCCGAGTCTTTACCCTTGCATTCCAACACTACCGCTGCCAGCTACTGCTCAGGCTACATACATTATTATCTCAGTCAAATTTCTCAAAAACTGACCAGAGGGATCTTGAATGTAGGCTTGGGTGGGCATTATGGTTGTGGGGGCAGGTACTGAGCAGGCGGGAGTGGGGCGAGGGTGGGAGGCGGGCGTAAATGTGGGAGGGCGGAGACGGGGTGGTATGCTGGTACCACCACCACGCCCGCAAATTATCCCCTGTAGCAAGAGACATTACCGTAAAAAACTTATTACTGGCAAACCTCCGTAGGGTGACAACACCTGCTCCAGTTCTCTCTCTCAGACCGTTACAGCTCTCAATTGCCAATGCGATTCTCAAATGGCGACACTCAATGCAAATATCAGATAACTTGTGGGAGTTGCACTTCCTGAGTGTCTCAGTGTTCATTGTCTTTATAAGTTTTGGAAAATGAGCGTCACCTTCAGCCTCGCCTGGCTAGTGTATTAGTCTCTTGATTCTCTCTAACCTTCTATCACTACATTTAAGAAATATTGTTCAAGCAATGGTAGACGTTTTCAAAAGAAAACTGGACTAATAATAATAATAATTTTCAGATAATGAGGCGGTGACGGTGTATAGGCCTGCGGGCCGCTGGCATCAACAGCCTGTTTTATCAAGTAGTTAACAAGAGCTGCCAGGGTACAAGAACTCTCGAGTCCAGTGACAGGTATGTCTGGCTCATCTACTTTCTCTTATCCCTCCCTCCCATTCTCTTTTCTCTCGTTTCCTCAGTCCGTGCCTTTCTCCCCTTCATTCTCTCTTCTCCTTTCCTATTCGTTCCTTTCTCATTTTTTCCGAATAATATAAATCCTGCCTTTCTCTCCTTCCTCTTGTATTTCTCTCCGTGTCCCTCTCCGTTCGTCCTTCGCCCCTCTCCATCTTCCCTTTCTCTCCCTCCCCCCTCGCTGCCCCTAACAACTGGACAGGTATCCACACAAAAACGTTTCCCACCCGCCTGACCTTCGCTAAAATATCAACTTAGTTCAGAGTTGACCATCTAAAACCTCGGTGATTACATAACACTTCTCGTCACACTTACTCCATGTGCTTCTTTACCAGAGAGATAGACAGACAGAGATGAGAGAGAGAGCTGAGAAAGAGAGAAGTAGGCTAATAGGTGCGGAGCGAGGATGAGAGTGCTCAGAAGCTTCTTATAACAGCAGGTGGTCAGTAATAAGACATGTGTCACAATACAACAATAGGCTGTACAGTCGTAACAATACATACTGTTGAACAATGACTAACGAAGCTATGTGGGTAAGTACTACCCACTCAACACCTTCCCATCAAGACACGGCGAGCCATACCCATAGCAGATTACACATGGACTTCATACTCCCTTTCCAACCCCATTTTTCTCCCTTCCCATATCTTTCACCATTCCCTCCATATCCTGTTTCCCAAGTGGGAGGTTCCATGATGATGGTGAGGGGGCTCTTGTTCTAAGGAATTCGACCTGTGCTCCAATTCCTTGAATCGAGCCTGAATGAATGCCTTCCATTCCACCCAGAAGCTCTATGACCACTACAGGTTTAGCGCTCCCCAATTATATATATATATATATATATATATATATATATATATATATATATATATATATATATATATATATATATATATATATATAATTAGTTGCAATAATAGAGCTGGTGCGGTTAGCTATATTATGATAGTGGTTAAATTGCTTCATTACTTGTGTTATCTGGAGTATTATCACAACCCCCGCCACTCAACTCACATCATCACTAACCCCGACCCTCTTATCCTTGACCTCTCTTCTCTCTCCCCATCCTCAACACCTTATCTTCTATCTTCCTATCCTTCAATTCCACTCTACCTCTCTCTCATGTTATTATATCCACTTCCTCACCTATCTACTTTAGCATTCCATCCTTCACTTACCCTCCACTTCTCTAAGGGATAGTATCTGGAGGGTAACGTTGACGCACGAACGCAGATACCGACGTTCAGACGTAGACACAAGGACATAAAGACGGACACAAAATGACGTTGAAGCACAAATTCCAATACTCAAGACACAAAATAAAAGTACCGATAATTAAATTTTGCCAGAAAAGATAGACCTACATCTAGGTTTTAACATATAAAATGTACACATAGGCCAGGCCTATCCAATTTGTCTTCGTCATACGACGACCCGCAGAGGAAGCTTTGGGTCATCTGACCGAGGCTCTCCCTGGCTTACTGGTCCACCCCTTTAAAAAATGATGGTTATGATTATAACCATTAGATATAATTAAAAAAAAACATACATCATCTACCAGTACACAAGAATACACGTACCTCGACGTTTCCCGGGATACAATAATTTGTAAATATGATCACTATATTATAACACTGTACTGACCCTGGTACATCTGATAGGTACATACGCACGTCGGGTTCCTAATTACATATGAATAATTGTTCGGTGGCTAAGCAACCTCTTGGGAATAAAGACAATATTCAGAACAAGCTTTTATTACTGCCTTTCGCTCAGGGTTGAGCTTTATTAAGTCAGGATAAAGCTCAAACTTTAATTAAATATATTATATATCTACCCTGTTGGGTTGAGCTTTATTAAGTCAGGATAAAGCTCAAACTTTAATTAAATATATTATATCTCTACCCTGTTGGGTTGAGCTTTATTAAGTCAGGATAAAACTCAAACTTTAATTAAATATATTATATCTCTACCCTGTTGGGTTGAGCTTTATTAAGTCAGGATAAAGCTCAAACTTTAATTAAATATATTATATCTCTACCCTGTTGGGTTTCCACCCTGTTCAAATAATAATGGAACATGGTAGCAACCACACTTATGATACCAACAACTTGAGAAAAACAATGGACAAGCAACCTGGAAATGTCGTTCGTTTTCTAACGCACTCTCTCCAGCGTCAGTTTATGAATGTTCCCTGAGTATATAAAATTATTTACAATTTTATTTAAGGTTACGTTAGGTTTCGCTAGGTTAAGTTAAATTATGGTAACTTACATAAATTTACAATAAAAATATATATATAAAAGTCCGCAGTACGTCCAGCACCGGGGTATCAGTTAAAAATGTACACGTTTTCACTGCGTTGTGTGAATGTGGGTTGCATAATGGAATGCAACACTGAGGAAGTGAGGCATCAGCAGTGTGCAGGTCCGGGTCCTGCCACCAATGATTCGTATCTGTACGAGTCTTTGTTATTCAAATACCACCGCTGAGGGGTTACTGAGAGCTGGCTACCCTAACACCTCTATTGCTTCGTAACATGCACTCCATAAACCTATTGTTATACTGCACAATGTCTCCATCCAGTTCATGGTGCCTTCACTCAGTTCCTTGGATGAAGAACTCTGAAGAACTCCCTCCCCTTCCTTGGGGAGGGAGTAAAATCCCTAGGGTTTAGCACTTCCCCATGAATATAATTTTCCGTGAAGGCCAGGTTAGAGATGCAAGTATTTTTTCAGCAGTGCGACTGTTATTAGCTATTGTCAAATACTTTAACTATGGGCAAAATTCGGGATTATTATTATTATATTCAAGAATAAAACGCTAAACTCGAATTGATTATACGGTGATGAAGCTGTCTTTAGACTTGTGTGGTGTCTTGTGACAGTCACTGTCACCAGTGAGCACTAAAGCCCATTAAGCTGGCTCTCACAAACTTAACGAATGAATATGCATCAGGACCTGCAGTTCAACGAGCCCTCTACTGTAAGTAACGAACGTGTAGTTACCAACTATTTAAACGAAGTTGATGTATTTCCCGCTGCCAGACGTTATCAATCCCTTTCATGTAATTTGATTACACTGGTGTTAACTATTTATTAATATGAACCAGAGCTCTCATTAGATATATACCAAGTTAAGCTTGAGCTATCATCAGGTTCAACCTGAGCCTTCAAAATATTTTAATTTTTAAAACGCTACATAATCCTATGAATTTTTTTTAATAAGTAGCTAGACTGCGATTATATTCTTTAACATAATTATTAGCTAGGGCATTTTAATATCATCATAGCCATTGCCAACGAATACAAAATAAGCTAGCATTGTAATGTCATTAAACAAAGCAGCCTAGCTTATTCAACATTATAATTACTATATATGTTTTTGAATATCTAGCACTTTTAACTTGAGCTTCTAAATATGGCGTTTATTATCTTCAACAATAACGTAACGTCATAATCAAGTTTTTTATAATTTTATAACTTAAACTAACGAATATGTAGCCTAACAAAATTATATACATCGAGGCTAGCACAAGGTTAAACCATATTTGTGTATCCAAAATAAACTGCTTATGTGATATTCCTTAATGTCAAGCTGTGGCATTCCGAGCTTAGTACAGGCGCCAATTGAAACCAGTCTTGCACACTCATTTAAAAGCAAATGCTGCAATTGACATTTGGGTTAGATTAAACTCTGCAACAGACTGAAAAGTATAAAAACTAGACTTGTTTCGGTCGCTAGGTAATCACAGAAAGGCATCCACTGTAGCTTATAACACTGAGTCCCTTGTACCTCAACACATACCAAGATAGCATGGCCTCAGCCCAGGTTGGCCGGGTATAACTCTCAAACCTGGCCAGAGCCTAGTAAATGTACGTTAAAACCCGCAGGCAGCATAGGAGCTGCAATTCAATTCTTTCAGTCCCTTCATCCGAGTTGCATTACGCTGGTGAAGGACTCTTGAGTCAGGGAATTGGATATATACTCCACTTCCTTGACCAAATCTGATCATCGTCGTTTTCCCTGGCGCGAATACCCTATGGGTTTAGCGCTTGCCTGTAATAATAATAACAAATCTATAACAAAAAAAAAGGCACAATACCGTGACTGGAACAATACACAAATAACCCGCACATAGAAGAGAGGAGCTTACGCGCGAGAACGCGCGCCTGTACATGCCAATATTTCCATGAACTTTTCCCGAGCTGTATACAGTGTATCACAGTTGAACATTTGAAGCCGATCGTATGAAGCGTTCTTAAGTTATAAACGAAAATTTTGGAAGGAAAAAAATTCAGGCAATCACCTAAAGGTACCCCTTCGGAGATGCCTAATTATAGGGACTGACAGTACAAAAGATCAAATTGTGCAGCAGACTGAAAAGTTCAAAAGCTACTTAGTGACATGAATACAAAGTTGAAACTGCAACAGAATGAAGAGTGCAAAAACTAAAGGGAGTGGCATAGATACAAAGTACCAGGAAGACTAGGTCTAGGAAATATAGAGAGAAGCGAAGCACAGGAAGAAAATATCAACAGGTGGAAAGGTCAAGTGAAAAGATCAAAAGACGAACACTTGGCATTGTGTACTGGTCGAGGAGATGCAAAGGTCGAAGGGGAGTATGATAAGGTCGATAATTTTGGAATAGACCAATGTGATGATGAATAAAGTGCTATAGTCATAATAAATTTAGTGAGGCCCGTAGAAACAAAAGGGAATTATTATTACTATTATTATTTTTATTATATTCAAGGAGATGAGAAAGTTTTAAACCCGTAGGGAATGGGAAATAATAAGATTTGATACAAGAAAAGAGATGGTAGCTCCAATTCTTTGAATCAAGAACCCTTCACCAATATTAAGGCCTCCTCTCCCCTTCCCTTTGAAGGCATGAAAATATAATATGATGACAGCCTAGCGACTGGCTATAAGAACGTTCTGCCTACATTAATGAAAAAAAACATCTATTGACTTAACAGAGCAAAGACTTCCCTAATGTAACTGACATTCCTATGACAGTCGACTCTTCCCTAAGGCAATGGATTATTCCTTAAGGCAGTGAACTCTTTCCTAAGTCTGTGGACTCTTCCCTAAAGCAGTGAACTCTTCCCTGAGGCAGTGGACTCTTCCCTGAGGCAGTCGACTCTTCCTTTTAAGGCAGTCGACTCTTCCCTAAGGCAGACGACTCTTGAGTAAATCAGACACGTCCTTTATGAAGACTAACCTTGACGAAATTTTAGCTCGGCAAAAATGTAATAAAAATTCGTTGAATGATATAATTGGTGGCAAACTTGAGTTTTTCTCAGTGCTACCACCTGGGTATTAAAAAGCTGCAGCTGCGTGTAATCTGTAATAATGGCTTAACTATTTCCTCTGCTTCATAATAACGCATTTTCCACCACATGCTAGGATAGAAGAATAAAAGTTACAATACCGTGGCTGGAATAATTCACAAATAACCCACTCTTTGAAAAAAATCCAAAACACATTTCGGTCCTTCCGGGATCGTTTCCACCACGCGAGTGACTAAATAATGGTCAAGGACCTGCTGAAACGTCGTCTAGTCGTTTATTTACTTCTTAAGCGTGGGTTTGTTGTGAATTGTTGCTGCAAGGGTATCGTGACCTTTTATTCTCTGTAAAAGCAAAAGACCAACAGCATGTTAGGAATCCTGCACCATCAACATTTACCTTACACGACACGCGCACACAATAAACTAATTTTACACCGCAATCATTTGCTAAGCAATGCAACATCTACCGAATCTTTAACGTTAAAATAATCTTTGGTGACAATGAAAATTATTATTGTTGTTATTATTATTATTATTATTATTATTATTATTAATGTACAAACTTTAAGCCTTAGGATTTATACTGCATCTGAAAACAATAGGTAATCAGCTTCGATCCAATGGGTAATGTAGCTCCAACTCCTTGAATCAAGAGCCCTTGAGCAGCATGAAGCCTTCTCCCCCCAGTTGAAGGATCCTTGTGGTGCAGAAGGCGTCTCCCTACTTTATAACCTTGAACTCCGGAGTATGATAAACTTATGACCCATAATAGCCTGTTGGAGCCATATGAATGAGTCACTTAGATGCCTATCATATGAGTTCTTGCTATAGTGTCGAGCCTCAAGGAGAGTACTCAGATGATCTTTGAATGTTGGTATTGTCTGCCTGAGCAGAGGAGTCAAGATAACATCAATATTGTTGTTGTAGCAGGAGTTAAGTCAGCATCAACGTTACTGTGGAATTAAGAGTAAAGCCTTCATCAATACTGCTGTTATAGAATGAGAGAGTCAAGCCCACTATCTGTATTGTTCTTGCACTGTCAAGCCAGCATTAACAGTTCTAGTATTAAGAGTCAAGCCAACATCAATGAAGACATTTTGAATTCGTATGATTTGGGCATATAATTTCGATAATTTGTTGTTCTCACCAAGGCATGATATGATGACTCTAGGGGAAACATTCTCCATCCTTCGCCAATGTATATTACAAATTTGGTCTAACACATGCTGAGAACTTCTTCGTCAATATAGCTTCAGATACAGCAGCCAGAGGTGAGGTTTGTGTTACTGTCACCCACATGTGTACCTGCAACCCAGACTACGTAGTAGGACGGCTCGACTGCTAGCGCACTAAGCTCACACATAGAGGTCCGTGGTTCGATCCCCGGTACGGGTGGAAACATTAGGATGTGTTTCCTGAAGAAACCTGTCCCTGTTCACCTATCAGTAAAATCGGTACCTGGGTGTTAGTGGACTGGTGTGGGTCGCATCCGGGGAACAAAACTGACCTAATTTGCCAGAAATTCTCTGCATAACCAGGGTTTTCTATATGGTTGTAAGTCACTGATGTGAGCTAGGCCTGTATACACTACATATTCTTGTTATTGTTATCATCATCAATATCAGACCCCGTGCGCGCACCTCATACCCACACACACCATCACCATCCTCATCCTAGTGTAACAAACGAATTTCTCACGATTTCATTACTTTTATCTTGCGATGACAATCTTCAGTAAATAATGACTCTGGTCCCTCTCTTTGTCTAACGCTTGTTATCGCTTTCTCCCATTTCCATTACATGGCACTTATCCACATTACACTGACTCATCCATCTATTACACCACTTGTTCAACCTATCCAAGTCTTCTTGCAGGGATTTACATTCAGTTTTATTGCTTGTTTTACAAAGGATCTCAGCATCACTCGCCAAAGTATTTATATGGTCATCTATTATTCATGAGGAAGCGCTAAACCCGCAGGGGTCATACAGGGCCTAGGAAATAGAAGGAATCAAATAGAAGGGAAGATCCAATTCCTGGAAGTGTCTAGCCATTTATATAAAAAAGAAACAGGATGACTAAATACCAATACTTGTGGCAACCCCACTGGTGACATTACCCCACGAACACATTTTACCTTGTATCACTATCATACACCCGCTCTTAAGAACCTTCGTATGTTAGTATATATATATAAAATAAAAGCACGACTGCCAGAGATAATGCATTCACTGCCAGGTGTGTGAACAAGAACATGACAACACTGCCACGACGAGCCTTAGTGTTCCCTCCGCCATTATCTATTGATAAGAAACACATGTGCAACATTAGGAAACTTTTGTTTGTTAACGTTTCGCCCATTACGATCCTTATCAATCCAGTCAGATACATATACTTCTCGTATATGCACCCTTTCAGTATATGCACACTGAGATATATATATACACACCTCTCGATGTACATACACAAATATACACATCTCTCGGTATAGATGCCATGTCACAAAGCTGCACGTGTCAAAGTATAGTTCCTGGCAGCGTAAACAATACGAAGATGCACATGTGGTTTGCAAGAACCATTTGGGCGAGCGGTAATGGCACTCAAGCTGGTCATCAGTGCTCCATAACACACATGCAATTCACAAGCCCAGGTATACTGACTTAATTTTCTCTTTTCTTCTTCATGATTGGAGATAGAAGGGCTCATTCCCCCTTCCACCGCTCTCTCTCTCTCTCTCTCTCTCTCTCTCTCTCTCTCTCTCTCTCTCTCTCTCTCTCGTAGTGAATTACAGAAAATTTACTCACCAAACAGCTGTACCGTAAGTATAACATGTCTAAAACTGGTTCCCGTCGACTGCTAACAAAAACTTATCTCGTATTTCATTACCATCAACGTAATTTTTAGCTCACGATACTTTTTGCTGAAGACTCCTTCTTAATAATAATAATAATAATAATAATAATAATAATAATAATAATAATAATAATAATAATAATAATAATAATAAGAATAAGAATAAGAAGAAGAAGAAGAAGAATTTAATTCTACAATTACATGTCTATTATGAAACCTCAATAATTATAGGAACTAAACTAGAACTAAAACAATGTATAGTTATTACTAGACTGTAGTGGTATCTATTAGATAAGAGGTATATTATTATTATTATTTTTATATTTACTACTGCTTGTTATTATTTATATTTTTGTCATTATTTTATTTTTTACATTATATTAGTCTACACATGCATTTATTTTTATGATATACATCTATATATTAATTTAATTACTTCCAAAGTCTGTTCCTTTTACTAAAATTTATTACTGTTTTGAATCGTATATTTTGTTTAAATATATTTTCTTACATAAATCCTATGATGATCCAAGTAGACAGACATAAATCATAAGCAAGTATCTAAAGAAATAAAAACAATATTAAGATAAAATACCTAGAAAATCATAAAAATGCAACATCAAATTACGAAGAAAGTTGTGACGTGAACGCCTCCCGGATCCCGCCTTGCCTAGTGGAAAACTGATAAACAAGCAGCGGTTACCCTCAAGTTTACAACTATTAATAAATAATTTTCACTGCTCTGAGCCTCGAGCAGAGCAAGAGTGCTTCTCTCTTCACACCCATGACGGTGTGGATTACTTTTACAACCGCCTTGTGAAGGAAATAATCACCTTTTCCGGTGAGAAACTGCAAAGGTCGCGGCCTTGATTGTTAATTTTAGGTTGCGGAGAGGCTATGTCCTACTACCCCCCCCCCTTGCTCACCCTTGGAGGGGTCGGGGTCAAGCTTGTCAGTGTTGGTTTTTGTCTTGTCTTCTGTATATTGCGTTGTGGTCTGTTGCTGTTCTGTATATGTTGCCTTACCATGTGTTACTTGTGCGTATTGCCTTGTGGCCTGGTGCTGTCCTATGTTGTGTTATGATGTGTTGCTCTCTTATGTTAAGACCTGTTACTATCCTATGTTATGTTATGATGTGTTGCTCTCTTATGTTAAGACCTGTTGCTGTCCTATGTTATGTTATGATGTGTTGCTCTCTTATGTTAAGACCTGTTGCTGTCCTATGTTATGTTATGATGTGTTGCTCTCTTATGTTAAGACCTGTTGCTATCCTATGTTATGTTATGATGTGTTGCTCTCTTATGTTAAGACCTGTTGCTATCCTATGTTATGTTATGATGTGTTGCTCTCTTATGTTAAGACCTGTTACTATCCTATGTTATGTTATGATGTGTTGCTCTCTTATGTTAAGACCTGTTGCTGTCCTATGTTATGTTATGATGTGTTGCTCTCTTATGTTAAGACCTGTTACTATCCTATGTTATGTTATGATGTGTTGCTCTCTTATGTTAAGACCTGTTGCTGTCCTATGTTATGTTATGATGTATTGCTCTCTTATGTTAAGACCTGTTGCTATCCTATGTTATGTTATGATGTGTTGCTCTCTTATGTTAAGACCTGTTGCTGTCCTATGTTATGTTATGATGTGTTGCTCTCTTATGTTAAGATCTGTTGCTGTCCTATGTTATGTTATGATGTGTTGCTCTCTTATGTTAAGACCTGTTGCTATCCTATGTTATGTTATGATGTGTTGCTCTCTTATGTTAAGACCTGTTGCTGTCCTATGTTGTGTTATGATGTGTTGCTCTCTTATGTTAAAGCCTGTTGCTGTCCTATGTAGTGTTACGGTGTATTGCTCTCTATGTTAAGACCTGTTGCTATCCTATGTTGTGTTGCTCTTTTATGTTAAGACCTGTTGCTGTCCTATGTTGTGTTATGATGTGTTGCTCTCTTATGTTAAGGCCTGTTGCTGTCCTATGTTGTGTTACGGTGTATTGTTCTCTATGTTAAGGCCTGTTGCTATCCTATGTTGTGTTGCTCTCTTATGTTAAGACCTGTTGCTGTCCTATGTTGTGTTATGATGTGTTGCTCTCTTATGTTAAGGCCTGTTGCTGTCCTATGTTGTGTTACGGTGTATTGCTCTCTATGTTAAGGCCTGTTGCTGTCCTATGTTGTGTTGCTCTCTTATGCTAAGGCATGTTGCTGCCCTATGCTGTGTTGCTTTCTATGTCAAGGCCTGTTGTTGCCCTATGTTGTGTTACGGTGTATTGCTCTCTATGTTAAGGCCTGTTGCTGTCCTATGGTGTGTTGCTCTCTATGTTAAGGTCTGTCGCTGCCCTGTTATGTTATGGTGTGTCACTGTTCATGTTGCCTTGAGTTTTGTGTTGTTTCCTACATACCATGTTGTGGTGTGTAGTTAGTTTGTACCTGTGTTACGGCGTGTTTTCCTATGTTCACTCACGAAATCGTAATAACTCTTGGAAAGAGTGATCATGTTCTATTGGAAATATATTTTTTTATTAAATATAACTTAAAAAATGCAAAAGAAACATAAACAGGAACGACTAGATTACAGGCAAGGAAAAAAATACTGCGTCAAGACAACTTGAAAGACACTGAATGCTATATATTACTTCAATAGACAGATATAAATAATTATTACAAAGAGTTCTGTAACATGTATGAAAAATGGAACCAAACAGTTCATTAAAAAAAAAAAGAGCACATCGCGCACATTTTTTTCAACTTATTTTGGTTAAATTAAGTTAGTTTTAGTTAGATTAGGCTAATATGAGATAGGTTAACGTATTTAATAAAATTTCAGTATAATTACTCGACAACAAGGAAACTTACAAAAACAAGTGGCTTACGTCAGGCAGTGCGGGGTGAACTGTAAAATTTCGAACATATATTTTTGTTTATTGTGTAGAAATTTAAATTGGACAGCAATCAAGAAGCTGTCAACGCTTGTCCTATTTCAAAGACAAGTCGTCTGAGAACGATGCTTAATTTAAAATATTACACTAATGTAAGTTTCATTTTCCTGTGTACGAGTTTAGTGTTTTTTTTAACCAATGCATTTATATTTAAGCGTAAAAGCTACGGACCAGTCAAGAAATGGTGAGGATATTGAGAATCTGGCCCTTCAGTGAGGAGATGGCCTTTGTACCTTAAATACATTCCCCTTTATTAGATCAGACCTGATTACCTCCCATTCTCCAGTTGCTATATGACCTCATGAATAAAATAATAATTGAGACTGGCAGTAGAAAATATAAATTCCTACGAAGCATTAAATCCTTTAAAGGAAGAAGGCACCAAAAAAGGAGCATCTGATACTAGAAGAAGGCACCAAAAAAAGAGCATCTGATACTGGCAAGATCAAGTGATACATTGGTTCAGGAGCGCCTTTATCGCATTTTATAGTCTATAATGAAGGTGTTGGGTGAGCACGTTACTGAGGTTTACAAGCCATCATGAAGGTTTGCACAGAGAATATTCCTTAAACACTACTTCGTGCGAGGAAAATCCTCGAACGAGAAACTGGAATATATTTCTAAGGTAAATCCGGAGTCCAAGACACGCTGCAGAACAAAAGCTCTGTACACAGAGCGAAAGATCGCAGCAAAAGCATACTCTGCAACTTGTCTTTTCTTCACTCCTTTCTGCAGTACGCCACTTACACTTACTTGCTGCAGAATCCCGACCTTGTCATATAAATTGGGTCTTTCAATGGGATTGAAGACCTACCATCACACCTTATAAGGTGATCATGATTTTTTTATGGAGTGGACCAAAAAGACAGCGGAATGCTTAGGCGTAATGACCAAACGCTCGAGAGTGAGTCATATAACCAGACTCGCATCACCTGTAATTTTCTCATTTTGCTGACAACAAAAATGTAACTAATGAGGGTTAGAGCTTTCCTATAAATAATAACGTCATATAAGGGATATGAGAAAGGTAATAATAATGGAATGAAAGGAGTAAGAGGAGCGATAATAATAATAATAATATAATAATAATAACCACCTGAAGGTTCCATCTCTTCTCCCAAGCTCACTAAAAAATAGTTAACCAATTATGAAAATTCTTTACCCTTGATGGAGGATGAATTGATACTGGTGAAGGGTTCTTGATGCAAGGAATTACAACTACTCTCCGTATATTACGAACCAATTACTTCTCTTTCTCCGAATACTGTATGTGATCTTCGGGAGTTATCTCCTCCCTAGGAAAATAACCGCCCGAGCCCTTCATGTTAGTTATCACATAGCGTAGCCTAGCATGGATATTCAAATTTCTAACAGAAAACAAAGAGTAGCAGTAAACAAGTTTCAGCTAAATAAAAAATTCAGTACCCCAAGGCACGATCCTAGTACCTCTACTGTTTCTCGTCCTCATATCAAACAAATTTAAAAAGAACACGAGCCAATTTCGCATAATTTTTGTGGATGATATGAACGTCGCCTCAGTAGAAGACCAGAAACTTGGGATATCAACAAAGTTTTCTACTGGACAAATGACCGCAGGACCAAACGTCACCACACCTGTGTTGCTTCCAAGTTTCATGACTTTCTTGAATCACTATCAGTTCATTGACTTTGCTGAATCACTATCAATTTCAAATACGTAATTGTGTTTGTCAAATTTACGTTAAAGGGCTGAAAGGCACATAACAGTACATTATACATGTATAGGCTTGGACGAGGACCAGTAGTTTTGTCCCTTCACCTCTCTTCTCTCTCTCGCTATATATATAGCGAGAGATTATATATTATTTTGGGTGCAACAGTTCAAGTTTTCTGACGTAAGACGGCTATTGCACGCCCTTGCTTGTGTCCAACAGTTTATAATATAGACTGAGAATGTTTTTATCATTGTCCAATGTTTCTGAATGTTCTTCCATCGCATTTTTTAGACATCTGTACGTCTTATTTTACTATTTTGAAAACTCGATGAATGTAAGACGTTCACGACTTTTCAACGCCCTTCCTTCCTCCCTTTATGCACAAGGAAGATCACCAACAAACCTTTAGTTGTCTTCAAGAAAGACTTGATAAGTTTATTAAGTCAATTTCTGATCAGCCAGGCATGCGCTGACTGCGTGCTGCCAGCACCAACAGCCCGGTCGATCACACCAGCAACCGGGCCGCATAGACGATGACCCCAGGAATAAAGAATAAACAGACACAATACCAATAACCTGAGTTATTAGTGTATTAGCCTAGGAATCATCGAAAGGTAAACGGGAGGTACACCTCCCAGTCCCACCGTTCATCGAATACATCCATGTCGCTAACTTAGTCCTGACAGAGTGCAGCAAGAGTCTCAGGAGAACTTGCCCTCGCCGTCACCCCTGCCCTATATTAATGCATCCCATCCCTGGCATACATGGTGTTTTGGAAACAAGCAGCCTCAGTATCTTGGATCATTATTATAAATATATGATCAATTACCCTATGTAACATGTCCCTAAAATCAATATATACAGGTTATATACACGGAGAGGCATGTCTCTCTTAGTGTATGTATACTGAGTTTTCTTTCATCCCTGTTATCAGGGATTACAGTCCCTAATTAGTTGTGTACAGGATATATACAGCCTTAATGACCGTTTGTGTAGTTGATAGTCTTTAAGTCCAATTAATCAACCAGTCACCACATACACAGGTTAACTTAGATCTCACTGAAGAACGGTAGTCTATTATATAGTCATGGGGAAGTGCTAAACCCATGGGGGGTCATGCAGAGCTTGAAGAATGTAACGATGTTTAATCCAAGGAAAGTGGCGGTAGAGACAAGTCTATACATATATTAGGTATAAGGACGTATGTGCAACTAATGCGACATTTTATTGTGGCAACGTTTCGCTCTCCAGTAGCTTTGTCAAGCCATTAAGTAACGGCTTGACAAAGTTCCTGGAGAGAGAAACGTTGCCACAATAAAATGTCGCAGTAGATGCATAGATGCACATGTCCTTTTACCTAACATATTGCCGGTAATTCTACCAACATTATTATAAGACTATACATACAATCACTTGCTCCTCGACGCTGAGTTAGTTACCTTCACACGCACTCTTATGGGTTCACTACTCTCAACTCACACCACGTACAGTACCAAGATTCCCGGTGTCAAAATTTCAACGCTAAACCACAGCAGGTTTAGCGCTTTTTTTATGAATCAAACAAATATACAAAAGTATACACCTGAAATTCGCTCTCAATAATATTGTTTTTTTTTTTTTTAATATAAATTTGTATAAACCGTATTTAAAAAATCTACATTTATAATATCTAGGTCAAGCCAATATTTAACACTTAACCTAAATTATATAATTGAGGTTAAGATTTATGATTATACATCAAATAAGCAAAATTTATTATAAAAAATGCCACACTTGAGGGTAAGATTTGTATCAGTGCATATTGTAACTGTAGCGAGGCCGAGTGTTGCTAATTGACATCACTAAGGTGCAGAGGGAAGGTGGGGGGGTTATCCCAGGTCCCAGGGTGGTGTATTATTATTATACTAAGACGTACTGCTGACAGTAATGAAGTAAAGACAAGGTCAACATTTCCCTCTGTGTAGAGCTTTATCAGGTTATGACTTGATAACGCAATACATAGGGGAAACACTGTAACAATAAAAGCTTGTTCTTCACTGACCCATGGAAGGGTTTCACCTTCAATTCCTTATGTCAATAACCCTGATTTAGCCTTAGCCTACTGGCTGAAAGAATTGCGCGACCAGACGGAGGATCGAACCTCCACTACTCCTTGAGCTGAATGGCACATACGGGTTTAGCGCTCCACGTATATATATATATATATATATATATATATATATATATATATATATATATATATATATATATATATATATATAATAAGAAGCTCTCCACCAGAGTTTCAAGGAATCCCCTCCTTCCATTCGAGAGAGGGAGGGTGGGGTGACCGAGTGATATCCCTGGCGTGATCTTTAGCTCACAGATTAGCCATGTAACTGTACCAGGAGGACCTTTTGCTGCAAAACTGGAGAAAAAAACGTTGGGGCGGCGGCGTGGCCCGGTATACAAGACCAGTACTGACAGACATTGAGGCGAGCGGCCTTCAAAGATCCCACCACCTGAGACCTGTTAATGAGATCCCTGACTCTTGAAACCGAATACTCTTTCCGCTAACGCTGTTCCTAAGCTCTTACACACTCATCTGCACACTGAGGACAGGCATGCGTTAAGATGGTGTTATGGGCGGCGGCCACAGTCGGGGAGAGGTGCATATGGAGGGTGTGAGCCAGGACAAACCTGTTTGGCAGGACTTCCGTTGGCTTGCGGGCTACCAGCGTCTTACAACTGAATCCCCCAGTATGTCACCCTGGTATTGCTGTCTCCCTGTTGCTGTTACTTATGTCTCCCTGTTGCTGTTCCTGATGTCTCCCTCTGGCTGTTCCTGATGTCTCCCTCTGGCTGTTCCTGTTATCCCTCTTGATGTTTCTCATGTCTTCCTGTTGCTGTTCTTGCTGTATCCGTTATTCCTAATGTATTCTTATTGCCCCTCTTGCTGTTGTTCTTGCTGTCTCCCTGTTGCTGTTCTTGCTGTCTCCCTATTACCGTTTCCCTGCTGCTGTTCCCGTGATCTCCCTGTTGCTGTTTCTTTTATGTTCTTGTTGCTGTTTGTTGCTACTCTTGTGTCCCCTTCACACTGTGACTGCACTTGTTGTGACCCTCGCAGTTCTTGCTACTGTTTTTGTTGTGCACCTTTTAAGACCTAAATATCGAGGAATTAGTTGTAAACAACGGTATTTTCCAACTAGTTTTCCCACTAGGTTACTGGAATTTATTCACAATAAATCATACTTGAATGTGTCCTAAATGATAGGTATTATATTAAAGGTAATCAGAGAATTTTGTATCTATTTCACCCTTGTATTTATAGTTTGGTTTAAACTATATTCTACATAACCTCTAGGGCTCAGCGCTTAAATTGGTTATGGCACCCCGTGGCCTGGTGGCTAAAGCTCTCGCTTCACACGGCGAGGGTCCGGATTCGATTCCCGGCGAGGGTGAAAATATTGGGTGTGTTTCCTTACACCGGTTGTGTATTTTCACCCATCTGTATAAAATGGGTACCTGGGTGTTAGTCGACTGGTGTGGGTCGCATCCTGGGACAAAATTGACCTAATTTACCCGAAATGCTCTGCAAAACAAGCGGCTTTCTATAATAGTATGTCATTAATAGTATGTCATTAATGGCAGCTAGGCCTGTATACCTTGTACATGTACTTGTAGAAATAAAGATATTATTATTATATGATAATTTATACTAAATCATGGTAACTTAATCTAGATGATCATAACATGTAAACTGTTTTAATTACAAGGAATTTATATGCGCATTTTTATTATTACTATTATTACATTTAAAGGAAGCACTAGGCCTGTAGGGGTCACAGAGCGCCTAAAGGACGGGAGGTTATCTGGTTCATTCTACTTATATATGTTTAACTGTTTTCTCTCTCTCTGTCTCTCTCTTTCACTAATGCACAGCAACCAAAATAAAACAGACTAATAACCCGAAGGAAACAATTATTTATATTTATATTCAACTAATATATGTGAATATATTAACAAACTAACGAGAACTTACACGGTACTTACACAAGAGTTATTGTCACCGTATTGTGATGATTGACTTGATAAGGAGAGAAGGGAGACGAACATGGAGAAAACATGAAGTTAAAGAGTAATAATAATAATAATAATAATAATAATAATAATATTAATAATAATAATAATAATAATAATAATAATAATAATAAGAAGAAGAAGAATAAGAAGAAGAAGAAGAAGAAGAAGAACCTATGAGGTAAACTGTCAACATAAGCAAGTGGTTGGTAATGTGTAACGCACGTTAGGGTGTTTTTCCCCTAGAGGGAACATTAATTAGTGCAACATGTGTGTTGCGTGTGTCTGGCCAATGACAAGATTAAATAAATTGACACCAAACACACACACACACACACACGTCATATGGGTGCATGTGACGAGTGGGGTTCCAAAAGGATCAGTACCAGGGCCGATTCTATTTCTTGTATACGTGAATGAGATGATGGAAGGGATAGTCAAAGGCATCCCTCCTTGCAGATGATGTGAAACTAATGAGAATGCAAGCAGACGTGGTCCAGGAAAGGCTACAAATGGAGCAGTACAGGCTACAGGTCAGGTCTGACAAGTGGCTACTGGCGTTTTACCCTATCAAGTGCAAAGTTATGAAGTTTGGGAAGGGCAAAGAAGACCGCGGAGGAGTACAGGCTCGGGGAAGAAAGACTGCAAACTTTACTCAAGGAGGACCCTGGGGTGACTATTGTACCGAGCACATCACCCGAGGCGCACATCAACCATATAACTGCTACAGAAAATGCGCGTCTGGCAAATCTAAGACTAGCTTTAAGACATCTAAGTAAGGAGTCATTCACGACACTGTATACGGTGTACGTCAGGCCGATACTGGAGTATGCAGCATCAGTATGGAACCCACACTTGGTCAAGCATGTCAAGAAATTGGAAAACGTGCAAAGGTTTGAAACGAAAGTAGTCCTGGGGTATGTCCTATGAGGAGAGGATAAGGGAACTCAGCCTGATAACACTGGAGGACAGGACTACGGGAGATATGATAACATCGTACAAAATACTGAGAGAAATTGATAGGGTGAATAGGGACAAATTATTTGAGAGAAGAGAAACAGGAACACGAGTGTGCAGCTGGAAATAGTGAGCACAGATGAGTCACAGGGACATTAGGAAGTATTTCTTCAGCCTAAGAGTAGTCAGGATGTGGGACGACCTGGAGAGTGATGTGGTAGAGGCAGAATCCATACACTGCTTTAAGAAGAGGTATGATAAGGCCCTCGAAGCCAGGAGTGAACCTAGTAGCGACCAGCGAAGAGGCGGAGCCAGGAGCTGAGACTCGACCCAGCCAGCCACATATGTGTGAGCACACACACACACACAAGTGAGCATGTGTGCTCACTCTCTTAAACATAATTTATGATGAGTCGGGTATAGATGCTACTCTGATAATTGATTTATTACCCAGCACAAAAACTGAGTGTGTGTTGAGGTGATGCATCTCAGCTGCCACATTAATTTGGTGTGACCTTACATGATCTTGTCGTTGGCCAGACACACGCCACACAACATGCTCCACTAATTAATGTTCCCCATATAGGAAAACACCCTAACGTACGTACATATTACCAACCACCTGCTCATGTTCACAGTTTTCCTTATAGTTTTTTCTATGTTGCTGATGTTAATCTGCATAATAATACTAATACTACTACCAATAAAAATAATAATATTATTATTATTATTATTATTATTATTAAAGTTCATATTATCTCAAGTGCTGGGCTCCTCGGAGTCCTCAGGTTAATTATCACAGAGTATATATTCACATGTTAGTATCAGTTATTTTTTTAATGTTCCCACATCATTTTGGTTGTTACGCATCAGAGACAGACAGAGAAACATTAACCATAAACACGTAGAACTATATAAGAAAAAACTGAATGGCATCATTAGCCTTGTATGTGTCTGCTCATAAGTGCCTTTAAGAGTAAAAAATGGACATGTGGCAACTTTATGGCGACTCCACTAGTAATTAAGTAATTAAGTCAAGTATTGAGAAAGTCAGTGTGACCTGTAATTAGTGAATAATAAAGTAGGTATTTAGTGAACCCCCGAGAGACGCTTGTGCCGGACACAAGTAATAGAAACTCATTTGTACTCCTCATGACAGGCATTGCCAATGGACCTCTAGCTCTTTGTTCTGGCGCTTCTATTTAATTATCTCTTTATGTATTTGGACTTCCTGCTACTTTTCCTTACATTAGAGTGTTATGATTATATTCATGGAGATGCGCTAAACCAGATAGGGATTTATTCTCACATTATCATTATTATTATTAGTAGTAGTAGTAGTATACCTGGAGTATACCTAGAGGGTGTTTCGGGGGTTAACGCCCCCGCGGCCCGGTCCATGACAAAGCCTCGAGGTGGATCAGCTGTTGTAGCACTGGTAACGTGATAGTAGACATAATAGTAGTAGTAGCATTAGTATTAATAGTTTTACTATCATTATTATTATATTCATTTGCAAGGGGTAAACCTGTATGGGTCATACAACACCTAGGTAATGAAAGGCAGTCAAATTTGATACGAGGGAAATGGAGAGTAGCTCCAATTCTTCGTATGAAGAGCCCTCGACCATCACTGAGGTACTCCCGTCCTCCCCCTTCCCCTTCCTTCATGAAGGGTTACGGGGGAGAGAATGTATCAGGTGGCGAACGACTCTTCAATGATCCCTTCATCCAAGGATTTGGAGCTATGGTAAACTTATTTTTTTTAAACAAACATAACTGCCTTCCATTCCTCTGGTGTTATACGACCTTGCGGGTTTAGCGAGTTTCTCAATATTATAATAATAATAATAATAACAATAATAATGAGAAGAATTACCCAAATAATAATAATAATAATAATAATAATCATAAGGGAAGAATAACATTAATAATAATAATAATAATAATAATAATAATAATAATAATAATAATGATAATGATAATAATAATAACAATAATAATAATAATAAAGGTCGAGGATGAATCCCGAACGACTTGACAACGGTGGAATATGGAGCACCAAATGTGTGGGATATTTGTGAAGTGTTGCGACCTCGGGACTGTGACATTTATTCGTCTCTAATTACGCTGATGCAGACGTGAAGCGACAAGTGACTTGCGGGTGTGCTCCTGAAGGCTTCGCTCCACCTTCAACCTGTAATTATCGCTCATTAAGCGCAGATCCACTGGTCATTCAGGATGCTCGTGGTCGTGTAGGATGCTCTTAACTACGACTGTCGTTCAGTGAATCATGGCAGCTGTGCAAGCCCAGAGACGTAGCATGGATATCTCTGTGTAGATATATATATATATATATATATATATATATATATATATATATATATATATATATAAAAATATCACCGAATTGTTTGTGTTAATACACCGAGGAGGCGTTTATGTTGTACGTATATACACACCAGGCCACAATTGTCGAGTTTTATGGGTGTACTGCTAATAAGTAGCCTCACTGCTAATCATACAAGCTGTGTACGGTGTCCACCTCCACATATAGTTTATTTCACTTCTTTAATGCCTTCTTTCAGGGACTAGACAGCTAGTAAATCTTGGCATCCTTCGTATGAACGCTCAAGTGTTACAAGACTGCGCTATATACTACAACTTTTCAGTCTATCAATGGACCGAACGCATCGACTCCAGGCTGAGGGACTGATTACCTCAAACCCCCTCATCTTCCACCTTTCTCTGTATTGGACTGAAGAAACCACTGGCTGGTGAAACGTTTCCAGAATAAATATACCCAGATCAACTTGTCTGTTGTCTAGACCATTTAATCAACATCTCTAGACCATTTAATCAACATCCACTTTATTGACTGCATGTTTCCTCGTATGTGCTGCAAGCTGATATTTCTGGCTTAAATATTTAGAACACTCTAAAGACTGTCATTGTCTGGCTCCAGCAACACCACTTATGTGTCAGACAGGGTGGCCTTGTTGTCTAAAATATTTCAGACATACTGAAGATTAATATAGTTTATCTCCTACATGAACAATCATGTGTCTTACAGCATTGAAGTTTACACTAAAACCTTTCAGACATTCTGAAGACTGATATGGTGTGTGTGTGTTGTGTACGTGGTGTGTATATGTATACTCCTTGCACATGCCTCGCTCGATATATGTATTTCCCTAGTTGCTTCCACAACAATATACATATATTGCTTTACTTGTATACTTGTCTTACCTGTATACCTCATGTTATACTTGTATACTCGTCTTGCCTGTACACCTCATGTTATACCTGTATATTTATATTGTTATACTTGTATATTTGTCTTGCTATACACGTATATTTATATTGCTATACTTGTATACTTATATTGCTATACTTGTATGTTTGTCTTGCTATTCTTATTTTCTTGTCTTGCCACACTTATATTCTTCTATTTTGTCAACAGCCGGATATGTCCAAATTAAGAATTCAGAAAACAAATGTACAGTATATATTTACTGCCTCTTGGGGAATGCCGTGACGTCACTACCGTAATTCCCAATTAATGGTTACTGATGTGACGTCACTACTGTATCTCAGTCAGATTGGCTACTGACGCGACGTCCCCTCATCCTTCCAATTGCTACTGACTGACGTCATCACCTCGTAACCCTCATTGATTGGCTACTGATATGACATCACCACCTCACATCACTCACTGATTGGCTACTGACGAGAGTGGGCGGTCCTTTTCAACGCCACACTAAACGACCAATAAGATTACAAGATTTGAAATGAGGACTATACGAGGGTAACGCAGTTAGTAACTGAGGCCGCGGGAGAAGCAGTAGGCTGCGGGGCGGCCGGTAGCCCTTACTTTAACCTTTGCTATTTGTGCTCACTAACGGCATGACAAGCACCTGCTCTCGTGAACTGCACATCTGACATTTGATGAACTTTCTATGTATAGTTTCTTAATATATTTATGGGACACGGCCTCGGAAAAATAAAACTTCCAAGAAAAAAAAATTATTGACCTCCTACGGTTCCATTATACTGCTTAGTTCCCACAGATATTCACTGTGAATTGGGGGAGCAAGGCGGAGAGCCACTGCAATGCTCATGATCTGTGGGCAGCGCTGTATGACTCCTGTGGTTTAGCTTCTCTTGATATATAATAATAATAATCAGGGTCTGTGGGTCGAGTGTGTGTGTATTTCTATATATATATATATATATATATATATATATATATATATATATATATATATATATATATATATATATCTTCTCCATGGGGAAGTGGAACAGAATTCTTCCTCCGTAAGCCATGCGTGTCGTAAGAGGCGACTAAAATACCGGGGGCAAGGGGCTAGTAACCCCTTCTCCTGTATATAATACTAAATGTAAAAGGAGAAACTTTCGTTTTTCCTTTTGGACCACCCTGCCTCTGTGGGAAACGGCCGACATGTTGAAAGAAGAAGATATATATATATATATATATATATATATATATATATATATATATATATATATATATATATATATATATATATATCGTCTCCTAGCGGTGAAGGCACAACACGCAGATTTCCTTCTAGCTGTTCCCAATTCCTCTCTGGGGACTCGACTCGACCCACAGGCCATTCGGATTGGTGTTGCTCTTCGCCTAGACGCCCCCATACTCACCGAACATAGGTGTATTTGCGGCAGGGTGACGGCTGATCAATTCGGACTTCATGGTCTAGTGTGTCACACATCAGAAGGGAAGTATGCTAGACATGAGGAGGTCAATGACATCATAAAGAGAAGCCTCGCCACAGCCCGTTGCCCAGCTCAACGGGAACCCCAAGTGCAGAGGTCTCATGGAAGTCAAAAGCGTCCTGATGGAGCCACTATGCTACCCTGGAAGGATGGTAAGCAGATTGCTTGGGACTACATCTGTGCTGCCACAATGGCAGACACCTACTTGTCATACTCCGTAGCCGAAGGGGGTGGAGCTGCCAGCCACAGGGAGACCCAGAAGACTCGCAAATATGAAGGCCTTCCCCCTTGCTATAACTTCATCCCAATAGGGTCGGAGACCCTTGGAGCATGGGGCAAGTGTGGTCTAAAGTTTCTCAAGAAACTGGGTGAAAAACTCATCATAGAAACCAAGGACCACAGGGCGACCAGCTTCCTCTTTCAGACTCAGTATTGCGATCCAGAGGGAAAATGCCTGCAGCATTCTGGGCACGCGGCCCACTGCCATGGAGCTGGACGAAGTATTTGACATGTATCTCTGAGTTGTTATCTATGTTGTTTTACTCCCTATTGTATTCTTGTCAATGTATTTTGACTTGAAATAAAGTTTATACACAATCAAAAGATGGGGTGGTAGGGGATGTGGAATATTCAAATGGCTTCAGAAAGAAATCTAAATGTTTTTCCTTGAAGCCTTTTTATCCACTTCTCCGAGGCTATGGGTCCCACAATTTACACCAGAGGTGGACCCCATCATATATATATATATATATATATATATATATAAAATTGTATGTGAAAGACAATAAAGTTTTCTGTAAAGACGTATGGAATGTTGAGAGTGCAGTGATTGGCGGGCATATATCCGGGACGTCTAGGTCGTCAGAAGGCTTCCAGGAATGACTGGGTCACCAGGGCTACAAAAAGGAGTGTCGCGAGGCACTCGTTCCTTGGCATAGTTTGACTGCCGACAAAAAAACTCCTTGCAGTGCTTCCTGTTGTTTTGTTGTACAATACCGTGGGTGAGGCATCCGCTGGGCTGGGCTCTGGCATGCATAGGCGCGCACGCACGCACGCGCGCGCGCGCACACACACACACACACACACACACACACACACACGCACGCAGTCTGGAACCCACACCTGGTCAAGCACGTAAAGAAACTAGAGAAAGTGCAAAGGTTTGCGACAAGGTTAGTTCCACAACTCAGGGGTCTGTCTTATGAAGAAAGGTTGAGGGAAATAGGACTAACAACACTGGAGGAAAGAAGGGTCAGAGGAGACATGATAACGACATACAAAATACTGCGGGGAATCGACAAGGTAGACAGGGACAAGATGTTCCAGAGAGGGAACACAGAAACAAGGGGACACAACTGGAAGCTGAAGACTCAGATGAGTCAAAGGGATGTTAGGAAGCATTTCTTCAGCCACAGAGTAGTCAGGAAGTGGAATAGTCTAGAGAAAGATATAGTGGAGGCAGGAACCATACATAGTTTTAAGACGAGGTATGATAAAGCTCATGGAGCAGGGAGAGCAGAGACCCAGTAGCGGCCAGCGAAGAGGCGGGGCCAGGAGCTGAGTCTCGACCCCTGCAACCACAATTAGGTGAGTACGCACACACACACACGGCAGTAACAGCTAACAGCAGTGCCCCTGATTTTTACTGTTTTTGGTCTACCCTAGGAGCTTACCATACAACCATATAACTGCTGCAGAAATTGCGCGTCTGGCAAATCTAAGACTATTTTTTTTGACATCTAAGTAATTAGTCATTCACGACACTATATACGGTGTACGTCTTGCCCATAGTGGAGTATGAAACACCAGTATGGAACCCACACCTGGTCAAGCTTGTCAAGAAACTGAAGAATGTGCAGAGGTTTGCAACGAGACTAGTCCCGGAGCCAAGAGGTATATCCTGTGAGGAGAGGTTAAGGGAACTCAGCCGGATAACAATGAAGGATAGGATTAGGGGTCATATGGTAACGAACAAAAAACGGAGAGGAATTGAAGTGAATAGATATATTAGTTGAGAGATGGTAAACAGTAACACGAGGACGCAGCTGGAAGTCGTGAGCACAGATGAGTCCCAGGGACATTAGAAAGTATTTCTTCAGCTTTAATCAGGATGTGGAACGACCTGAAGAATAGTAGAGAAAGAATCCATACATAGCTTTAAAAAGAGGTACGACAAAGCTCTTGAAGCCAAGAGAGAGCGGACCTAGTAGCGAGCAGCAAAGAGGAGGCCAGGAGCTGTAACTCGGCCCCTGCAACCACATATATGTGAGTACATACGTGAGTGCTATACTTGTTATTGAAAAAGAAAAAAATCCGGATCGTCTAGACCAAAAAAAAAATAGGAAAATGTGATGATCTAAGTTAATATTTTAGAGAATCAATGTATAATAAAATATTAGAAAAACAGTCTCTTAAGAAATTATATGAAAAATTCTGAAAAAGATAAATGAAAATCGAATCAGTTGTTATTTAAAGAGAAATAAAAAACGAACAAAATAATTAAAAGGAAAACGCAAGAGCCAATAGAGAAAAAAAAAAGGCAAATACAGGAAATCAGCCACAACCCCAAGACCAACCAGACGTTCAACCAACCCCAAGACCAACCAGACGTTCAACCAACCCCAAGACCAACCAGACGTTCAACCAACCCCAAGACCAACCAGACGTTCAACCAACCCCAAGACCAACCAGACGTTCAACCAACCCCAAGACCAACCAGACGTTCAACCAACCCCAAGACCAACCAGACGTTCAACCAACCGCAAGACCAACGAGACGTTCAACCAACCCCAAGACCAACCAGACGTTCAACCAACCCCAAGACCAACCAGACGTTCAACCAACCCCAAGACCAACCAGACGTTCAATAAGCCTCATACGAATATATCTACCAATATATTATTATTATTGTTGTTTTATTATTATTATTATTAAACCCGTATGTATCACACAGCGCTGCACCAATATAAGAAGAACAAATAAACTTCGAAAAAGAATTAGTTTACAAGAGCAAGACGGAACCAAATCATTTATTTTAAGTTAGTTAAATGTAAAGCAAATGTGAAAAAGTGCCCCAAGGTCGACGACAAAATCCACGTTGAGATAATTACTACTGAAGGCAGGGGAAGGTAGCTCTAATATTTACATCAAGAACCCTTCACCAAAATCAAGGCGCCCTCCATAAATGGCACAATAGAAGCTACTATTAAACCACGGTACGAGAGGGATGTAAACCCATGGCGAGTGAGTCGTAAAACTCAGGCCAGTGTGTAAGCCACTGGGCCAACTGGCTACAATAATATTCATCCAAATAAGTATATACATATGCAAACCCATTCAGTGGTTTGTTTGCAATCGTGTTATTACGATTTCGTGAGTCAAGATACTGTTAACACTGAGAAAAGCAACAGGACCTCGTGAAATATCACCCTGGGCTTTAAGGGGCACGTTAGTTCCCCCGTCTTCTAATAACGTGTTTATTTTTCCACTATAATCTACCTTGTCCATAATTACTATCGCATTTGCTTTATCCGTTTCGTAAGGTGAAGTCCAGGATCTTTCCTTAATTTATGTTATAACTTAACAAACTTTGATGACAATTGTTGTTGTAGAGGTCTGAGCAAAGCTCAGACCTCTACGGCCCTATGCTGTACTTTCTACAAGATTGATGGGCTGAACACATCGACTCCAGGCTGAGGGACTGATTACCTCAAACTCCTCCTCTCTTTACACCTTTCTGCTTTGTATTGGACTGATGAAGCCACTGTGTGGCGAAACGTTTCCTTAATAAAGATTCCCATATGTTGCATAAGTGTCTCAATCTTCAGACCCTGGTCTCAACCAGACGATGACCCGCTCAGTGGGGAAGCATCCGCTGCTTTAGCCCAGCTAGGTTTTACACCCCATTCAAAAAACATGTTTACTACACAGCAGTGTATCCAAAGATAACATGTTGATATCCTTGCTGGTGTCCTAAGACGAGGTCAAAAACCTGCTATCAAACAGTATATCAGACACTGACAAAACAAGCCTTATATGAAAAATTATTATTATTAAAAACGACACTTATCAAGGAGCTTGATAAAGTTCTCACTGAGCGAAAAGTTGTTTTTATATAAAGGCTTAAAATGTTAACGTGTTCGCTTACTATCTACGTTTAAAACTGTCAAACACACACTGTCAACGTGTCGACTTGCTGTCTATCTTTGAAGCTGTCAATGTCAAGCACACACCGTCAACGTGTCGACTTGCTGTTTATCTTTGAGACTATCAAACTCTGTCAACATATTCGCTTATTGTCAATTGTCAATCTTTAAAGCTGTCAAACACGTGAGTTTCCAATCAACAAAATCCTGAATATCAAACGTACTAAGCTACTACAGACAGAAATGATTGGGCAGATTACATTTATTTACATTTCAAATAATAATCTTGCGATGGAGTTCCCTTTGAACGACCAATCTGGAAGATACAAAACGAGGTAGGAATAAAAACAAAATTATTTTGTAACGTATAAGAGATTTTGTTAAAATGAAAATACTAACAAGAAAAAATGTACTCGTGCTAAAAATGTCACTAGCGGGGTCCCGCAAGAATTACTACTAGCACCGATAATGTGCAAAATTTATTAAAATTATTTACCAGCAAAAACTATAATTATAAACATGAACTCAAATTAAGTTGTAACAAATAACTGTCGATGAATAAACAGAGGGATAGACGAGGGACTCGAGCAGTGGTCCGTAAATTGACAGTCCGACGCTCTACTGTCTCGACTAGCCGGACCTCTAACAGGAAGGAATCGGAACTAATAGTGCATTATATTCCGTCAGAGGCACCAACTGTAACCCAACTATAAACATGTTTGAGGATGAAGGAAAAATCATATGCATTACTAGGAATAAAAACACTGAAAAATATTCTCACATGTTGATAGGACGAGAACGGGAGAGATAATAACCAACAATCCCACAAATCGGATTAGAAACTTTAAACGGCATTTTGGAATGTCTTGAACCATTTAATAATAATCCAGGACGGACCAGTAGGTCAGGTCGTCTCAACCTTCCCCTCTGAATTGTGGACTAGTTTTGAATTTTGTGATTTATATTTTTCTGCATAATAACCGCAAATATGATAATAGTATACGAAGAAATATATCAACATGTGATGACCGAGGCAAAAAGACGGGTGGGTATAAAGACACGTAATGCAGAGGCACAAGTCCGTATTGCAGGTGACGTGTCGCTCACGACTGAGCTTTATCAAGTCGACACAACAAACTCAAAACTACTCGATGGATAAAACAAATACACTTAATGCAAGTCTATTGGTACATTTCGCCCAAAGGAGAGCTATATCATGATGAAGCCCACTCGTGGGCGAAACGTTATACCAAAAGGATTTCACTGCATTGTCTTTTTAACAGTTGTCGGTGTTATGCCCTTGCTGAGAACATAACTACTCTTTAAATACTCATTCCGTCACTGTCACCTCTCCTCCCCTCCCCAGCTTACCGGAATGTATACGTAAGGAGCAGTTTAGAGTTATTCTTTGGTCTTGATAGAGCTAAATCAAGATCTCTTAGCAACATAAACTGGGAGAACAAAAGATCACAGCTGTCAACCGAGAACATGCGATGTTAAAAAGATACTACCAAGTTGTTCTTCACAAACAGAATGACAGAAAAATTAACCGGGATCCAGGATGGGGCTGTATGTGCCACAGTCTCTGGAAACTGAGCAGTTTTGACTAACTGAACACTGATGACGGGACACCACAGGCGTAGGTAGCTCTGCTCAAGTAACCACAAATAAGCGTAAAAAAATAGGTACTCTCACTCACACACACACATCAGGGACTGAAGAAGTGGGTGAGGTGACAAAGGATGGCAGGGATATATATGCAAAACAGAACATTCAACGAAATCTTCAAGGAATGAAAGGAAACGCCGAAAAGAGAAGGAGGTAGTGGCAAGCAACAAAGACTAGAGAAAATAAGAAAGACAAAAGAAGTGAGAGTACTGATGAAATCAGATCCAACGAAAGAAATGGAACCTAATAGAATATCACCTTGGGTAGGGCCGAGAGGAAACAGAGTAGCCGTGTGACCCTCACATGGCAAGCGCTCAACACCTGAAACGCTGCAAATGTGATCACAGTTTACAAAAACAAAAATAGAGGAAGGCCCGAGTTAAGAGACCAGTTATTCTGACTAGCCTGCTAGCTAATATACTAGTAATCACTTTAAATTATTGTATGTTGCTCCCATCCACCAATTCTAGTACCCAACACCTCTTATATCACCAGCACATGCTATCCCACCAAAACCACTATGGTGTAGCTTCCTGCACCATGTCAACGCTTAAAGCATTGGAAACCACTTAAGTACAGATTCACAGACATACCCAAGGCCCATCTTGACACCCGTCATTACCACCCCTGCAACTTGATCCCTGTCTTTCCTTCCCACAAAGCACAACCACACCCGAAAACCCCACAAGCGCTAGATGACAACCCCACACGTTATCTACCCTGGAACGCAACGATCAGTCTGGAACGACAATCAATGTAATATATATAATCAGATTAAATTAAAGAGTAAATGAAGAAATCCCGGATCTCAACATAATTAGAGAAACCAATATAATTAGTATGATCAAGGATACAAAATCTTCTTTAAAGGAGATCGTACAAGAAGGGAGAAAAATAACTGGTTAAGACTTGATATGTGTGTAATTTACAGGCAAAAAGGGGGTCTCAGAGTATGTCGCTGGTTCAATTATTACGGAAGACCCCACAAAATTTATTGCCGTCAGATACAACCAACTTCCCAGTAAGAGAAGACCAAGGCAGGAATATGAGAGGAAAAATGCAGGTTGGTAAAATGACACTTAATGCAGTGATGTCAATATTGGTACAACGTTTCACACACAAGTGGGCTTTATCAAACACACAACAACAATGAGAAAAATGACAGCAAATATAGAACATCCAAATTGGAAGGTCAGGTGTACATATGCTGATTAGTGCATCGCATGAGGCCTACAGAGTCACACTGAGTTTCCTTTGTCCTATGTTAGTGTGTGCTGTGGGAGTCGCCAAAGTGAACATGCCACTTGTTTATGGTATTAGTTTGATTGTAGATGACTCCAAACACCTACGTTTAATCTTGTCGTTTTCTTGCAAAAATAGCTTCTCTTTTCCATGCCATGATGTTCGAGTGGTGAAGCACCATGATTCACTATAATACCAATTTCCCTAGAAGCACCATGCTTCACTGTCATTCACACAGTCTTGTACAGGACCCAAGGACGCAGGAGTCTACAGCATCCTCTGTGGTGGATGTGTGACCAAGTTCACATCGGAGACACTGTTAGGAGTCTTCCCAAACGCCTACAAGAGCACATGTCTGTAGAATAGACAAGATCAACAAAGCTTGTGTACAACATAACAACACACACTCCCACATCATGGCATGGGACGGTCAGGTTACTTTTTCAACAAAACGACAGGATTAACCAAACTAACATAAAACAAACCTGGTATGTTCACTCTGGTGACTCCCACGAAACATGAAGCAAATCCAGCACTGGCTAGTGGGCCTCTTCCAGTGCGCTACTCAGCATGTGTACACCTGAATACTAGGCCCTGGATGCCCATTGTGAGTTGTAATTTTTCTCACTGTTGCTACGTATTTGACAAACACCAGTCGTGGGTAAAACGGTCTAGTAAAAGACTGCATTAAGTATATTTTTACCACTTGTCGGTACCATGCTCTTTTGAGTAAAAAAATATTTGTGTGATAAATGGTTTTGAAAACCGACAAGTTGAAGGGACTGATTACCTCAAACTCCTCCTTCCTTACACCTTTCGCTTTCTTCGATAAGTCACTTGTGCGAAACGTTTCTTCGATAAAGATTCTCTATTGCATAAGTGTCCCAATCTTCACAGAAAAAATTCACCTACGTTACTGCACCGACGAGACTGAGAGGCAGATTCACCGACGAGACTGAGAGGCAGATTCACCGACGAGACTGAGAGGCAGATTCACCGACGAGACTGAGAGGCAGATTCACCGACGAGACTGAGAGGCAGATTCACCGACGAGACTGAGAGGCAGATTCACCGACGAGACTGAGAGGCAGATTCACCGACGAGACTGAGAGGCAGATTCACCGACGAGGTTTTGAGGAAATAGTGAACCGTCGAGACTTAACCATGTGTTCCTTTTAATGAAGTCAACAAAGATAACAATAGAAAATGCCCCTGAGGCAAGACATCAACGTGTACCGATATATAACCTGCCGGAAGCGAACTTAAAGAAGAGGAGACACTGACAGGGGACTTAGGTGATGATCCGCGCGGTGGTTAAGCATTCACTGGCTTATCCCAGCTAATTTTTTCCCATCAAACAAAAATAACTCACTGCATAATAATGCGACGGTAAGTACTGGTTTTCAGAGTGGTCGATGCGTGGAACACTCTGCCAAGTAGAGTATAATAGAGGCCAAGACCTTGGGTAGCTTTAAAATGAGAATGGACAAATATACGAGTGAAAAGGGATGGGTCTGATTAGTACCTGAGGTACTGAAGCAAATTGTTGGGTAGCTTCAGGAAAGGGCTGGACAGAAGTGTGGGTGGGAGTGGGTGGTTTTGATAAGGATTTGCCTTGTATGGACCAGTAGGCCTGCTGCACTTCCTCCATTCTTATGTTCTTATATGTTGACACCTTTACGGGTATCCTGATGTACAGGAAAAGATGATCAAAAAAGCATTCTCTGGCTCATTTACAGTAGGGAGAGGAATTCAAGGGACGATATACCCATGAAATAACTATATTTTTTTAACTAAACGTGCAAATAAGCCACAGAAAAGTTTGTCAATCCATGAGGAATATATAAAAGACACTGGAAGAACCCACCATTGTTTAAACGTTAATGTAAGGAGGCAGAATCTAGAAACATAAAAGCATGGAAAAAGTACAGAATGAAGTCAGCCCCTGAGAGCAGGGAACACAGCATAAGAGCCAGAAAAAAGTCCACCAAAACTGTGGATGGATTTTATTAAGCCCGCAGGGACCATCGGTGAGCACTAGCCTGCTACTTTTAGGACTGGCTTGCCATGGGTTCGAACCCTGTCCGTTCTCTCAGTTATTTGCATTCTCGCTATTTTAACATCATCCGCAAACAAGGAAGGGGGGCAGGGTTCGAACCCTGCCCCCCTTCCTGAGTTATTTGCAATAATATTTTTACGATTTTTCGCGAGAATACATATCGAAAAGAAAGAACACTGCAAGACGGCCCAGAACTTCAGCAATGGTCAGGAATATACTGCTATAAATCAGTCCATTCATGGCTCTGGAGTAACTACCACACACGGTGAAATAGCACATGTCTAGACTCATTATCCTGCAAGAACGGAAACAGGTATGAATAGTGGAAAAAATAAGCACTGAACTCCTCAAGGAGATTCAAACTGGACAAGATCTCAACCGGTTTCATAACCACTCCAACCCCTTTCCCTTTCTGCTAGGCTCTCGGTTTCTGTCTATAGACTGCATGAATAGCTACATCTACATCCTAATTACTTCCCATTTGTTTATATTTATAGAAATACAACCTAGAAAATGTGTAACAGATTTTTCTACAAATTACTGAATACTGATCAGGAAATATTTATAAATATATGCGTTATGCATATTATAAAACTTCCTAGAGCTACTCCTAATGTTCACACATCCCCCTCTGAAAAATATACCGCATATATTATATGCTCATGCTAGAAGGAAGCATTTAAAGCTACCGTAGCTGGAATACTTGATATCCCCTTCGAGGTCTCCCAGCCTGAGGCTGACCTTTCATTGCTTCATGTATGCAACGGATCCTGTGTGCTGACATGACAAGGGAAACACCTAGTTTTGGCTCTCACTGTGTTACACACAGTAGTAGCAGCACACTACTGATATACTTAATTTTGTTAACAAATTATCAAAACGTGAAGCACTCACCAAGAGAAGGATAACTGTAGCTCTTGTCATGATGAACCGCTATGGTTGTGGTGATAGTTGTGGTGGGAGGATGAAGCCTTATCCACTCATCCCCTCCCCTACACTCCCTTACACTCCTTGAGAGCTATAACTCAGGCACTCTTGGCACACGCTAATTTTCTCCCTTTCAATTTGTAACTAAACTTGATCTTACACTATATAAGCCTTCTCAAGTTGAATTTTTGGCTGGGTGGAAACACAGGTGTAGAGATGTATGAAAGGGTAACTTTTTCCAAGTATAAGGTGGCACTGCACAAGGCACTGAGGGAGGAAGGGGCCAGGCACACACACACACGCACTTGATGATGGCTCGCAAAGTCCGCTATAACTTGACGTCAAAACGGACTTGTTTTTCTCCTGGACGGCGACAGGGGCGATTCCAAAATCAAAATATTATGGGTGCGGGCGTGAGGTGGGCTGGGCGGGGAGGTGGGTGCCCAATGATAGTGGTGGTGATGATAGTCCCACCACAAGACGAGTGAAGCACCCGCCTCCCGCCCTAGCCAAGGCTTCAACGAACCCAAGGACACCTGGATTGAGTTTAGTGGGGACGGGGGGCGCCATGGTGAGTCCCAACCGCGTAACTCAACAATAAATATTTTCTAGTCATAAATTTTATACAGACGACAAGCGACCTCCCACATGAGGGTGGAGGAGACATGTATAGAGTCAGCAGTGGAAGATGGAGAGAGAGAAAGCCTTTAACATGGGAGTTGTGAGAGTGATACAGATGTTATGCTCAGTGGGTGGCCCCCGACAAATGGAGCAGCACTAGAAATGACCAGACGGGGCAGCAGGCGCCTGCCCTGCACCATGCCACCTTGAACCATATTCACTCCTACCACAAGGTCTACACTCACACTTACTCTCAACGGCTCTGAACTCCCTCTAGAATGTATCATATAATACAAGATGGCGCGTGAATACCATGGATTAAAAAGTAGATATCATAGGCATATAAAAATGAGTGAGGGGAAAGGAAATACGAAAGATATAGGCAAACAGAGACAGACACAAATATATTTCAATATTCATTATACAGAAAACAACAATGCAAAACAAATTATAACTTACGTGACCGTCTTCAAAACTCCCAGAATAAGAAATAATAAAACAAAATAGAATATAAGTAATTAAAAGAATTCTGAGGAGTTCTGACGGACGAGCAAATTGCTAATACCACCACACGACGGTATCTTGACACCACATAGTTGCTAATACCACCCCACGACGGTATCTTGACACCACATAGTTGCTAATACCACCACACGACGGTATCTTGACACCACATAGTTGCTAATACCACCACACGACGGTATCTTGACACCACATAGTTGCTAATACCACCACACGACGGTATCTTGACACCACATAGTTGCTAATACCACCACACGACGGTATCTTGACACCACATAGTTGCTAATACCACCACACGACGGTATCTTGACACCACATAGTTGCTAATACCACCACACGACGGTATCTTGACACCACATAGTTGCTAATACCACCACACGACGGTATCTTGACACCACATAGTTGCTAATACCACCACACGACGGTATCTTGACACCACATAGTTGCTAATACCACCACACGACGGTATCTTGACACCACATAGTTGCTAATACCACCACACGACGGTATCTTGACACCACATAGTTGCTAATACCACCACACGACGGTATCTTGACACCACATAGTTGCTAATACCACCACACGACGGTATCTTGACACCACATAGTTGCAATACCACTACATCAAACCCCCACGACGGTATCTTGACACCACATAGTTGCTAATACCACCACACGACGGTATCTTGACACCACATGTTACATTTACGAGACTGGTAAATCTCACTTTGCACCGAGAAGCGTGAGCGGTTAAATAAATTAAAAGTTACCCTAAACCTGAGTGGGGTGAGCGTGATAAGTGATTTGCGGCAGAGGCTGCGGCCTAAGGGACTGACCACCTGCAACCAAGGGTGACGGACTGATCACGTCAAAATATTTCTACTGCCTCCACTATTGTGTTCGCTAGTACTCGACTGAAAAACCCTGTTGTGCAAGCAAGGCGTTTCAGCAATTACGATACCCAAGCTTTGTGAATGTGTCTTATTCACCAACTTCTCACCATTGTATATTACCAATAATATGATACTTGTCTGACACAGCAACACTATTGTAGTATCTTGGTAGAGAGGAAGTCAGCTGCAGCCAGTCACGAACTGAGAACTTAATATCAGGTCCAGTTTCGCTTCTTTTGAACCCTCAGTGGTGAGGGGCAACGTGCTAGTTCACTTACCTTGTAATTTAGAGTTTACGCCACATTACTCCATGTTTATAACACACACACACACACATACACACACAGGTACATACAGAGAAAGATTGCAGTCAGCAGAATTCGAAAATACGTCAGAGGAATCTGGCAAGGTTCCCTAAGTGACGCTCTAGAACACTCACCAACCCGGTTTACAAGCCATGTTTCTACCTAGCCAGGGTACACCAGAAGGCCTCAAGTATGGTTTCAAGCTATTTCATTCTCTTCCTGTATGTTCTGACCTCACAAGCTATTATAATATCAATGCACCACGCAGAAACACACCGTCACTTGGGAACGTTGCGAGCCTTCCCTGACGTGACTTCGAACCCTGCTGATTGCGATTTCCTCTCTCTCTCTCTCTCTCTCTCTCTCTCTCTCCTACTATATATATATATATATATATATATATATATATATATATATATATATATATATATATATATATATATATATATATATATATACGTATATATATATAGCATTGTAAAATCTCTAGTTGTGTCGATGCATGCAGGGGATGAGATGAAAAGCTGTAAGCCTTCCTGCCTGAAAGCTGGCTGCCTTGGAATAACGTCTAGCGAAAGCTGGATGCCAAGGTATTGGACCAGTGTGGTACGGTCGGTAAAGCACTGCGTACCTTGTCATGAGGTTCGTAGGTTCGAGTCTCCGTCGGCCAGAGATCAGTGTTTGTGAATATTTCGCCTGCTCTTGCGAATTCCTAGCATATATATATATATATATATATATATATATATATATATATATATATATATATATATATATATATATATAGTAGATAATAAAAGACGTAGACGTCAGCAAACATTGTGATGATATGAAACGTACAGTTTAGAGTGGAAGTGTTACTGAAATGGTTCTTATGTAGCTTATTTTATTATATAAATTTATGGAGAACTAAACCTGTAGGGGTCATACAGCGCCTGGGGAATTATCTTACCTATAATTTGCCTGTAGTCGATTCCGAGGGTCATTAAAACTGCGTCTCAGACCAGGCCTCATGGTCAGGGACCAGGAGGTAACAAAGTGTGATTCACGAGAAAGCATTACACACGCTGATGGTCATACAACGCCTGGGCGATGGAAAGTTTGGTCTTGGATCAAGAGCCCCTCTCCATAGTACCACGGCACCGCCCCTCTCCATAGTACCACGGCACCGCCCCTCTCCATAGTACCACGGCACCGCCCTCTCCATAGTACCACGGCACCGCCCCTCTCCATAGTACCACGGCACCGCCCTCTCCATAGTACCACGGCACCGCCCTCTCCATAGTACCACGGCACCGCCCTCTCCATAGTACCACGGCACCGCCCCTCTCCATAGTACCACGGCACCGCCCCTCTCCATAGTACCACGGCACCGCCCCTCTCCATAGTACCACGGCACCGCCCCTCTCCATAGTACCACGGCACCGCCCCTCTCCATAGTACCACGGCACCGCCCCTCTCCATAGTACCACGGCACCGCCCCTCTTTATAGTACCACGGCACCGCCCCTCTCCATAGTACCACGGCACCGCCCCTCTCCCTCTTGCAGGGAGGAGAGGGCACAGAGATGCACAACGCCGGTATCTTCACAAGAAACAAATCTTAGAATATATCTAAGCAGCTCACTAGTGCTGCGGGAAAAAACTGCACACAATATTATACATTCGTATCAGTTTAACAGACGACTGGTTTGCTTGCTCTATTACTTAAGATTAATTTATGGAAATACAGCTCTTGCTTCAATAAATGTCAAACTCGTATTTTTCCTCGCATTATGTGCTCTTATTAAATGTAAGAAATTAAAACATAATTTGGAATGTTTTTGGTAATTACAAAATTCATTAAGTATGTGCGAGGGCAGCTAATAATTTTATGTCCTTTCAAAAAGTCTTGATATGTTCCCATTGTTTCTGACACCTTTAAGTATTTTCAAGAATTAATGATATTACACAGTATTATTATATTTAATAGAAAGACTAAGCCTGTGGGCGACACACACTATCTGAGAAATGGGAAATAAGCAGTTTTTACACACACACACACACACACAATATATATATATATATATATATATATATATATATATATATATATATATATATATATATATATATATATATATATATATATATATATATATGCATATATATATGTTCAGTGTGCAGCATGTGTTTCTACCATACTTGTGGAGGATACTTGGAGTATAAGAGTCCTGCAGCAGCACCAAGGTTCAATGTAGCCTGAGAGTCATGTACAGTACATTGTAACTGATTTTCACATATCTGAGTTACATTGTTTTAACTATTAAGGTTTAAAAAAGATATTACAAGAACCCCAATGGAAATAATTCAGTTTGTCTTGACTTTTTTTGGGGGGATATCCAAGGAAATTTACACTCTGCATTATAATTGTGCTTATGTGTACCCGTGTTTAAATAAACTTACCGTATTTTCCGGCATATAAGGAACACGAGCATACAACACATATAAGGCGATGTTTCCAAGCAATTGTAACGTAACGTTAGTAAACAACTGCTAAAGCGTAACCCAAAGTCTACCCTTGACCCTGACCTTGACCATTTAAAGGGAAGGATGATTTTCCATGACTTTTCTGTGGGAAAAAAAGCGCGTCTTATATGCCAAAAAATACGGTACTTACAAAAGTTGATAATGAGTGAACACGTGGTGTGTTGGTCCTCCTCGGGTAGCAGCATACATGAACGATGCTGTGCCTCCCGAGGCTGTTCGTCCTGACTCAAGGACGCTGTGGCAGCACCCGCGGGCACCACGCCATGGTACCTGGATATATAACACTGGTGTTTTCCCCTGGGCGAATGGGTGTGGGTTATAGACGGGCGACATGTGGGCGACGAGTAGGTGAACGGTTATATAATTTTACAGATTTTTCCATCCATATTATTGATGACCAAGAATCAAAACATTGCGGTGTACTAGTGGCCTCCTTCAAGGCAGGCGAGACTGGTGGGCTCGTATAAACTCAGTCAAACACCTAGATTACTGAGAGCGCTTGAAGGCCTCACGACTGTATTCCTTAGAACGTAGGCGAGAAAGATTCATCGTAATCTACACCTGGAAGATACTAGAAGGCTTGGTCCCAAACCTGCACGCCGAAATTACTATTTATGAACCAAAGAGGCTTATCAGGCGGTGCAGGATACATCCAATGAAAATCAGTGGAGCGATTAATACACTGAGAGAACTCATTAAGTATTAAGTGTTAAGGGACTACGACTCTTAAACACCTTCCCTTCAGACATAAGGGGGATTACCAACAAACCCTTAGTTGTCTGCAAGAGGAAACTCTGCAGATTCCTCGACACAATTCCTGTTAGCCGGGTGTGGTGTATGTTGGACTCTGGGCGACGGCCATCAACAGCTTAATTAATCCTGGACTAGGAGGCCTGGTCTAGGACCGGGCCGCGGGGGCTTTGACCTCCGGAAGCGACTCCAGGTAAACTCCAGATATAGGCTGGTGCACTGGTGCGAATACGAATAGTTAGGTCACTGCACCTATTCATCTTTGCTGTAGATTTTTGTTATTTTAATGTTTGTTGCTGACTTTCCCAGTGTTGAACACGTTGAACTATTACCAGCATGCGTGATCACCTCCCAGTCTCTCTCATATATATATATTGTCTCCTCTTATCGTGCAGGTAGATGTTAATTCTCCCAGGCTTTACACCTTCCCCCATCACTTTTTCTGACTGCCCCTGCACCTCCCCTCTCTCTCTTTCCCTCCCTCCAGCGAATATGCAGCATGACAAGGAAAGTAGGTAGCTTTTTCCCATTCTGTAACTATCACATAAAATATGGTGGCAACACTCTCTGATGTATCAAATTTTGCTAAAAATAATCTCCCCTCTCATTTCTCCCTCCCTCTCTCTCCCACCAGATGCAGCATCTTACTAAGTCTACGGGGACCACCACTCTCTCTCCCACCAGATGCAGCATCTTACTAAGTCTACGGGGACCACCATTCTCTCTCCCACCAGATGCAGCATCTTACTAAGTCTACGGGGACCACCACTCTCTCTTCCACCAGATGCAGCATCTTACTAAGTCTACGGGGACCACCACTCTCTCCCACCAGATGCAGCATCTTACTAAGTCTACGGGGACCACCACTCTCTCTCCCACCAGATGCAGCATCTTACTAAGTCTACGGGGACCACCATCTCTCTCCCACCAGATGCAGCATCTTACTAAGTCTACGGGACCACCACTCTCTCTCCACCAGATGCAGCATCTTACTAAGTCTACGGGGACCACCACTCTCTCTCCCACCAGATGCAGCATCTTACTAAGTCTACGGGGACCACCACTCTCTCTCCCACCAGATGCAGCATCTTACTAAGTCTACGGGGACCACCACTCTCTCTCCCACCAGATGCAGCATCTTACTAAGTCTACGGGGACCACCACTCTCTCTCCCACCAGATGCAGCATCTTACTAAGTCTACGGGGACCACCACTCTCTCTCCCACCAGATGCAGCATCTTACTAAGTCTACGGGGACCACCACTCTCTCTCCCACCAGATGCAGCATCTTACAAGTCTACGGGACCACCACTCTCTCTCCACCAGATGCAGCATCTTACAAGTCTACGGGGACCACCACTCTCTCTCCCACCAGATGCAGCATCTTACTAAGTCTACGGGGACCACCACTCTCTCTCCCACCAGATGCAGCATCTTACTAAGTCTACGGGGACCACCACTCAACATTCAACAAAGCTTCAGCTCACTTTTTAATTACTACTTGAAATCTCCATTACAAAAAAATAGCCGAAAGGTATATAAGTTTATACGTGCGAGAAATCGGAGGCAATCAGGTTTGATCCGAGGAAGAGGAAAAGCAGCTCCGATTCCCTGGATTGAGCGCCCTTCACTAAGAGGAAATAATGTTACTTAGACTTCAGTCCTAACATAATCATTATCACCTGTAGATAGACCCCACTGTAGGTGATCAAGTCCCACTGTGGTGATAAAACACCACACTGTAGGTGATCAAGTCCCACTGTGATGATAAACCTCCCACTGTGGGTTTACCGTCGCATAATAAAACTTCGCCCTAGTTAGTCTTTAAAGTACCACTGTCACTAGTGTAACACGGTAAATGACGAGGCTCAATTTGACGCCGCATATATGCATGACGCTGAATCATGGCGCTAACATGGTGTATACTGTACACTGATACTCGAGTACCTCTTGGTGTATATATACTGTATATCTCTCATTGTATATTCATGGCTCTAATATTGTCTATACGCTGATATTAATGTACCTCTCGACGTACATACACTGTGTATCTCTCATTGTGTAAATACAGAGAGATATCTATCTCAAAGTGTATATACACTACTAATCCTGGGATATTTCAGTCATGACAAAGTATAAAATGAGAATCTCACCTCGTCGTGCAAGTGGTAAATTGTTTAATAAAGAATTCTGGGGACCGAAATGATGTTCTTGCAGTTGTCAGTCCACATCTATGACGACTCTGTGGTTGAGTCGGTGTAGCTGTTGTCTGTACCCACTCTGTGATGTCAACAACTATAGCAGCTTTATAGAGTTACAGTCGAGCTGGAGTTACTATTACGTGGGCATTATCATCATTGAGGATGATCTATCCCATATAACTGAAACAGGAAGTGGGGAGGGAGGGGCAGGAGGAGGATAGCTTACTAAAGAGAGGGTTATGAGGGCATGAGATCAATTCTATCATGGAAACAATAGAGCACAGTAAGCAGCAGATTATTTCCAAAGAGCGTGATGAACTTTCTGGCCTAAAAGTGCTGAGGTAGCTGACGGACTCCTACCAGTCTATGCAGATGGGAGTATAAAGCACAACAACCTGATGCTCAACCAACAATGTAGTCTAAACGCAAGAGTAAGAAAAAGACTTGAAAACTACAGAGCTTAAATAACGCCAGAAAACAGAAATATGAAGACGCGAGGCAAGGACTACTGAAGGATAAGTAGACAAAACGTAGTCATTTGCACACAATATGGCATCAAAAACAAAGAGCCAACCTAACTTGCTCCTCATCCGCATCAGGAGGAAGGCAACGAAAAAAAAAGGAATAGGTATTCAGGTTGAGGCGAGAAGAGAAACAGTTCTTGGAAAATGACAGACATGCACAAGTAACCTAACAAAAAATCCCTCAAGTAGGAAAGTCAGCCTACTGGAGAACATCAAACACAGTAATTAGATGCCTGACTTTACTGTATCCACGTCCTGAAAGTGAGAGGGGATCACCAGAGCACTGAAGGAAGGAATCGAAGCCTTATGGTCTGAGTTACAATCACTAATACACAACAAGATATTTCAACGATGACCTACTAGACATTTATTAATATTATTATATGGCAAGAGTAGAGAAATTTAACGATAACGACAAAGACAGTGGACGGAGAGACATAGATAAACTCTATGCCTAAACGAGCCAAAGGCACACTACACAAATCCTTTATTCTAAAGGCCAGGAGGTTAGGAATCCAATACGCCTGTATATCGAAGTGAAAAGCAGGGCCCAAGAGCTCAACCCTCTCAGGCACACACATAAACACCAGTTGTCTGTATCTCAAGAGAAACTTGCAAAGACAACATCTTATTTAATTTAATCTCTCTCTCTCTCTCTCTCTCTCTCCCACAATCTCTCTCTCTCTCTCTCCCACAATCTCTCTCTCCTAGTATTGTGTGGCTCTTTCAAGTAACCTTTCGTGTATAATGACCTTCGCCTCATGACCTTTCAGTCCAGCATTCCTGGTTCACTCAAGTCTCTGGCTTCCCTCCTCTCCTCTCCTTCCCTCCTCTCTCTCTCTCTCTCTCTCCTTTCCTCCTCTCATATCCTTCCCTCCCCTCATCTCCTTCCCTTCTCTACTCTACTTCCCTCCTCTCTTCTTCCCTAGTCTGCTCTCATCTCTCCTCTCTTCTTCCCTTCTTGCATCTTTTTCCCTCTCCTTCTTCCCTCTTCTCGACTCGCCCTTTTCTCATCTTTTCTCTTATCTTCTCTCCTCTCCTTTCCTTTTTTGCCTTCTCCATTTTTCTTCTTATCGTCTTTATTATCTATTCTCATAGTCGACTTTACTTTGAGAATTCTAATTTATTGATGTTTTTATTTGTTTTTTTTTATGTTTCTCTTCTTATTTTCTGTATTTTATGTTCCTCTTCTTATTTTCACCATATTTTTCCATTTTTTTCGTGTCTATTGACATTGTCTTATTGTAACCTGTGACAGGAGGGAGGAAAGCCGTGGGCAGGAGGGAAGGAGGCCGCAGGCAGGATGGAGGCCGCAGGCAGGATGGAGGCCGCAGGCAGGAGGAAGGCCACAGGCAGGATGGAGGGAGGCCGCAGGCAGGAGGAAGGCCACAAGCAGGATGGAGGGAGGCCGCAGGCAGGAGGAAGGCCACAGGCAGGATGGAGGGAGGCCGCCGGTAGGAGGAAGGTCGCAGGTAGGATGGAGGGAGGCCGCAGGCAGGAGGGAGGAAGACCGCAGGCAGGAGAAAGGCCGCAGGCAGGAGGGAGGGGCAGCAAATAGGAGGCAGCAAGCAGGAGGGAGGGGGCAGAAGGGTGAGGCAGCAGGCAGGAAGGATTGGCAGGGGGCAGGAGGGAGGGGCAGAAGGCAGGAAGGATTGGCAGGGGGCAGGAGGGAGGGGCAGCAGGCAGGAAGGATTGGCAGGGGGCAGGAGGGAGGGGGCAGAAGGCAGGAAGGATTGGCAGGGGGCAGGAGGGAGGGGGCAGCAGGCAGGAAGGATTGGCAGGGGGCAGGAGGGAGGGGGCAGCTGGCAGGAAGGATTGGCAGGGGGCAAAAGAGAGGGAGCAGCGGGCAGGAGCGACCTTGAAAATAACGGTGTTGTTGCACCACTGACCCTAGGGGTGACGACATCTCATCCCCCCACCATATCCCCCTCCCCAATTTCCCCACAATCTCTCCCCTCCTTTTTTTCATCGCCCATATCCCTCTCTTATAACTGTCAGTCTGGAAACTGTCATCCTGCTCCTCTCCCTCCCTCCCTATTATTGACCTCTCTCTCCCTCTCCATTACTGTCCTCTCCCTCCCCATTACTGTCCTTTCCTCCCTTCCCAACACTCTTCCTCCACCATTACTCTCCTCTGCCTCCCCTCCCATCGCTCTCCTCTCCCTCCCTCCCCTCCCCATCATTCTCCTCTGCCTCCCCTCCCATCACTCTCCTCTCCCTCCCCTCCCAATCCTTGTCTCTTTTGTATCTCGTTTGCTGTACTATTTATTTTCCTTCTCTCCCTTTAATCTATTGCACTCGTTACTTCTCTGTTCCCTACTTTTACCTCTCTCTCTATCTCCTGTGAGATGCCTAATGCACGTGTCAGTTTTGCCTCAGATGAACTTCTTGGTACAACATTTAAATTCATTGTTTGACTATCTTCTGATGAACCTCGTGTCACTGGAGGAAGTAATGATCACAAACGACATGATCAAAACGTAGAAAATACTCAAGAGATGAATAAAAGTCACAATACCGTGGCTGAAACAAATCTAAACTTACCCACAGATTAGAAATGAATATTATACAGAAGTAAGCTAGGCCATCCTCATTAAATGCTAAGATCCGTAATCTTTATTTTTGTTTGTTTGTTTGTTTGGTAATTTTCATTTTGGCTTTGTGTACATAATATACAAAATTCTTTTACATTTGTCTTGAAGGTACATATGGGCAGGTAAAAATAACATTTTATATACGTAACGTATGTTAAATCAATAAAGTCAATGTTAATTATTTCCATTGGAGTCCCTGATGCCGGTCTTAAATATGCCTTGCATAGTCACGTGGATGCCTCCTTGTTCACATTCATCAAGGCTCTTGCTAGTGATGAAAAGTCAGCTGGTGGGACAACCTTTCGACTGTTGTCCCTTTATCTTGCAGTGTAGTCTAATTTAGCACGGCTTGTCTGTTTCCTGCTTTGAACATCGTTACTACATTTGCAGATTTCCAGTTTCTGGCAGCTCTGCTGTCTTCACTGATTTGTTGCAAAGCTCGTTGGTGGGCTGCTAGTAACTCTGTCAGCATCCAAGGTGAGATATTTATCTGATTTCATTGTTTTTTATGCATTCAGTTCCTTTGGGTGATTTTTTTGTTTACCTCGTACTCCTACATTATTATTATTTGTATTACTATTACATTCATGTGGAAGCTCTAAAACAGTAGGGTTCATTCATCTCCTGGGATATGAGAAGTATCAGGTTTGATCCATGGAAGGGAGGGGGAAAGCTCCATTTCCTTGGAGCAGCATGGAGACACCTTCCTTGACGGGTTCTGTCATGGTAGCTATGAGGTTTAAGGTGGCGTACCAAGGCCTCTCCATTTCCGCTAATGTCCTGTTTCTACTGCCAATGCTCCTGAGAATCAATTAATGAATTCCACGCAAATTTCCTTGTCGTCCTCTCTGAGTTCTTCCACCTCTTCGTTAACGCATTTCCGTGGGCATTTACCGTCAGTTTCCTGCTGATATGACTGTGTAGTACTGTAGTTAGGAATGATCTTAAACCATAGTTGCTATGTTTCGTTCCTATTATTTGTGTACATTTCTCTTGATTTTAAGGTAGTCATTATTCCTCATTCTGTATCTTAGTAACTTAATATGAGAAAGAAAGAACTTCAATGGGACCGATTACTAATATATTCGTGGGGAGCACTAAATCAATATGGGTTATACAGCGCTTAAGAAATGGTAGGTAATCAGATTTAATCCAAGGAAGACGAGGGTAGCTCCAATTCCTTGAATCAAAATCCCTTCACCAACATTAAGACGCCCCCTAGATGAGCAAATAGGGGCGAAAAAAGTGAAAGGGTGAGAAGGAACATGAAAAAGTGAAGATTTTCAGGACACACTGGAAAATATGAAGGTGTTGACGTTAATTTCAAGGTCACCCGCATGTTACATGCTGCACAAATAAATTTCACACTCCGGTTTGACCAAGTATTCCCTCCCTGCCAAACCTGAAGCATAGCGCCTGGGGCAGGGGAGTTCAGTGAACCAAACCATCGTCCAATCTGATATTATCAGCATCGGTGTTGCCATTTTCTTTGTATAAAGCACTACCCATCTGTTGAAACAGTCATGTTATTGGACTAAACGACCAGACACGCTACGCAAGTTTGCAAGATTTAAAATTTACCAACTGCACTTTGATCATTAATATCGCAATTCACCTTTATACTAGAATTTAAAATGATTTAATCCCTAAAAAATAGGAATAAAGTATACTGTCAAATCTTATACACTGAGATATACACATACCTATCAGTGTATATACCCTGTCATCTAACAAAAAATATAACATTCCGTTGAACACGTGGATATACGCAAAATCCAACAAAATACGTACTTACATTTTCCTAACAGATCAAGCACTGATAATATAAATAAATCCACGGTGATTTTGTCTGTAGTTAATGACATTCACTACTGCTCGTATTTGCTGGACACAGCAGACAATCCCGTACATGGACACCACTGGTCACGACCACCACCATCTTGGGTAACAAACCTGCCACCGGTGGCTATATTGTTACCTCAGTGGTCTCCATCATCAAACATATCCCGTGAAACACGAATAATATGTTCAGGCAAATAATGTAGTTAAAATAATATGAAGTCGAGAGAAAAATAATCAAACCGAATGCATATCGAATATTTTAACCAGTTTTCGTAGCTCCAATTCCTAGGCTCTTAAGCCAAGGAATCGGAGTCCCCCCCCCTTTTTTTATTAAACTTGATTACCACCACGTATTTAGCACTTCCTCGTGATTATATTAGTAATATTTCAGGTCTTGATATAAGTGTAGATGAATTGCAGCCCTCGTACATTCACTAGGCTTAATTAACCGACCAACGTTTTTTATCCGCCATTAATATATACATTTTATTTTTTCTACTAGACATAATTACCCGACCAACTATTATTTCCGCCATATATTTTCATATATTTACTAGCATTATTTTCCTTTTAATATCTCTTTGTTTTCTGTATTCTATTCGTAACAATTTTTTTTTATTTCGCTTCCATTTAACATTGTTTTATTTAATGTTAATATATTACTTTAACAATTAATTTAAACTACGTGCTACTCATTAGAAAATACTTATTAATGGTTCATTTGGTGGTATATACTACTAGTAATAAGTTAGCCATTTAACAAATTCTTAATTGTATTTGTTAATTCTGGATATATACACCGATATGAGAACTTCGTGTAAATACACTGAGATGCGTACTGCTTAGTATATATACGTACACTGAAGGGTGTACTTCTCAGTGTATGTAATGTGTACTTCTCAGTCTCCCACTGCATAGTTTATAACTGAGTTTACTCTAATTCTAAACTGTTAGCAAGTAAAAAGATAAGACACTTAGATAACGACGATTTTGACCTTTATGGACCTGGCAGTTTTAACTAGTTTTACCAAGTGTGCCACCATCTAGTGGCCTTGTAGTGGACAGGAAGTTCAATCTTAACGCACTCTGCCCGTCCGCTCCTGATTTAAACCTTAAACCTAAAAAATTCATTATACTTGTGGGCTATTTTTTTTAGGGGAGGAGGACGTAAGTAAATTATGTAGACCAAGTGGTGTATAAGGTTAACCGGTTGAACCAGTTGGCCTCGTCCTGAGGGTGGCATACGTCTAATGCTGAGACGAGATTACTACCAATTTACCTCCCTCCTCTCACCCCTCATACGTCTACCACATTGTACTTCTGCCTAATCATACCACCATCTTACATCCGCACTTTGTACTCCTTTTCCTTCACACCACTCTACTGTTACCCCTTCCTTCACCCCTTCCCACTAACTACCCCTTACAACACCCTCTTCTCCTCCCCCCCATTCCCAGACGTGTTAGGCCCGGAGACAACAAATGTCAACCACATCAACAAGTACTGCAAGTGTTCTCACCGGATATTGCCAAGCGCCACACTCTATTTCAACATTTCCTCATTCTCTCATATTGGTACGGTACTTAATACATATCATGTATAATATACATAACTTATAGCTAGGAGAGAGCGTAAGTAATAGCCTATCACAAATAACCTAACATTTCATATAGTACTAGTAATAATTTACTTTAACGTTAAATTTAGCTTAGGTTATATTAGGTTAAGGTGATGTGGGCACAGCCTTACAAACATATCCTAAAATATATATTAAAAGTAAAATATTACTTAATTATTGTTAGGATATTACGGGTAACATTATCTGGGGAAATTTCGTTTGTAGTATCACCACACCGTTGGCCGTCAGTACATCGCCTTTATTCGTATAATAACAAAACTCCCATATATTGACTAATTAGACTTGTTAATTTGATGTAAGAGCGCTGGTCTTAAACCCCGACTTTCCCTACTTCAACCTTGGCCCTTCAAGGAAGGTGCCTTGATCTTTATGAAAGGCTATTGATCCAAGGAATTGGAGCTACCATACTCTTCCTCGAATCAAATCATATTACCTCCCATTTTTCAAGAGCTATATGAACCTTACGGTTTTAGCATTTCTAATGCAATGACAATAATAATAATATTATTATTATTATTACTAGTAGTAGTAGTAGTAGTATCAGGCGACCAGGTCCCATCCTGGAGCACTGATCCTATGAATCACCGACTGAAGCGGGAATTGAAGAGATTAACAGTTATTGACAAAGTGTGGTCCTTAATAGTTTAGTCCTCCAGTATAGTCCTGACAACCAGGTCTATGAGAGAGAGAGAGAGAGAGAGAGAGAGAGAGAGAGAGAGAGAGAGAGAGAGAGAGAGAGAGAGAGAGAGAGAGAGAGAGAAGAGACAGAGAGGCTGACTCACAAATAGCAATAAACGTCGATTATCCAAAGCACATCCATATTTCTGCTTCTTCAAATAACTCGAGCCGCCAGAGCAGTAATTCATTCTCTTGTAAACATAAGATACGAAACAATGTACCCGGATTGCCTACTAAAAACAGACGTTTGTCCATTCTTTTTCGTGCAGATATCATCTCTCGGAAGCACTTGTGGGCCGACCCAAGCATGTTTTCATTAGGGGGAGAAATATAGACACAATGAATCACACTCTGCAGACATGTAAGCATCTCGGCGGGGAGTTGTTGAGGTGCTATGTGCTATTGTGTTACCCAGCCAAACATTCCGATCATCTTGTGCGAAGGCTGAGCGGGGAAAGTGAGGCTGCTAGTTTAATAGTTTTACGTCTTCAATTTGGATTGCATGATGTATTCCCACCAGATACATATTACTGCACGTTTTTTTTTCTTATTCTTCACTGTACAAACAAAATTCAAAATATGCTGACTGCAAAAGTTTCCATAAGTGTGAATATTATGAAATAGCTTGCAAGAGAATTGGAAAATTTGGAAGATACAGTTTCAACACTTTCTAACAAACCTAATAACTGACAAAATATAATAAACCACTGTGAAAAGTTTTTCCCCTATTAATAATATTAAAGTGAACGACAAGAAAATCCCCCCTTTTTATCATTCAAGGCCAATACTGTTACAATTCTTTTTTAACATAAACGAATAATGGTTAAGAATAATTGAAGAGATAGTCTTACTGAAAATGCAATATCAACACGGCCATAGATTTATGAATGGATAATGAATAACCCACATGGGTGTACAGCTCCACATAATTTATAATTATAATATAATTATTTCTGTTACACTCCTCTCACCTCAGTCATGACTATTACCCACGTCCCACTTTTATTCTAAAGCACACAATTTTATCTTCAACATTTATTCCCGTTCCTTTCCATAGCTTTTCATTCAAAATTTCGGGGTTTTTTTTCTTCAGTAAATATATGCAGTAAAAGAAATGGTTTTAACACACGTCCCTGTGGTGAACGGAAAGGGTTATATTACAGGGTTAAAAATCGTGAAAAGATAATGAACACACGGGAAAGTAAAGATAAACACAAGTTAAGATTCACCTGACATCTTAAATTTTCATGAGACAAGCGGGAAAGAACACTAGCAAACCTGTAAAACGCATAACTTTTAACAGGCTTATATTAATCACTCTTGACAGGCACAAATATTTTTATAAAACACAAAAATACGTTGAGAAAATAAAAATAAATTAGTTTTTGCATTTTCAATTAAGGTTATTTTCACAAGTCTTGGAAAACTAATTATTTTTTTTATATACTTGATAAACTTTTAAAATTATTATCAAGACTATTTAAAGGATTTATGAGTGATACAGTTGTCAAATATCAATATGTATGAGCCTAAAATTAATAGCTGCATCATCTGATCTCTTGGTCATGAGATGACCTTTAAAGTCTAAGATTAAACCCTTGATGGTCTTTTAAGAGAAGTCTTGGACAAGGTATAGCACTCTATTTGTTTATTTTAATTAGGGGAAGTGCTAAGCGCATAGGGGTCACATAGCTCCTGTGGAATGGGTGGCATTTAGGTTTGATCCAAGAAAGGGGAAGAGGCCAGTTCCTTGGATCAAGAGCCCCTCATCAGCATTAAGGTTCTCGAAACGAGAGTACGTGGTGAAAAAGGAAGAGGCAGCCACTCGTAAATCCTGAATGCACATTTTTTTTATATTCACGGATAAACGCTAAATCCGCAGGGAGTCATGCAGCGCCTGTGGAACGGAAGGTAATGAGGTTTGATTCGAGGAAGGCCAAAGTGGATGCATTTCCTGGATCAACAGCCCTTCAGCAGTGAAAAAAATGGTTATAATCATAACCATAATTTTTAGAGGTGGAGGGGTAAGCCAGCGGAAGGCCTCGATCAGATGACCAAAAGCTCCAGCTGTGGGTCATCATATGACTAAGACCCGCGTCAGGAAACACTTGTCCTGTTTCCTGACAAATCTTACCTAACCTAACATTCAGCAGTATTAATTAATACAGCCCCTCCTCTTCCTTGGTCAAAAAATTTATAGCCTATTCATGTTAATGTCTCCAAACCAGAGATTTTTCGTTAGGAAATTTTATATTATGTTGCATATTTACACGGAGCTTTCGTCTTAAAATATAGTATACAGGTTTACCATCGTTCTAGAATATAGTATACAGGTTTACCATCGTTCTAGAATATAATATGCAGGTTTACCATCGTTTTAGAATATAGTATAGTTTACCATCGTTCTAGAATATAATATGCAGGTTTACCATCGTTTTAGAATATAGTATACAGGTTTACCATCGTTCTAGAATATAATATGCAGGTTTACCATCATTCTAGAATATAGTATACAGGTATATGTTAATTAATTTATTACGCAATGAAAAGCAACCGTAGAGGATCATAATGATTGTTCAAAGGAAGCACTAAACCTGTAGGAGTCAAACAGCGCCTGGGTTATGGGAGACAATGATGCTGGATCAAGAGCTCCTCACCTACATCAAGGTGCTCCTAATGCCTACCTACCTTCAGTGCAGTTACAGCTGGTTCTCGTATATTTTCTCCTCTATCTGTTATGTCCCCCACTTGCCGCTCTTCACTGAGTGGTACAGGAATCCTCTGAATATTCCCCAGTCGACTTGTACATCCAGAAGCACTAGAGTTAGATACTGACGCTAAAATTGGTCGAAAAATTACTGATGGTTGGACCTGCCAGGTGTTGCACACCCACGTGTCATGGCGGACCTCACGCTACACAAGCTCTTCTTAATTTCCCCTTTGAAGGAAGGTGCCTTGATGTTATTTCTGAAAGGCTCTAGATTCAAGAAATTGGAGCTATCCTCACCTTCCTTGGATCAAATTTAAATGCTTCCTCTTCCCCAAGACCTGTATGGCCACTACGTCTTTAACGTTTAAACCCCATGAATAAAATAATCTTGTTTATTTGTAATTATAAGACCGTTGTGGAATATATATATTAAATATAGTATTCAGAAAAGCTATTGAGATGCGTATTTGTTAAAATACAGTTGCAAATGAGGCAAAATTGTCCGCTCAATAATGGTCGCAGTTTACGTTAACGAAAATTAATGAAATTATGTGTATAAAATAAATAAGGAAATATCTAAGTCCTAAAGTAAAAAACTCTTAAATAAAAAAATTATGTTCAATAACATTAATAATTATATGAAAAATTATGATTTAGTTTCATGCTCTAAATTGAGGATAATAAATATAAAAGTATATAACGTAAAACATGGAAACAAATTGCGAAAATAACGCATTTTATAAAAACGACAATAATAATAATTATAATAATAATAATAATAATAATAATAATAATAATAATAATAATAATAATAATAATAATAATAATAATAATAATAATAATAATAACATCAGAAAAGTATTTATCATTCATTATTTAGTTGTGTGCAGCAAATTGAAGAAACAAATATAACTGAGGATGAGAGAGTTGCTGTCTCCCGCTGCCTGCAGGTCAGGCGGGAAGCTCTGGCTGAGTGAGGAAGAATTCGTCTGCTGCACTCTTGTATTTTTTGAAGGATTTAAAGCGACACACTTTGCGTAGGTGTTCGTGTGAACCTTCCAGGTGATCGTGTTGGATAATGGAATCTTTTCGTGAGGTCAAGCCTGCCATGCCGCCCCCACAGTCGCCAGGAATCGTCCTCAAACGATTGACAGAGTAAGTATTGCTGACCGACGTAAATATTGACCCCAGGGGCTCTTGATTTTATATAATATAAATATATATATATATATATATATATATTATATATATATATATATATATATATATATATATATATATATATATATATATATATATATATATATATTAATCGTGCCGATTAGGTAAACTTGCGATTTTGGCTTAAATAGCAACGCTCACCTTGCCATATAAGACAAGTGAAAATTTGTGTATGCAATAATTTCTCAAAATCATTCTGAACCTAACGAAAAAATATATTTCATTGTGTTTGTTTATTATTAAATTAATGTTAACGTATCTAAAATATATTTAGTTGGGTTAGGCTAAATTAAATTGCGGTTGTTGTAATAAGGTTAGGTAGGTTTCAAAGTTTCTCTTGGTACAAAATTATAAATTTCTACATTAACATAAATGAAAAATATATCTTTAAACGTATAAGAAAATTTTAGAAAGGACTTAATTTTAGATGAGTTCTTGCTAATTGACCAGTTTACCTAATCGGCACGACATATATATGTCGTAAAACTGGTCAATTAGCAAGAACTCATCTAAAATTAAGTCCTTTCTAAAATTTCTCTTATACGTTTAAAGATATATTTTTATTTATGTTAATGTAGAAATTTATAATTTTGTACCAAGAGAAACTTTGAAAACCTACCTAACCTTATTACAACAACCGCAATTTAATTTAGCTAACCCAACTAAATATATTTTAGATACGTTAACATTAATTTAATAATAAACAAACACAATGAAATATATTTTTCGTTAGGTTCAGAATGATTTTGGAGAAATTATTGCATACACAAATTTTCACCTGTCTTATATGGCAAGGTGAGCGTTGCTATTTAACCAAAATCGCAAGTTTTACTTAATAATATATATATATATATATATATATATATATATATATATATATATATATATATATATATATATATATATTACGTACGTACCTATCAGTGAAGAGGCGGGGCCAGGAGCTAAGGCTTAGAACTTCTGCAACTAAAAATAGGTGAGTACATATATACCTGGAGAGGATTTCGGGGGTCAACGCCCCCGCGGCTCGGTCTGAGACCAGCCCTCGTGGTGGATCAGGATCTGATCAACCAGGCTGTTACTGCTGGCCGCACGCAAACTGACGTATGAACCACAGCCCGGCTGGTCAGGTACTGACCCCTTATGTATGCTGGGAGGCAGTTGAACAGTCTTGGGCCCCGGACACTTATTGTGTTGTTTCGGTGTACTCGTGACGTCCCTGCTTTTCATTGGGGGAATGTTGTATCTCCTGCCAGATGCAGGAATAACAGGGAAGGCACTACAGTGGATCAAGGCATATCTAACAGGAGGGAAACAAGGAGGTATTGTCCGAGAAGAAATGTCGGAATGGGTGCATGTGACAAGTAGGGTTCCACAAGAGTTAGTGCTGCTGTAGGACCGATGCTGTTCTTTTATACGTGAATGACATGACGGAAGATAAAAGTCAGAAATAAACCTGTTCGCAGATGAGGACCAAGAACGCCTACAAATAACTTCAAGTGCAAAATTATGAAGTTTGGGGAAGGGCAAAGAAGACCGCAGACGGAGTACAGACTCGTTAGGCAAAGGCTGCACAAAATCACTCGAGGAGAAGGACCCTGGGGTGAGTAGCGTACCGAACATATCGTCTGAGGCGCACATCAACCGAATAACTGCTGCCACATATGTACTTTGGCAAATCTAAGAATGGCTTTCAGAAATCTAAGGAGTTAGTCACGACATTTTGTACGTCAGGCCCATATTGGAGTTTGAAATCCACACTTAATCAAGCATGCCAAGAAATTTGAGAAAGTGCAGAGGTTTGCAATGAGACTAGTCCCGAAGCTAAGGATGTGTCCTATGATGAGAAGGGAGCTCAAGCTGATGACAATAGAGGAAAGGACTAAGTGTTGTTATAACCCACAAATACTGAGAGGAATTGAAAGGGTGGCTAGGGACATTGCTTGAGAGATGGGTAACAGGAAAATGAGGGCAGAGCTGGAAGTTGAAAATAAAGATGAGTCACAGGTATGTTAGGAAGTATTTCCTGGATATTTTTATATATATATATATATATATATATATATATATATATATATATATATATATATATATATATATATATATATATATATATATATATATATATATATATATATATATATATATATATATATATATATATATATATATATATATATATATATATATATATATATATATATATATATATATATGGAGCCACCATGCTACCCTGGAAGGATGGTAAGCAGATTGCTTGGGACTACACCTGTGCTGCCACATTGGCAGACACCTACCTGCCACACTCCTTAGCCGAAGGGGTGGAGCTGCCAGCCACAGGGAGATCCAGAAGACCCGCAAATATGAAGACCTTCCCTCTTGCTATAACTTCATCCCAATAGGGTCGGAGAGCCATGGAGCATGGGGCAAGTGTGCTCTAAAGTTTCTCAAGGAGCTGGGAGGAAAACTCATCATAGAAACCAAGGACCACAGGGCGACCAGCTTCCTCTTTCAGAGACTCAGTGTTGCGATCCAGAGGGAAATACCTGCAGTATTCTGGGCACGCGGCCCACTGCCGGGAGTTGGACGAAGTATTTGACATGTAGCTCTGAGTTGTTATCTATGTTGTTTTACTCCCCATTGTATTTTGTCATATATATATATATATATATATATATATATATATATATATATATATATATATATTGGTTGTTTTGCATATATATATATATATATATATATATATATATATATATATATATATATATATATATATATATGATGATAAAATAATGGGGGGAAGATGGGTAAAAAAAAATAATACTATCTGGTGGTGGTGGTACGCGTAGCGGAGCACTGAAGTCGTACTGTTGGCCCATTATTAAGATTTGAACTTGATGGATTACCGGCCAGGTGTTTCCCATGTAAGAGATAATGTGTACCAAGAGTTTTGCCATCCTGGTTCTGTTCAGTAGTATCGTGACGATCTCGATTCCAGGCAGCGTCGTTGGGATCTGTTCCCATCTAAAAATAGCTTGAGTTCATAATACAGATAGTTATGTTTTCCATGGATATCATCTACTTTATTATTAATATTATTGTTATTAATTTCAGTGTCACTATGCAGCAGCATCAAACCAAGGAGCAGCAGCACGCGATGGAGACCAGTGTCAAGAAACAACGACTGTCAGAGGAGAGTGATGAAGCTAACCAGAAATTAATGGCTTCTATAATCAAAGCAGATAACTTTAAGACTTCGTCTGACCCGGTTGTCATTTGGAAGGGTAAGCATTTGTGAAAATATTTGTAATAACAGTGATACCATTCGTCATTAAATATACCCCCCTTTTTATCATTTTCACGGAATGTGGAGATGCCTATCAGGAAGTAAATGAAAAGCACTAGAGGTAACACCCAACCATTCGCAAAAAAAAATAAACGATTTGTAATTTTAATTAACACTAATTGTCCATGTTTCATGAAAAGGATCATAAATGATCTTAAACATATACAAAATCATATTAAGCCACATATTTAAGAGCAAAAAAATAATCCATGATTAATATAACCCCTTTTAAAATATCCTTTCATTTGCGTCACTGCTTGTTTTATTTTGTTCATATAATGTACTTCTATTACTATAAATTGTCTTACTGTGCTTTAATATTCACAGACTTCAGTGATCAGGGTAAAAATGAGCTTGAAACCTCCATTGAGGAATGTATGAGTCATTTGTGTCAGCTGCATGAAGAGGAAAAAACTGTCATGACTCGCATTCAAGAACTGTACGCAATAGCCCAGGATATGAACACCACTTTCCACCAACAGGTTATTATTAGTATATTGAAAGGGAAGCACTAAACCTATAGGGGTCATATAGCGCCTGAAGAATAGTAGGTACAGATATGATCCAAGGAAGAAGAGGAGAGTTACAATTCCCAGGAACAAGAGCCTTTCACTAGCATCAAGGACCTATTTCACCTTTGAAGGATCCACCAATAGGTGTGATGCACTTTATTATGATGAATAGTTTTCACTTATGTCTCAATTTACATCAGCTTGTATCTTTTATTTAAAAAGATAGAAATATGTTCGAATTACTAACTATTACAATATCTGTTCGGCGCATAAAACTTTGTGCACACTTTAAACAGATTATTATATGATCGAAATGCCCCCAAAGCGATTTTTTTTGAGAGCGAAGATGGCTTAGATGTTAATTAGGAATTTGTGCTGTATTGTGAAAACTTGCAGTAAACCTGCATGCAACGAGGGTAAAGTGTTTTTGCTGAGGTAGAATAAGACGTGGGCAAGTCTCCATCTGCCCCTGTGCATCTACTATTAAATAGGTACTTGAGTTAGTTGGTTTGTTGTTTGCATCTTAGAAAATGGTAGTATACCATAGAGGAGGAGGAGGTGTTGATTCACCGGGAATTCTCCCGGCCCGGGTCTTTACCAGATGGCGACCCGGCTCCGGCTCCCTGGCGTGGGAGTGTCAGAGACCTATGTCTCCCATGGGAGGGGATACCCCTCATCGGCGGGACCAACTGGCCCCAGGCCTAGCCACATTCCCCACCAGCACGAGGCATGGAGGTAGATAGATGCTAGGCCTCTCTGGTCTGCCACCTTCCCTAACGGGAAGGGCAGGCTTACGAGCTGCAGATGGTAGCAAGCTCCAGCCTTGGCACCTACCCTGCCCTAGAAGGGCTGGGCATGGTGATCGACCGTATACCATAGATAAGGCTAGGCTGCGACGAGCTGAGATAAATTCAACTGTGTAAACTGTAAATAAATATATAAGATAAATTTGAGACAGCTGCCTACAGTATTTTTATTGGTCTTCTATATGACCCTAATAGGTTTAGCGCATTTTTATGAATAAATATAAATATATTAATATTATGTAGATAAATTGGGTATATAATTATAAATTCCTCTTGAATGTATGGAAATGTGGACATCTATTTAAATGGGCATTGGGGGATCTTTATATACATTATTTAAAAGAACCTTAGCTATTCTTACTAATGAAGTTCATTATTTATATGATTTTCTTTTTGTTTCAGTTGGACAGTCTCCACAACACCGTGGTGGATGTAGTATCATCTTTCAAAACCTAGTAACAAGATTCAGAATCTATGGGGAGATTCTTTCAGAGTGCTATTCTTTGATCTTTCTTTTGGTAGCTTAAAAAAAAGTTATTCTTTGATCTTTCTTTTCGTAATGGCTACATACAAATTGATCAAAGCATGGAGAAATACTTGTTAATGGCATAAATTACCTAGTTGATTCTCTTATTTTTTCGATTTTTTTTATTTCTTTGATAAGTTTGAACCAAATTCTTCATTTTAACAATAACCCTCTTCATTTTCCCTTGCGGTTTACATATAATGGGATGAAATCCTTGAGTAATAGGTGTAACTCACGAAATTAACACTCCCGCAGAGCAAATTGACTAGCACTAGGAACCAGCAGAAACTGTACCGCATTACACACAGATAATCACTTCGCACACATCTTCGCTTGTCTTTCCTGCAGTGGATCTCACTGAAGAGCCCAGCCATCTTTTTACCTTGCACTTTGATAAAGCATTCACTAAAAATTGTGATCATGAGGTAAAAAGCGTTTGGATCCATGTTACATACATTTAATAAATATCGGTGAATAGATGAAATATAAATGACTTATTAACACACGACAGTTGAATATTCAGTTAAAACAACATTACTGGATGGCTGATGTGAGTATAAACTAATACTGACTGACTATTATCAATGCATAATGTGATTTTTCTGAAAGGGTCTAATATAAATAGATATGCTTATTGGCTTATTTGGTGGGTTAAAGTGGAATATACATTTTCTTGGAACACAGTCGCCATATGTGTACATTTTCTAAGGTCATATGTTAAGTGCTATTCTTGGTAAATTCTTTAACAATATGAAAAAAGTGTATTTATGAGCTATGAATACTCCAGAGAAGCTTTGCAACAGCTGACCATGACGTCCTGGTCTCATGATATTGTTTATATCGAGATGGAAGATACTTAAAATGTATATAATTTCAGTCATTCTTCTGTTGCATATACATTTGATAATTATGGAGAAACTATTTATACCTAAAATGAATATAAATATACATATGTATATTACGTAACAGTATGATATGCTTTAAATTGTTTCATACAAATCCTTATTTACACTTGCATATTGATATTTGCTCAGTATAAAATATTGCTTGTCTAATTATTTGTACAAATTACAATAATAAACATAGGCTAATATTGTAACCTTTTTAAAATTTTATTTATTTTGTCTAATTTCCAAAAGTTTGTATGATACAATACAGTAATATAAAAGTACACCAGTATGTTTGTATTATTCTATTGTATATATAATACCTACTGTGCGTTAGCTTAACGGTAAACTGGTTTTATCACAGAGGTGTGTATCTTGCAGCATATATTTTCCGAAAGGCTTTAACCATCCAACTAAAGGTTAAAGTACTTAAATTTTAATGTAAATTAGTATGTTCACCTTGAATTTAAGGAAGTGGAGCATAGGTCCACGTCCTTAAATCAAGAGCCTCTCACCAGCATCAAGGAATCCCTTGAGGGGTATATTTTCCACAAACTAAACCTTTCCAAGAGGAATAAATTATCAATCAACTCAAACCAGGACCTGAATTTACCATCTAGAATTTCGCCTGAGGCACACATTAACTGAATAACCACTGCAGCAAACGTGAGACTGATAAATTTAAGGATAGCTTTCAGGAAAATCAACAAGGAGGCATTCACGGCATATGTCAGACTCATCTTTAGTAAGCAGTGCTCATGGAACCTACATCTGGTTAAACGTGTAAAGAAGTTAGAAAAGTGCAAAATTGTAACAAAACTAGTCCCAAAGCTGAGAGGTATGACATGAAGAGAGGCTAGAGGAGCTTAACCTGACGTCACTGGAGGGCAGAAGGACCAGAGGTGACATGTTTACGACGTACAAAGTGGACAGGGAGAGCCTGTTTGAGAGGTGGGTGTCAGATATAAGCCACTTCGCGCATATGTTGTGTTCTTTTCAAGACTGATTACATCGTCTCAAGGCTGAGGAACTGATTATCTCAAACTCCTGTTCTTCACCATTCTCCTTTGTATAGACTGATGAAGCCACTGTGTGGCGAAATGTTTCCATAATAAAGATACGCAAGTGTTGCACAAGTGTCTAATTTATCAGCTTGTCGGTTGTCTGAACCATTTATCTGCAACAGGACAAGTGTTTCCTGACGTGGGTCTTAGTCAGATGACCCGCCGTTAGAGCTTTTGGTCATCTGACCGAGGCCTTCCGTTGGCTTACCGGTCCACCCCTTTACAAATTATGGTTAGTTATAACCATTTAGCATATTGGAGTACAGACGTGTGGCTCAAGGAGCAGGACGCCTCGCCTGCCCTGCCGGTGTTTAGGCCTGGGGTTCACCTGATCTAAGTTGAATTTTTTGTTGTTTTCGTTTATCTTTCCAGAGGAAACATTGTTATTTTCTCATTCCTGCCAAGATTTGGGCAATATTTTTTTTTCTCCAGACTTGGGTGGTAGATTAGATTTTGCCACCGAAGTGGCTAGTTTATTGTGCACTCCACATCCATCCTGTGGACGGTAGCGCAAGAGCATATGGATACAGAAAAGGCCTAGGAACTAGGCCCCAAAGGGTGGTAGATTAGATAGATTTTGCCACCGAAGTGGCTAGTTTATTGTGCACCCCATATCCATCCTGTGGACGGTAGCGCAAGAGCATATGGATACACAAAAGGCCTAGGAGCTAGGCCCCAAAAGGGTTAACAATTGTACATTTGGATTTATATCTACAGTTCACTTATCTGTTACAAGCAAATTTAGGAAATTTGCTTAGTATAACTGGTATCTTATTTTCATTAATAAGATATCTTGACATGTCACATAGGTTATTATACTGTCTATCTCTATATTCCTCAATAAGTGGACAATTAAGCACATAGTGTTCTAAGACAGTGACCATATGCCTGATCACATTTTGTCGTTTAATTCATGTTAAGCGCTAAACCTATGTGGATCATAATTTGCATTTAGTTTGATCATCATCTGTGTCTCCAAAGGGTGGTAGAGCTCAGTAAAGCGTCAGTTTTGGTGGCCCTGAGTAACCCCAACAACTACAACAGTAGACAGCTAACACGTGTTTGGACAGTTTTCCCCATCACTAACTTCAGAATGGTAAGCCTTTTGATAACAATTATTAGGATTTTCCATGAAAATATATTGGACAGTAAATGGTAGCATTAAAATACATGGTACACCGACCGCTGTTTTCAGGGTTTAGATCTCTGCCATGAATGTGTTAATAAAGGTCGGGTGTGAAAATAAAATGAAGCTAATTACAAAGTAGAATGTATTATTAGTGGTTCCTATATGTTTTAGTTTTTCCTTAGATTAAACCCGATTTCCAACCATTCCTCAGGTGTTATATGGCCCCTACGGGCTTATCACTTTTACCTAAATGTAATAAGTTTTATCATAAAAAGTAATGTTGATTCATTGTTAAATAATCACAGTTACATAATCATAATATTCCACAGTTAAATAAACATAATATTTAAATTTGAGTTAATTACAGGACTTTACTGCAATCCTTATGGATCAGGGGACATTTGGATTGTCTAACTTTTTATTGGTGCTCACAACTAAATCACATTTATTTGATACAGAGTGAATTTAGCCTCAGGCGACAGGCAAGGCTTCGTCGAGAATATCTGTACCGCAAGAGTATAGAGGGTCGTCATGCTGCTATGCAGCAGAGGAAAGACACAATCAAAGCATCACTGAAAGGTTTGTTTTTTATTTTATTAATATTATGGTATTTCCACACTGTTATTGTTATAATTATGGCTCGTTCTTAATACTGCTTTCATATCAAGGAGATATAGACTTAATATTACTGTATATGTGGATAAGTCAGATGTGCAACAGTTAGGTAACTTTTTTCTGAAATGTTTTGCCTGCACAGTAGGCTTCATCAGTCAAATACAGAGATGGTGAATATGGAGACAGCAGCAGTGGAGAGGTAAAGATGATTTGATCATTTCATCACCTTTGATTAAGTAGCTTGAGGTGGTCAGTCCCTCAGCCTGGAGATGTGTTCACCTTCATAGTCCTGAACAATGAAGCTGTATCACAAAATGGCTAAGACTTGATCCCATGGTAAGCGAGTCCTTAAGTTCTCAGGCCAGTGTGTTATCCATTGGACAATTCTGGATTAATAAGATTCATCCAACTAAATACATTTCTATACCCTATTGGGAGGTTAACAGATGTGTTTTTTATGATTTTCTGAGTACTGAAGTTGAACACATCTCCAGATTGAGGGAGACTCCACCTCAAACTACTTCAAGGTTGATGGATTGCTCACAACATCTTTACCTCTCCATTACTTCTGCTGTCTCCATATTTACCACCTCTGAATGTGACTGATGAAGTCTACTGCATAGGCAAAACATTTACGAATAAAGATACCTTACTGTCATACATGTCTTACTTGTCTACTTACCAGTATTGTATAGCATTATTACATTGAATTCAGTATATACATATATACAATATTTGTATTTGCATACCTGTTTATAGTTACATAAATAGAGCTTATATTATAATGTCCCTTCTGCACCGCTTCTTACATAGGTTAAATTATGGCATTATGTTTTCCGTATCAAGAAATACGTACTTTTCTCTGCATTTTCATATGCTTTTGCAAATTTGAAAGTGCAGTACAGCCTCTCCTCACTTAGTGATATACTTGTTAACCGACAACTTGGACTTACGACGAGCTCTCTGACCAGTATGCATACCAAAATAATGTATATTAGAGCTGATTTCCTCTATTCTGTTTATTACAATATACAGTACACTACTGTATAAACATTTAAACATATGCTGAAAATGTTATAAATGGTTCAAAGGTGACATTAAAACAATATCAAAGGTGAAGAGAGGAGTTAGACAGCGTTTCGACTTGACCATTTACAAAGTCACACTGTGTGTGACTTTGTAAATGGTCCAAGTCGGGCAAACGCGTCGTAAGCTCCTCTCTTTTATATGTGCGGGTTGTGTGTGTATTGTTCCAGTCACGGTATTGTGCCTTTTTTGTTATTTAATATCAAAGGTGGTTGACACAAACCCACTACCATTATAGTATGCTCCTTGCTTAGCGACAAATTCGTTTACCGACGTAATCTTAGGAACGGAACTCTGTCGTTAAGTGAGGAGAAGCTGTAGTTTCATATTCCATCTCATTAACTGTCTTTCCAGTCTTCAGTCTTTCTTGATAATTCATACTTCTTAATTCTAGAAGTTATTTTTTTTTTCATATCTGAAAGTTTTCTGTTGTAACACTGTATTTTTTGTTTTTGAAGATGCAGACATTATACTCGTATCACAGTTGCATGTTCCAGTTTTGGTTTTAACATGATATTGAAAAAAAACATTTTGACCATCATAGTGCAGTACGTACAGTGAATGTCTTGATTAACTTGAATACATAACAGCTGAGTACCCTAGTTCTTATGATATTAATTACTGTATATCTGATTTCTTTATGTATTATTATTGCAGAGGGTAAAGAAATTCCCACTGCCCTGCAAAAGAAAGCTTTGAGGCTCATGGCTGCTGGTGATTGGGATGACCCTGGACCTCAGTTAGCTGTAGAACTGGGTGGAGAAGCCGCAGGTGGTTCAACCAATGTTGATGATGAGTACAGATGGGCAGGTGTGGAAGACCCCAAGATTGTCATCACAACATCCCGAGATCCATCATCTAAGCTTAAACAATTTGCAAAGGTCTGAATAATCACTTTAAATATATTTATAATAAGTTAAAAACCTAAAATTGAGTTAGTAATTTATGATTAGGATATTGTTGTTATAATATGCTTTTGTTTTAATTTTTTATTGTTTTGAACACACTGGCCATTTTCCCATTGACATAGGGTGACAAAAAAAACTTTCATTGTCACTCATTCAATCACTAACATGTCAGAAGCATGCTGACCTCACAGTTCATATGACTCTCCATATTACAACATCCTTGCCCCTCCTTCAGAGTACAGGCACTGTACTTCCCACCTCCAGGACTCAAGTCCGGCTAAGTGGTTTCCCTAAATCTCTTCATAAATGTTACCTTGCTCACACTCCAACAACATTTTCAGTCATAAAAAAAACACTTTCCTCCACTCCTGTCTAATATGCTCTCATAAGCCTGTTGAATGCCCAAGCCCCTAGCACTCAAGACCTCCATTTACAGTACAGTAAATGTAGGTAAATTCTATTTACAGTATATGTACATTCTTGTTTGATTCGCCGGAGTAGTCTTGGCCTGGGTTGTGTCCATGAGGTGACCCAGTGACTATAAAATGTTTAGACTCTATTTACAGTACAGTAAATGGAATTTACCTAGGCAATGGGTTGAAGGTTTAAATTGATGTTAGTCAAGAATAATTCTGATACAGTGGTACCTTGACTTATGAGTTTAATTTGTTTCGTGACCAAGCTCGTAACTCAATTTGCTTGTATATCAAATCAATTTTCCTCATTGAAATTAATTGAAATGCCTTTAATCCGTTCTAGCCCAAAAAAACACGCCAATTTTTTTGTTACGGGTTTTTAAATAAGAAAAATGTATTTATAAATAAGAAATGATTTTTTCCTTTTTTGCCAGTTCCCAGCAATGTTTTAGAAATGCTGGAGTGTATATGAAACTCCTTGAAGCAAGGTGTAAGATGAGTGTCACTCCACTGCTGACAGTGCAGCAGTGGAGTGACATTTGATGATCGTGCACTGCCTTTGCTTTATTTTTCACTGTTACACATAAACATGTCTGTCTATCTTTGTTTCTGTCTAACTGTCTGTAAGTCTATCTGTTTGTTTCTGTCTATTTGTCTGTCTATCTGTCTGTCTAGCTCTGTCTTTGTTTATCTCTGTCTCTGCTTATCTGTGTTTGTGTCTTCCTGTCTCTCTACTTGTCTCTCTGTCTCAGAGAGCCGCTCATGAACCAACAGGTATTACACACGCTGCAGAGTCGTCACAACTGATTCCTGAACAAGTGAAAATGTGTATTACTTGCCAGTCATGCTTATTATGCCTTATATCTACAAGCATATTATAACACTTTGTCTGGATTTTTTGGGTTATCCTAGGTAATTTACACTATGTGTACACTATGTGTACCTGTGAGATAGAGACAGAGATAGACAGACACAGATAGAGACAGAGATAGATACAGACAGACAAGGAGATAGAGACAGCCAAAGGAAATCAGCCAGCCGGCCTACCGAATATGTATTACACATGTTCCAGAATTGTTTCTCTTTACTTAGAGCATACGTTATAGAACATTCTGGCAGGATGACACTACCAGTGGTATCAAAATTGAAAGGATGTTACACATTGGTTATTATCGAGGTTTTTGATATTTCCTCGGTATCTCCTGCGAGTGGCGGCATATCTGAGCTCGCTCATAATTCGGATTTTGGCTTGCAACTCAAAGCAAAAAATCAACCGAGCGACTGCTCGTAACTCAGAAAACTCGTAAGTTGGGGCACTCGTAAGTCAAGGTACCACTGTACTTTAGTTAATTAAGGTAGTACATACAGTGTTCATAGCACAGTAAGGGATATGACTGATATTAAAGATAATGTTGAAAAGAATGAAAAATTAGAAAATTACTGTGAATAGTGCAGCAGCATTATGAGAACTATAATTACAAATACTGCTGAAAATTTTCAAAAGTGATGCTATATACATACTGTATATAGCATCAAAAAATTAATGTGATATAGAATTCATCATAGTTCAGTGGGAAGATTGGGGAAGGGGGCAGAGGAGTATTATTACTTGATCAGCCGTTTGATGTAATTTATTTATGTTTGAGCCCTTCAAGGACATTGTTTTGTTTATAAAATACATTAGTTGTACCTGTTCCTTATACCATAATAGTTTTGAGACCAGAGAACTATTAATAAATTAGTAACCATCAAGGTGGGGTGTGCCTTGATACTAGTAAAGGGCTCTTGATCCATGGAATTTGAGCTACCCTCCTCAGTTTAATCCTAAATATTTCTCATTGCCCAGGCATCATGACATTTACTGCAATTAAATTAGCAATACAATAAACTCCACTGAATACTTGTTCTGCAGGAGGTTAATGCCTATTGTGTAATTAATATTTGTTTCTTGTATTTATTTCTTTTGTGAACAGGAAGTGAAGCTTTTGTTTCCCAATTCTCAGCGCATAAATCGAGGTAATTATGAAAATAAGCAGTTGGTGGAGGCATGTCGTGCAAATCAGGTGACAGACTTCATCATTCTGCATGAAACCAGGTTAGTTCATTGTCCAAGCTTTTATTCATCTAATAACTTGGGCAAGTTGTCAGTATATTAATTCTGAAACACCCCCATTAACTAAAACAATTCATTAAATTACATTCAGTATTTTACTCTAACAAAATATGCTTTCTTTAAAGAACATTATTTATGCACTTAATCTCAAATTGTTGTTAATAATATTTTGCACATGGGTTAGTAATGAAAAATTTATGCTTTTGGGCATTCTAATGTTTGCATCATGGCTTCCTTAACAGATGTGTTGCATACATATTTTGGACAGTAAAAATAGAAGTAGTGTATGTAATTTTAGGCTTTAAATTTATTAACAAAAGAAACTGGTCTATGATCAAAATAGTTTTTAGAGTAGGTACTGTAAGGGAGATAGAAACTATTGTTTAGATAGGATTGATTCTAAATTAGGTAAATGAAACTGTTAACCAAATAGTGAATGTGTTACATTCGGAGAAGGTAATGAGTTACACTGCTAATTGTTTGAATACTGGACATATCTAAAGTAAATAACCAAAATCTATGTAATGAATGGGGTTCAGACCCATGACAGACCAGTCCTAGATCTAGCAAGCCAGTATGTTAATTTTTATACTAATCCAGCCTAATATGATTCACCCAACTAGGTGTATTTTTATACCTTAGGAAGGTTAGCATGGGCCCCACCATGACCACAGTGCAGGATTTTACAGATGAATCTAATGCTAACCTGGCTGTGGCAAATTGTAGCTCAAGTCTATTAAAGCCACCATCAGTGACTTGAAATCGTAATAACATGACGAGTCATTAATATTCTTACAAGAAGTTTCTAAAATGGTGGTGGCTCTGCAGATGATTGCCTCCTGAAGTGTGATCTTGGTCAGTCAGGCCATTGTTTCTCATGGCACACAGTCTGATGCAGGCACCAGAGCCTGGCTAATCAGGTGCAGTTTTCACTTGATGGCTGGTCTACTGGTGAATTCCCCCATATTTGCACCTCATGCCTCTTACTCTTGCAATAGCTACTTCAATGTGTGAGCCACTCTCCAATATTTTCCAGGTGCAAACCATGATAAATGTATATCTTGTGGTTCAGAGAGCATTGTTTGAAGAATTGAAGGCCTGCAAAATAATCATGTGTTTAGCACAAAACATGCGGGTTGCATAAGCTCTTTCCACATCCTCCAGATCTGTGGGCTTGCAAGCCCTAAAAAAAAAATATTGTCAGTGTGCATAGTACTGAAGCCGACTACATACAGTTACCCCCAAAATTACCATGAGTGGCTTGACATACATTGTTTTTAATGTTTTTGTTATTCAATCTGTCATTTTCTTTCAGTTATGACAGCATGTTCTTCCATCTTTTATAGTAACTATTTTGGTTATGTTTTTTTCCATTGACTGTATCTTTTTATGTTCTCATAACAACATATGCATTTAAATCTTTCACAGAGGCAATCCAGATGGACTGGTCATCAGTCACCTTCCCAATGGTCCAACAGCATATTTCACCCTAGCAGATGTTGTAATGCGTCACGATATTCCCAACATCAGCACCATGTCTGAGCAATATCCACACCTTATCTTCCACAACTTTAAGACTAAGTTGGGAACCCGGGTAAGGTGTCTGCTTAAAAATTAATAAAAGTATTAAATGCCTTAGAGGTATTCTTTCTAGACAATATTAAATACTGTGCAAAAGAATCTGAATGCTTCTTAAATAATCTACATCTTTTAAAACTCACCGACAGCATATATTTACAAATACACCTACAATCCGACTTACGACCTGCTCGACATATGACCACTTGACTTACGACCATGTTTTGTATGCAAATGTTCTGGGAAATAAACAACTGTTTGTGCTGTACACAGTGTTTCTCCTAAACCTTACAGTATAAAATACAGTACTAACAGCATAAAAAGTAAAGTAAAAATTGAAATGTACCAAAATAAAACAATAAAATAAAATCATTACATAATGTGATGCTGATATTCAGTAGTAAGGTTCGACTTATGTCCATTTTGACTTACGACCGGTTAGTCAGAACCAAGCTCGGTCGTAAGTCGGATGGTACCTGTATGTAATAGCAGTCAGAAATATCCAGGAGTTTTGTGGAATGCTAAGGGTTGTCAGGAATTTTAGAATATGTTTAAGCAAGAATGTGGCAGTATGCAATTTTTTCATGTTTTTTTCTGAAAAGGGTATGATTCTATAAAAAATTACCCCTCAACAGAAATTCCTTAATGTTTGTGAGGGGCTCTTAATTCAAGGAATTGGATGTGCCCTCCCATTCCTTGGTTTGAACCTTACTGCTTCTCATTTCCCAGGTGCTGTATGACTTCCTCAGGTTTAACACTTGTCTGACTGTATAGAGATTACAGATATGAGAAGTTCAAGATCTAACAATTTGGTTGATGTATCCAACAAATGACAATGAAGAATCCAGGTAGATACCCAGATCCCTCACTGATCCCACAGGCTGCAAACTGAGAGTACCACAATCAAAGGCACCAAAATTTCCACTCTGTATTCACCTGAAGTTTCCTCTGACAATCAAAATCTCTCTTACCCAAAATTTTATTTGCCATCCAGGTCCAAATACCCAGCAAAAGAGAACTAAAACAGTTTTGCATCTTCCACATTTAGAACCTGGATGTAAACATGTGTTTTGTCAGCATAAAAATAATAATCAACTCCATAGGCATCCAACAATAAGGCTAAGCCACTTACAATAAATAGTAAACAGTGTGGTATGGGTCCAAGAACAAAGCCCAGAGACACCTCAGATACAGTCATTGACTACTACTTGATATGACCAGCCAGAAAGATATTTCAGAAGCAATAGTGCAGTATTTCTGAGGCCACAGCCAAAAAGATAATTTTATAAGTAATCCTTGATGAGTGGTATGAAATACAACAGGGGTCCAAGAAAATTAGCAGCAGTGCATTTTCTAAACAGGGTTCAGTGCCAAATCATTATAAACATTACACAAAGAAATCTCAGCTGCATGAAATGGTGTGTAGACAGGCTAAACACACAGTAAATCATTACTTTAGAAAAGGAAACAACTGATCAAAAACAGCATGTTCAGTCAATTTAGAAAGGAATATAAGATTAGAAATAAGATATAAAAACATGAGTAATAATAAAAGAAACGATATAAAGGGAACTTTTATTGGGACTATGTTTTGCTAAGAGTGAATAATGTTCTGCCTTACGTGAAGCATTGTTTCAATAAAAGCTACTTCTGTATACTACTGTCTTCATATTTATACCTGTTGGCATTAAGCCTGGATTTTAATAATTCTAGAATTTGATTTATGATTTAAAAATTGCTATTTATTTTTTTTCTTTAATTTCAGACACTCAACATTCTCAAGTATCTGTTTCCAGTTCCTAAAGATGAGAGCCAAAGAGTTGTTTCTTTCATTAATTGGGATGACTGGATCCTTTTCAGACAGCATATTCACAAGAAAGTTGATGGTGGAAAAGACTTTACTCTTCATGAGATAGGCCCACGCTTCAGTATGAAATGTGAGTTATTTTATAGGTAATCCCAACAGGGAAACTTATATTGGTTATCAAAAAAATTTTTCTTCCTCCTGGTGTGGGTGCCTCAGAGCTGAGGCACCCACACCATCGTATGTCTTCGGATCATGGTACAACACCTAGCTCTACTGGGTGCGTGATTCTTGTAGGATTGTATGGTCCCGTGGGTTAGAGTGTCATGAATTTTTGCTCACCACGAGGCAGGCTAGAACAGCACGGGTTCGATCCCCTAGCTAGTCGCATTGTTGTTATTGATTAAATACCACTTGTTTGTGGTTACAATAATACTATATATACAGTGGTACCTTGACCCAACTCGAACAATTATGTAAGTGTATTTTTGTAGGTGCTTTTGTAAGTGATTTTTTGGGGGTCTGACATGGATTAACCTAATTTTCATTATTTCTTATGGGAAAAAATTCCTTCGGTATCGGCACTTGAATAGCCGACTGGAACGAATTTTGCTCGTAAGTAGAGGTACCACTGTACAGTGGACCCCCGGTGTTTCTGATGCTCCAAACTCGAACAATTATGTAATTGTATTTTTGTAAGTGCTTTTGTAAGTGTTTTTTTGGGGGTCTAAAAGGACTAATCTAATTTACATTTGTCCTTATGGTAACAAATTCCTTCGATAACGGCACTTGAACAGCATTCTGGAACGAAAAAATCACGAAAACCGGGGGTCCACTGTATACAGTGGTACCTCGAGTTACGATATTTTTTCGTTCGAAATGCTGTTCAATGCCATTACAACAATTTATCCCCATAAGGAATAATGTAAAATAGACTAGTCCTTTACACCCCAAAATATACCTACAAAAGCATTTAAAAAAATAAACTTACATAAAAGGGCGATTTTGGGGACCATCGTAACTCGAGGTACCACTGTACAGTGGACCCTCGCTATTCGAACACTCCAAAACTCACCCTTTTATGTAAGTTTATTATTGTAAGTACTTTTATAAGTGTATTTTTGGGGGTCTGAAATGGACTAATCTAATTACATCATTCCTTATGGGAATAAATTCGTTTGGTAACAGTACTTGAACAGCATTCTGGAATGAGGGTGAGTTTTGGCGTGTTCGAATAGCGAGGGTCCACTGTATATATATTTTTTTTTCGACAAGTCGGCCGTCTCCCACCGAGGCAGGGTGACCCAAAAAGAAAGAAAATCCCCAAAAAAGAAAATACTTTCATCATCATTCAACACTTTTACCTCACTCATACATAATCACTGTCTTTGCAGAGCAGCTCAGATAACGACAGTTTAGAAGTCCCTCCAAACTGTCACTATCCCAAACCCCTCCTTTAAAGTGCAGGCATTGTACTTCCCATTTCCAGGACACAAGTCTGGCTAATCGGTTTCCCTGAATCCCTTCACTAAATATTACATTGCTCGCACTCCAAAAGCTCATCAGGTCCCAAAAACCATTCGTCTCCATTCACTCCTATCTAACACGCTCACTCACGCTTGCTGGAAGTCCAAGCCTCTCGCCCACAAAACCTCCTTTACCCTTTCCCTCCAACCTTTTTGAGGACGACCCCTACCCCGCCTTCCTTTCACTACAGATTTATACGCTCTCCAAGTCATTCTACTTTGATCCATTCTCTCAAAATGAACAAGACTACCTCAACAACCCCTCTTCAGCCCTCTGACTAATACTTTTAGTAATTCCACATGTCCTCCTAATTTCCACACTCCGAATTCTATGCATAATAATTACACCACACATTGCCCTTAGACAGGATATCTCCACTGCCTGAAGCCGCTTCCTCGCTTCAGCATTTACAACCCAAGCTTCACACCCATATAAGATTGTCGGTACCACTATACTTTCATACATTCCCTTCTTTGCCTCCATGGATAACGTTTTTTGTCTCCGCAGATACCTCAACGCGCCACTCACCTTTTTTCCTTCATCAATTCTATAGTTAATCTCATCCTTCATAAACCCATCCGCTGACAAGTAAACTCCCAAATATCTGAAAACATTCACTTCATCCATACTCCCGTTTTCCAATGGATATCCAATTTTTCTTTATCTAAATCGTTTGATACCCTCATTACCTTAATCTTATTTATGTTCACTTTCAACTTTCTACCTTTACACACCCTCCCAAACTCATCCACTAACCTTTACAACTTTTCTTTAGAATCTCCCATAAGCACAGTGTCATCAGCAAAAAGTAACGGTGTCAACTCCCATTTTGTACTTGATTCCCCATAATTTAGTCCCACCCCTCTCCCCATTTACTTCTTTTACAACCCCATCTATAAATATATTTAACAACCATGGTGACATTACACATCCCTGTCTAAGACCTACTTTTACCAGGAAGTAATCTCCCTCTCTTCTACACACCCTAACCTGAGCCTTACTATCCTCATAAAAACTCTTTAAAGCATTTAGTAACTTACTACCTATTCCATACACTTGCAACATCTGCCACATTGCTCTCCTATCTACTCTATCATATGACTTTTCAAAATCCATAAATGCAATGAAAATTTCCCTACTTTTATCTAAATACTGTTCACATATATGCTTCAATGTAAACACTTGATCTACACACCCCTACCCACTCTAAAGCCTCCTTGCTCATCTGCAATCCTACTCTCTGTCTTACCTCTGATTCTTTCAATAATAACCCTACTGTACACTACCTGGTATACTCAGTAAACTTCTTTCTTCTTTCAACACGTCGACCGTTTCCCACCGAAGCGGGGTGGCCCAAAAGGAAAAACGAAAGTTTCTCCTTTTACATTTAGTAATATATACAGGAGAAGGGGTTACTAGCCCCTTGCTCCCGGCATTTTAGTCGCCTCTTACGACACGCATGGACTCAGTAAACTTATTCCCCTATTATTTTTACAATCTCTTTTGTCCCCTTTCCCTATATATAAAGAAACTATACACGCTCTCTGCCAATCCCTAGGTACCTTCCCCTCTTTCATACATTTATTAAACAAAAAATACCAACCACTCCAACACTATATCCCCCCCTGCTTTTAACATTTCTGTCATGATCCGTCAGTTCAGCTGCTTTACCCCTTTCATTCTACGTTGCCTCACGCACCTCCCCGCACTCACATCCTGCTCTTCTTCACTCTTAAAAGATGTTATACCTCCCTGGCCAGTGCATGAAATTACCGCATGCCTCCCTTTCTTCATCAACTTTTAAAAGTTCCTCAAAATATATGGGTAGTTGGAGGTATTGGGTAGATGGCGCGAATATTTTGAGGAACTTTTAAATGTTGATGAAGAAAGGGAGGCGATAAATTCATGCACTGGTCAGGGAGGTATAACATCTTTTAGGAGTGAGGAAGAGCAGGATGTGAGTGTGGGGGAGGTGCGTGAGGCATTACGTAGAATGAAAGGGGGTAAAGTAGCAGGAACTGACGGGATCATGACAGAAATGTTAAAAGCAGGGGGAGATATTGTGTTGGAGCGGTTGGTATTTTTGTTTAATAAATGTATGAAAGGGGGGAAGGTACCTAAGGATTGGCAGAGAGCGTGTATAGTTCCTTTATATAAAGGGAAGGGTGACAAAAGAGATTGTAAAAATTATAGGGGAATAAGTTTACTGAGTATACCAGGTAAAGTGTTTGGTAGGGGTATTATTGAAAGAATTAAAGGTAAGACAGAGGGTAGGATCGCAGATGAGCAAGGAGGTTTTAGAGTAGGTAGGGGATGTGCAGATCAAGTGTTTACATTGAAGCATATATGTGAACAGTATTTAGATAAAGGTAAGGAAGTTTTCATTGCATAATAGTGAGGCTCAGGTTAGGGTGTGTAGGAGAGAGGGAGATTACTTCCCAGTAAAAGTAGGTCTTAGACAGGGATGTGTGATGTCACCATGGTTGTTTAATATATTTATAGATGGGGTTGTAAAAGAAGTAAATACAGTGGTACCTCGAGTTACGATATTTTTTCGTTCGAGAATGCTGTTCAAGTGCCATTACCAAACGAATTTAACCCCATAAGGAATAATGTAAAATAGACTAGTCCTTTTACACCCCCAAAAATATACTTACAAAAGCATTTAAAAAAATAAACTTACATAAAAGGGCGATTTTGGGGACCATCGTAACTCGAGGTACCACTGTACTAGGGTGTTGGGGAGAGGAGTGGGATTAAATTATGGGGAATCAAGTACAAAATGGGAGTTGACACAGTTACTTTTTGCTGATAATACTGTGCTTATAGGAGATTCTAAAGAAAAGTTGCAAAGGTTAGTGGATGAGTTTGGGAGGGTGTGTAAAGGTAGAATGTTGAAAGTGAACAAAGATAAGAGTAAGGTGATGAGGGTATCAAACGATTTAGATAAAGAAAAATTGGATATCACATTGGAGAGAGGCAGTATGGAAGAAGTGAATGTTTTCAGATATTTGGGAGTTGACTTATCAGCGGATGGGTTTATGAAGGATGAGATTAACCATAGAATTGATGAAGGAAAAAAGGTGAGTTGTGCGTTGAGGTATCTGTGGAGACAAAAAATGTTATCTATGGAGGCAAAGAAGGAAATGTATGAAAGTATAGTGGTACCAACACACTTATATGGGTGTGAAGCTTGGGTTGTAAATGCTGCAGTGAGGAGGCGGCTGGAGGCAGTGGAGATGTCCTGTGTAAGGGAAATGTGTGGTGTAAATATTATGCAGAGAATTTGAAGTGTGGAAATTAGGAGGAGGTGTGAAGTTACTAAAAGTATTAGTCAGATGGCTGAAGAGGGGTTGTTGAGGTGGTTTGGTTATTTAGAGAGAATGGATCAAAGTAGAATGACTTGGAGAGCATATAAATCTGTAGGGGAAGGAAGGAGGGGTAGGGGTCATCCTCGAAAAGGTTGGAGGGAGGGGGTAAAGGAGGTTTTGTGGGTGAGGGGCTTGGACTTCCAGCAAGCGTGTGTGAGCGTGTTAGATAGGAGTGAATGGAGACGAATGGTTTTTGGGACCTGACGAGCTGTTGGAGTGTGAGCTGGGTAATATTTAGTGAAGGGATTCAGGGAAACCGGTTATTATAGATTTAGCTGGACTTGAGTCAAGGAAATGGGAAGTACAATGCCTACACTTTAAAGGAGGGGGTCTGGGATAGTGACAGTTTTGAGAGACTATTCTAAACTGTAGTATCTGAGCGCTTCTGCAAAGACAGAGATTATGTATGAGTGAGGTGAAAGTGTTGAATGATGATGAAAGTATTTTCTTTTTGGGGATTTTCTTTCTTTTTGGGTCACCCTGCCTCTGTGGGAGACGGCCGACTTGTTGAAAAAAAAAAATACATTACATTATCCATGGAAGCAAAGAGGGGAATGTATGAGAGTATGATGGTACTAGCACTTATATGGGTGTGAAGCATGGGTAGTGAATGTTGCAACAAGGAGAAAGCTGAAGGCAGTGGAGATGTCGTGTCTGTGGGCAGTGACAGTGTGAAATATAATGCAGAGAATCTGTAACTTAGAGATTAGGAGGTGCAGGGTTACTAAAAGTATTATCCAGAGGTAGAGGAAGGGTTGTTGAGGTGGTTTGGACATTTAGAGAGGATAAAACAAACTAGAATGACTTAGAGGGCTTATACGTAAATCTGTAGTGAAAGGAAGGTGGGGTAGGGGTCATCCTAAGAATGGTTGGAGGGAGAGGGTAAAGGAAGTTTTGTGTAAGGGGCTTAGACTTCCAGCAAGTGTGCATGAGCATGTTAGATAGGAGTGAGTGGAGACAAATGGTTTTTATGACCTGAAATGTTGTTGGAGTGTGAGCAGAGTAACATTTGTGAAGGGATTCAGGGAAACTGGTTAGCTGAACATGAGTCCAGGAGATGGGAAGTACGGTGCCTGTGCTCTGAAGGAGGAGTGTTGATATGTTGCAGTTTTTTAACTGTGGTGTAGGCATGCCTCTAGAAGGACAGTGATGGAGTGAATGATGATGAAAGTGTTTCTTTTTTTTCAGGTCACCCTGCCTTGGGAAACAGTTGATGTGTTAATAAAAAAATATATATATATATATATACTACATACATATACTGTACAATACACACATTTTTTTCAGTATATCGCATCATCATGGGAACCATGGATCAGGAGAGGGCTGCAGATACAGAGTTTGTTCTTCGACCCTACATGAACACTGCAAAAAAGAGGAGATTCTTGTCAGATGATGATCCCTGGTAGATGAGTGGTAGTGGAATAAAAAGAATTATTAAATAATATTCAGTGATTCACGTACTGTATCGGAGTTTACTATACTCAGTTTTATGTACAGGTAGAACACTGATTTTCTGACAATGAATAGTCCAGCTCCTTTTTTTAGTCTGGACAAAATTACGAGGGCGGCAACAGATGGCATTGTGTGTAGTGAACGCTCACTTACGTTGTTTACATGGCAGTTGTTGGTGGTGATCCCTTGATTTTGTGCATTTCTTAGCATATTTTGCCAACTTTTAACCCTAGCTATGGCTAGGGTTAGGTTAATAGCTATACTAACTTGTCAATAGCTATGGCTGTTAATGAGTTAATTGAGGTGTCAGGTACATAGTACTACACCTACAGTAATTCTTTGTAAGTACAGTATGTTAATTACTGTACCTGTTTCATTTATATTAATGTTTAGTTTAAGTTTCTAGCAGACCTTGGTGCTTTAAAGACACAGGAATTATTATTATGTGATCTGTGTTAGTCTTGTAAAATCAGTATTCTGGCAAGATTTATTAACCAAGGGTGCCAGGAAATCAGTGTTGTACCTGTACTACAGTAAATTTTAATTGTCAAAGCATTGTTTTAATAAACCTTCTACTATAGAAACCATTAAAAAATTTATTTGAAAAAAATAAATTTTTTCAGTACATAGTTTCAATTTAAATAATGTATTACAGTATCCACAGGGTTATACAGTAGGGCTCCCGCTTTATGGCGTTTCGCCTTACGGCGTTCCACTAATATGGCGATTTCAAATTATGACCAAAACTCCCTATATGGCATCCCATCTTTCTAATATGGCACACCCTACCTGGTTTGTTTACATTCTCCATGAGCACATCTCTCTCATTAAATTTCAAGTGTTTTAAAGTTATTACATATTTTATATGTACTCTGATAATAATACTTATGTGTACATGTACCTAAATATACTTACACACTGTGCTGGCATGCAGGTACACATTAAAATCACTAAGAGTGTCCCTCTAGTCTTAACGCCAAAGTAATACTAATAGTACGTAATAATAATCACTCTTGGGCACATTAAATGTCTTATTTTATGTTAACCCTTTGACTGTCGGAGACCCCTTTCTGAAACTGTCATTCTATGTCGGGAAATATTCGAAAAAAAAAAAATTATTTTTTCTTATCAAAATGTTAGGATTATTTTGCTGATTGTTTTAAGCCTAAAAAAAAATTTTTGCCATCAGTACTTACCGAGATATGGAGGCGTAAAGTTGGCACAATTTGAGCTGCGTATGGCAACATCGGCGAATTCCGCTGACTCGGTAAACTTCTGTTTACTTCCATTCGTAGATTTCTTGTTTTTTTCACTATTTTCTTTTTTTATGTAACTTATGTGGCCTGTGAGACCACAGTAAGGTGCAATGTATATATATACACTCGTTGTTTGCACCACAATAACTTCACAAACAATGGTATGTTTATATTGTTTACAAAACTTGTTTACACAAACAAACAACGACAAAAATGTTCATTACTATTGTTCTATAATATATATACATATGTACACTCACTGAACACTTTCCTAGAACTCCTGCAGCTTGTGGAACTCTTTGAAACATGGGTATAAGCACAGTGGTACTTTACACTCCTCACACATAAAACGAGTGTCTCTGCGTGTTTGTGGGCGTTTTGTGGAATGTTTACAGACAAAACACCTCTTCTGAGCATTTTCTTGAGAGTAGTAGCAGGCACTTGTATGGGGTAGTGATCACCAGGCCTCATACGAGAGGGCATGTGTTGATAATTTCGTGGGCGCTGGTCTATTGCAGGTGTTGCTCCTTGGTACTTGAATATTATTTGTCTGATGACTGACAAACAAAATTCACCATATTTGGGTTTGTTGTTGGTCTTCAACTTGTACATGTTATAAGCATTCAGCATGGAAATGTCAAGAAGATGGAAAAAGAGTTTTATGTACCACTTATAACTTTTGCGTACACAATCAGCAAACCCAATCTGCATGTCACATTTATCCACTAAGCGCATATTGAGGTTGTAGTCCATCACAGCTGCAGGTTTTAGAATGGGTTCATTGGTCTCTCTATTCTGTCTTCCACTGTCTACCATTTCATGTCTGTGAACTGATGTCAACAATGTGACATCACGTTTGTCTTGCCACCGAAATGCCATGATATCATTGGCAGCAAACACCTGCACTTCACCTCTACGAGTGCCAGCGTCAAACCTAGGCATATGTTTACGATTTGCACGCACTGTGCCACACAAGTCTGTCATGTTCACTCGCAAGAAATCACTGAGTAAAGGGCTCGTGTACCAGTTATCAGTATATAATATATGCCCCTTACCAAGATATGGTTCCATCATTGTTCTAACCACATCACCAGAGATACCCAATAACTTCATGGTATCTCTCAATGTATTACTGCCAGTGTACACAATTAGATCCAGAACCAGACCACTTTTGCAATCACACAGTACAAATAACTTTATACCAAAGCGTTTCCTCTTGCTTGGTATATACTGCTTGAATGACAGTCTGCCTTTGAACAAAATCAAAGACTCATCAATAACAAGCTTCCTGAAGGGATAAAAATACATACAACACTTTTGTTTCAGGTACATGAACACATTCCTGATCTTATATAACCTGTCGTTTCTGTCAGGCCTTGTTTTATCAGAAAAGTGAAGCATACGCAACAGTATCAAAAACGATTCACTGGTATAATATCACTAAAACCTGGGGTTGAAATCAGGCGTTCTGTCGACCAGTATGTGGTGACAGTGTGCTTATAAACATGTGGCATAAGCATTATTGTGGCAAAGAACAAGTACATCTCTGCCACAGTTGTGTCCTTCCACTGGTGTAGCCGTGAATTTGGTGAAAGAAGTGTGTTTGCCATGGTGTACTCATAGTATGTGTTGCTTTCCCTGACAATAATGTCCATCAGGGGTTCATCGAAGAATAACTCAAAGCATTCCAGTTCAGTAGCATTGTTCCCAAGTGTACACGATGGCCGTATTCCACTTTGTGCTTCATCAAAGTCATGGGGATTGGGAACAAAATTGTCACCTTGCTGCCAATCCCAGATGCGGTCTGCTGGTGCGTACTGGATATTGACAGGTGGTTGTGGTTGTGCAGGTTGTGGTTGTGCAGGTTGTGGTGTGCAGGTTGTGGTTGTGCAGGTGTGTGGTTGTGCAGGTTGTGGAAGTGTGGGGGTGGTTGATGGTGGTTGTGCTGAGTTAGCAGCGTGGGTAGCAGCGTGGCCCGCTCGTGGTGGCACATGACTCATGCCACCCCACACACCACCACCTGCCCCACGCACATTACGCATCCCCATTGTAACAATATCGTCATCTTCATTATCAATTTGGTGTAGGGCCAAGAGATGTACTCCGAGATTTACTCCTTTTCCTTGGAATAGCATATGGCACACTACCAGAAGCATGTTGCGTCGTACATACTGCCGCTTCACTGGAGAATAATCTCCCTCACTGTCGCCACTAGAACTGCTTTCAATAACTTTGAAATCACTGTCATCATCACTTACACTGCTCACATCAGAGTCTTCTACACGGGGAAATAGTTTCCTCTTTCGTTCTCGTACAGGTGAACGTGAATGAGACGGCCCAGCACCAGAGGTGGAAGGCTGTGGGTCATCTGGGTTTTCATCACTAATTATGTTATCCTGGGCACTGCTTTCGGTCACACCCTCTTGAAAACCATGGAATTCACTTTCACTGGCACTTCCATCGCTGTTAGAACTATCACTTGGGAAGAGAAGGCCTCCAATTCGCCGGGGAGTGAGGTACTTCTTACCGCCAGGCATGGTGAACAAGGACTACAAACATGGCGCTCCCACAATGCACCACTGGGTCCCCGATTTTTTTCATACTGCGCACACCCACCACGCAGACCCATTCTCTCACATGTAGGCCTATCAGCTTTCTCCCGCTTCATTTGAAGCCGCTAGAATTTAGGCGTATAAATACGTCCGAAACATTGGCTCATAAGACGTAAATATACGTCCGAAACAGTCAAAGGGTTAATCTGTCTGCCCTCCTCTCTTGTGGTCCCACCTACAGAAGCTTTTTACAATTTCTTGACTGACACTGATTGACTACACTAGTTGTGACTCCCCCATCTGCCTCTGTCCTTCCCCAAGCACTCCTCTTACAATGAAAACCTCACTCTTGCCATACAGTGCTAAGTAATAATAATAAAAAAGTTTAGTACTGTGGTAATGAGAAACACGTGCACAATCCAGACATTTATTGAAGATGTTTTGTCATTTGTGGCTTTATCAATCCAAATATCAATAAACTGAGAAACAATAGGAGCAAAATATACAGTGGTACCCCGACTTACGATATTTTTCATTCCAGAATGGTGTTCAAGTGCCATTACCAAACGAATTTATCTCCATAAGAAATGATGTAAAATAGACTAGTCCTTTTAGACCCCCAAAATTACACTTATAAAAGCATTTAAAAAAATCAACTTACATAAAAGGGTGTGTTTGGGGACCATCGTAAGTCGGGGTACCACTGTATCTTTCTATAAATGTCTTGACTGGTCATGCATCTTACTCTCTCAATCTACTGGTATTAATATACCTGTACTTGTACAAGTTCAGTGCTCTCCATGCATATCATCTGTACACAGTAAGTGGAAGAAAACATTTTTCCACTAATATTTGATTTACCTGATTGAGCATGCAGTCCCATATGTCATCATCCTCTTCATACACGTGTGACTGCTTTGCAATGGGGCAAAGGGCATCTACAGCTGCTCGGCCTTTCATCACCACTGCCCTATCTATGCCTGGTTACAAAAAAAAACATATTTCTTCAAACATGACATGGAGAATTTAAGCAAATACACTAATTAACAGTATACAATAACATAGGCAACACCCAATCATGCTGTTAGGAAAATTGCTCTCCCAATATAATGAATATGTAGACAAAGCAAGTATATGTTTAGTATGAATTTTCCATAGAAAATAAAATTTAACTCACAAATACACAATAAGCTAATAGAGAACATTCAAAATAAACATGCTTCTTCAAACCTGGGGTTAGTAGCCTCTTATATTTTGATATTAGACCACTATCCTAACTACTATCCTGTATTCATCTCTTTGAGAAACCATTTGACAGGTTGGTGTTGCCCATTACTGTACAACAAAAAACTCTTTTTCTTCCTAACTTCTATCCTCATTTAACCTTTTAGCAGTGTTCATGTGTGTTTTGTATTTCTAGATAATTATTTTCCAGACCATACTGACACTGAAAAAAAAGTGAACATCAGTACAGTGGACCCCAGGATTACGTACTGCTCCAAACTCGAACAATTATGTAAGTATATTTTGGGGGTCTAAAAGGACTAATCTAATTTACATTATTCCTTATGGGAACAAATTCATTCGGTAACGGCACGAACAGAATTCTGGAACGAAATAATGACGTAATCCGGGGGTCCACTGTACTATATTATGTATTGGAACAATTACTACTGTGCTACAATAAACACAAAAACCTATAAAGAAAAAATCATAAAAATCAAAACTGGAAGTATAATACCACTTACCTCAAACTTGTTTGACATTTTATGGATTTATAACCAGTAAACCAGGAAAAAATACATGCTCAAAAAATCTAGCAAACATCATTTTTCTCTAAAACTACGGCAATTTTTCTACACATGACAAATACAAGTACCCTTAGCTCTAAAATTGTTAAAATGCTTTCTACACACTACAAACACATAAGGGAACACTGCATGCTTAAGAATGATGCAGCAAATACCTTTTATCTCTTCAAAACTGTTAAAATGCTTTCTACACACAGCAAATAAATATGGAAAAATACCATGTTCAAGACAAATTCCACAGAGCAGTGTTCATAATGGTTAAAATATAAAGCATGCAAACATTGTAGTGCTATAAATTAGTGGAAGCAAACCCAAAGATAAGATTTCAAAGTTCATCACAAAATAAAACAGCCACAATTAAGCCATAATTTGCATGTAATCACCAGGAGGACAATTTACCACTTTACTTAGACACAGAGTCCAATCTTGTCTACAAAAACTTTAATGGGTACTGCACCTGACTTGATTGGAATATTAGTGGTATCCTTATTTTCTTTTCCTTCACTCTTCTTCCCTTTATCTGCATCTGATTTGCTGTTCTTCCCACCTGTAAGTTCCTCAGAATCAGACTCTGCCTCAGTCTCTTCTTTGACCTTCTTTTTGGAAGACTTAGTCTTCTTTGCTTCTTTGGCTCCATTATCCTTTGATGTTGATGGCTCCTGGTCATCATCCACAATTTCTTCTTTAACCTTCGCTTGTTTTTTCCTACCTCTCTTTCCAGTAGTTGCAACCACTTCATCTTGGGAATCATCAATCTCTGGTTCAATCTTCAGAGCTGCATCAGTTTTAACTTTTCTTGCTGGTCCTCTCCTCCTCTCAGTAACCTGATCCTCCTCAATCACCTTGTCTTTTTTCTTAGATGGACCCCTTCCTCTTTTAATAACAGGTTCATCCTCATTTTTAACATCTGAAGCACCACTGATATTTTTGACTGATCGTTTACTAGCACTTCCTGCAATACATTCAATGAGCCACTAAGTATTCCATAAAAATTTCAATACCTGTATATACTGTATTCATAACTAATGAGTAACACATACCAGCAACACATTCATATGCAATCACCTAATATACTCTATAAGCACTTCAGTGCACCTGAAAAATATTTCCTAGTAATATACGTAACTGTCACTAATTTTTGGAGGGTATTTATTTACCATATATAATGTATATACTGGACTGTATGTATGTACCAGTATAAAATTTACCATATCAGCTATTTCTGACCAAGGTAAGGTGGCCCATAGGAAACATTTTCCATTGCTCATCCAATAGTGGTCTTGCAAGAAATATTGCAAATCAAATAACCCTCAGAACTTCAATATCCCTACTCATCCTTTGGTTAATTAAGGTGACAAGATTAGACTGCAGGGGCAATGATATCATGAACCATCAACAAATATAATAGATAAGGTAACACCTTATCTAGGGCTTATGCCAGATATTTTAAAACAAATTTCCAGAGCCCAGAAATAAGTCGGTGATTTTCGTGGGTTATCCTAAAATAAGACTACATAATGTACCATATATGCCTACATTACTGTAATATGGTGCTCCAGCATATGCTAACAAAGGAGCTGTGTGATGACTGGAATAAAAATATTCCAACTGTGAAACTGTACTGTACAAGTATATTCCTCATAATTCATCACATACTTTATTAGATAATATATATAGTTACATCATTAACTTATGCAGTTTTTCTGAAAATCTTAGTATTCCTGCCCCAAACCATGATTTCTTCAATTAAGCCAATGAATACAATTGTTTAAATAATTTAAAAGCTATTGTATCACCAGATTAATATCCCAACATGTCTGCATATACAGATCCACTACATAATCCAACAATTAAAATTCCTGGAAGAAATACAGCACAATATTATGGATGACATTAACAATATAAATAGATATGTGATAGCAATAATAAGTGAATGGAAGATTATCCAACATGACTTAGTCTAAAAATGGCAACTTGGAGCAATGGATTCATTACTGGAAGTTAATTTAAGACTTTAAAAAATGATACAGCAAGGAAGGTACTGGTACTGAAACAGAACTGAAGACAAGAATTATTATGTTAAATCCATGGGAAAGTATCTAATGCTATAGGGGTTACACAATGCCTGAGAAATGAAAGGGGTGGGGGGTTGGGGGGGGTTATCAAGATTGATCTGAGGAAGGGAATTATTATTATAATAATAATCAAAGAGAAGCACTAAACCTACAAGGGTGAGTAAGGAAGGGAAGGGTAGCTTCAATTCCTTAGACCAAGATCACTCCACCAGCATCAAGGTAGATTTAAAAATAGGTTAGAAAAACACTATTAGGAAAATGTCGATGACAATACGATCTGCTTAGCATGAGCCAGTAGGCCTACAGTAATGCTCTTCTATTATGTTCTTAAACTGTCCTAAAATGACATGTAAAAAATGCTTAACAAGTACAGTATCTTCATTACTCTATTTACCATATTCCTTGTAAGTACGTAAATTTAAAATTAAAAGGCAATAATCAGTTTTCCAGACAAATTAAGGGAATTCTATGATTTTAAACAATAGAGTACTGTATTATACATTTACTTCAAGTTACAGATAGTACATCAAAATCCTGTAGCTTATTAGTAGTGCACCTGGCTCAGAAGAGAAGGGTCCTGAATTAGATTACCAGTCAGGGAGATGCATGGTCAGATGCCAGTGATCTTACTCAAGTCATCCATCGGTAAGGAGGCATCTCTACCATTTTTCAACCAATAAAGAATTCTAACACACATTAATTTAATAAAATTCTCAGCAGTTAATAACATAATGTGACTTAATGTTGTTGGATTATTTTGGGTTACATTTTTAACAAGTCACTGAACCTGCCTCCTGGATAACTCACTCACATCGTTAATTTAAAGTCGATGACTTTGACAGATACCGTATGGCCAAGCTTCCTTACACTTACTAAGTGTTCACCTAGCAGGAGTTCATGGCTCAATTGGAAGTGACTTCAACTCTCTCTGGTTTTTGGGTCTCCTATGGCTTGCTTGGCAACACATTCGCCTAACACACTTGAGTGTCTGTGGTTTGATCTCCGACACGGGTGGAAATGCTGGGCAAGTTTTCTTACACTTGCTGTCCCTGCTCGCCTAACAGTAAGTAGGTACCTGGGTGTTAGTTGACTGGTGTGGGTGGCACCCTGGGGGGACAAGATTGAAGGACCCCAATGGAAATAAGACAGTCCTCGATGACACACTGACTGGGTTATCCAGGGATAAAAATAGGAACAAATCTTATAGTGATTGACAAGAGAAAATCGATTCCTTGGCGAGTGGAAACTTTGAGCATGCTTCCTTATGCCTAATTCTCCCGTTCACCTAACAGTAAGTAGGTACTACCTGGGTATTAGATAACAGATGTGGGTTATCCTGGATTAATAAATCACCTGGTTAATAACACAAAGACATCATCATCATCTAGCAGTAGCAAACAGTTAGACAAGTGATGAGTCATCCTGAGGAAGAATAAATAGCATCAATGGAAGCAAGCCACACTGCTGCTCGGCTTTCATGGCTTAACATTTGTAATTACCATTCTGGAAGTTACTAATTCAAATAATCGTCTTTTCGTTGTAAATGATTTCACACAGTTGAGTTACTTAGCTGTTTTAACTTCTAAGGTTAAAATAATAAGATATAACAAGGACCCCAATGAAAATACGTAAGTTACTTTGTAACTTTGTAACTAAACCCGTAGGATTATGCAGCGCCTGTGGGGGGGAATGTGGAAGGTATTCAGGCTTAATTCAGGGAACTGGAGCACAGATCCAATTACCTAGATTAAGAGCCCCTCACTAGCATCAATTATTATTATTATAATCAAATAGAAGCGCTAAACCACAGGGGTTATACAGCGCTGCAGGTTATTGTAGGATGCAGGGAGAGTGGGTTGTAAGAGGGAGATGGACGGTTAGTAGGGTATGGAGTGCAAGATGACGGTGGATAGTGCAGGGGTGGAGGGTAGCAAGAGATCGAGGTAGAAGGGACTGAGGGAGGTGCTAGAGGTATAATCTTCAGAGTTTGTGTAGTAAGTCAGTTTCTGTCAAAAAGTCAATGAGAGAGTCAGGATTAAAGGAGGGTCCATCTGCAAGAAGGGAAGGTAAAGAAAGGGCCGCAGAGCGAAGACGTCGTTGGAGGTAAATTCTGCGTGCTCGTTGATAGAGTGGGCAGTCCAACAGGATATGTCGAACAGACACTGGAACCTGACAATGCTCACAGAGAGGGGCAGGAGCCTCTCCATGAGATACCCGTGAGTAAGACGAGTGTGGCCGATGCGAAGACGGAGAGTGTAGTCTCCCAACCTCGACATTGGTGACAAGAAGAAGGCCAGAAACCTATAACCGGTTTAATAGAATGAAGTTTGTTATTCAGCAGGTCAGACCAGCGTTGTTGCCAACGGGTGCGAAGGTGGGTAGCAATGACCGCAAAATAGTCCGTGAAAGGAACACCTCTATATGAAACTGGAAGGTCATGTACTGCTGACCGCGCAGCAGTGTCTGCCTGTTCATTGCCCTGTACGTCAACATGACCAGGGACCCAACAAAAGACAATATCTTTATGCTTGCTAAAGATACGGCGTAACCAAAGGTGGATACGAAGAACTAGGGGG
>WNWK01001024.1:287500-337499 GCA_009830355.1 Cherax destructor | reverse complement strand
ATATATATATATATATATATATATATATATATATATATATATATATATATATATATAATATATATATATATATATATATATATCCAACATACTACTACTAATATTTATTTCTACTTCTAGTACTACTACTATTACTACTACTACCACCACTACAATACACCATCACCCACCAAACACTTCCGCAATACTTCACTACGCACTAAACATTACCACACAACAATATCCACTACACACCATCACTACACACCACCACTGCCACCAGTCACACCCAGTACTGCCAAGTGCCACCACTGCCACCAGTCACAACCAGTACTGCCAAGTGCCACCACTGCCATCAGTCACAACCAGTACTGCCAAATGCCACCGCTGCCACCAGTCACAAACAGTGATGCCAAGTGCCACCACTGCCACCAGTCACACCCAGTACTGCCAAGTGCCACCACTGCCACCAGTCACAACCAGTACTGCCAAGTGCCACCACTGCCACCAGTCACAACCAGTATTGCCAAGTGCCACCACTGCCACAAGTCACAACCAGTACTGCCAAGTGCCACCACTGCCACAAGTCACAACCAGTACTGCCAAGACTTTGATGCCACCAAACACCTTCACTCACGCTAAACCCAAACAATTACAAAAGATTCGCAAACAACAACAGACTACCTTGGCTGCACTAGTTTGTCTCGTTGGATCTCTCAGGCTGTTTGGTCTGGCAGAAGAAATCCAAGAGATCAGTAGATCTGGGAAAGTACTATTTGAAAGATAGAGCCTAGGATATATATATATATATATATATATATATATATATATATATATATATATATATATATATATATATATATATATATATATATATATATCCAACATACTACTACTAATACTATTTCTACTTCTAGTACTACTACTATTACTACTACTACACCACTACAATACACCATCACCACCAAACACTTCCCAATACTTCCACTACTCCACCACATATATACATTACTACACACTAACACATATCCACACATACACACCATCACTACACACCATCACTACACACCATCACTACACACCATCACTACACACCATCACTACACACCATCACTACACACCATCACCACACACCATCACCACACACCATCACCACCACACACCACCACCACCACACACCATCACCACACACCATCACCACACACCATCACCACACACCACCACCATCACACACCATCACCACACACCACCACCACCACACACCACCACCACCACACACCATCACCACCACCACACACCACCACCACCACACACCATCACCACCAGCACACACCATCACCACACACCACCACCACCACACACCACCATCACCACACACCATCACCACCACCACCACCCACCACACTCACCTATAACACCTACCTGCTATCAAAACCACATACATCAACGGGCCATTAATTTCTATGATGATAGGGTCTATGTTGTTTAATTGGATGACTTGACAGAACAAATATTGTCAATTTCCCTTTTTTTTTTTGAAGCGGTATTGGCTGTAAGGCGCGTCACATTACCATACATCCCTTACCAGCAGCTGCTGCAGCTGCAACTAGCTTCCGCTGTTGCTGCAGCTGCTGAGGTTGGCTGCTGCAACTGGCTTTCAATGCTGTGTATTGATGTAGATTTATTAAATCTACATTGATACTCTTCATTGTATAATATACTGGCAATAATATACTGTTGCGGTTTGTGGCGTTTCACTGAGGAGACGTTTCGCCCACCGAGGGCAATTCCTGCAGGGCGATATGTCTTCTCGATAAAATGCCATGAACCGCATGTTGTGGGTCCGCGGGCTGTCAGCAACAGCCTGGCTGACCAGGCAAGCACCAAGCAGTCCCGGCGCATGGCAGGGCTGTGAGAGTGAGAATTACTCTCGAGACTCAGCAGAGGTAAAGGTAACAATCTTTCGGTGCTGCTGTTGTTGTTGCTGTTGTTGTTACTGTGTTACTGCTGCTGCTGTTGTTGTTGTTGTTCCTGTGTTACTGCTGTAGCTGTTACTGTGTTACTGCTGCTGTTGTTGGTGCTGGTAGTAGTGGTTGTGATGGTGGTTGTTAAGGTGTTCCTGCTAATAGCATTACCTGTTTGCTCTAAATAGTATTAACTAACATTTTTGACTCTGCTCTGTGTGCACTGTGTGTTCTATGCTTTTCTTTGTAGTTATGTGTTTATTTCTATAAACAATAACATATTCACAATACCGTGACTGAATAATCCACAATTGGGAGACCGAAACCTTATGACGATGTTTCGGTCCCACTTGGACCATTAGTAAGTCACAATGTGACTTATTGGGGTATTTGTGTATTGTTTACCCCTGTGTTTGTTTCTCTGTCATCTTTCTTTGTTTATCTCTCCGTCTGGGGGATTTTTTCGGGGTCCAACGCACCGGCCGTCTCCCACCTAGGCAGGGCGACCTAAATATAGAAAAAAGAGAGGATTTCTTACGTTTAGAAATCCATAGAGAAGGGGGTTACTGGCCCTTTTCTCCCTTGGGGGATTTTTACCCTTTCTAAATTATTGAGTTGGAGACGATTCAGTATCTTAAAGCTGTATTTACATTTTCCCCGGTCTGAAAATTTTTCTTCAAGAGAAAACTGGACAAGTATCTTCACCAGGTGCCAGATCACCCAAGCTGTGATGGATATGTGGGGGCAGCGGGCCTCCAGCAGCAACAGCCTGGTTGACCAGACTAGCCTGGCTCACGTCCGGGCTCCGAGAGTAGCAAGACTCTCGAAACTCATCAAATGTATGTCAAAGGTAGGTGCTCCGGTCCACAGAGTACAAGTACCTTAAGGATTATCATTATTTTCGGTGCATCCCGTATTTTCAATTTTTTTTCTGTTAGCTAAACTACCATTTATAATCCAATAGAGATGACGACACTCTTGCGCACTTTCAATATAAGATCTCCCAAAGAAGCTACTCCCATGTACCTTGCATGGGAGTATCCACGTCGGAAGTGTTTACTCCCATGTGAGTGGTTATAGAGTGGTTTGATGTTATTTTTGTAATGGAGGGGCTGACGTTTCTTCTCAAACCATTTCGTGACTCTCTGGAAAACTTGGTTCACATCGATCTGGAAGTGCTGGTGTGTCCTGGAAGTGCTGGTGTGTCCTGGAAGTGCTGGTGTGTTCATACATCTCAGAATGAGTTAAAACTTACGATTGTTTGGTGTGTGTGTGTGTGTACTCATCTAATTGTGGTTGCAGGTGTCTATTCATAGCTCCTGGCCCCGCCTCTTCACTGGTCGCTACTAGGTCACTCTTCCTGCTCCATGAGCTTTATCATACCTTTTCTTAAAGCTATGTATGGATCCTGCCTCCACTACATCACTGTGTGTGCGCGAGGCGTTTGTGCATGAATGGAGAAACAAATAAGACAGTATCATGCGAAAGCAGTGAGTCAGTGGGATAGGAAGCTGCTCTCCTATCTCTCTCTCTCTCTCTCTCTCACACACACACACACACACACACACACACACACACACACACACACACACACACAACACTCCTGTCATTCCCTCTATATAATCCTGACACAACCCCAGAGTTTCGAGTCAGTTTCATTCCTTCTTCAGTCCAAAAAGCTTCATGTACAACGAAACACCTAGATAGAATTCGCATCACTCTTCCCGTGACAACAAAATACAAGCTCTAAATCCGCACGGGCGGTGCAGCGTGAGAGCGTCCCACCTGCGCACGAATCGCCTCCGCGAGCCGCCCGGTAAATCACAGGTTACGCGCTGCGTAATGCGTTATAAAGCGAAATTTACGTTCTGCGCCTCACTGGATGTTGTCATAGACAAAATGCTGTGTATCTGCCACACTTATAACAACGTATACATTTTTTTATATCCGTTGTGGGACCCACAACACGAGGTTCATTTTATCGAGAAGACGTTTCGTCCTGCAGGAATTACCCTCGGTGGGCGAAACGTCTCCTCAATAAAACGCTACAAACCGCACATTGTGTCGTATTAAACATTACTTACCAGTATATTATACAATAACATTTACATACAGGGTCCCTCGTTCCACCCTTCCCACACGGTATACATATGCAATTTTTTTTTTTAACAGATATGTGGTCCATTATGGTTCGAGTTGTCAAATTCTTGTAAATATAAATAAAATTATTTTGTCTTGAGGAAGACGATTGTCTGACGTTGGTTACCAGTTGGCAAAGATGCTGGTCGATAGATACTTTGTGTGTGTGTGTGTGTGTGTGTGTGTGTGTGTGTGTGTGTGTGTGTGTGTGTGTTTTATGTTACAAAGTTGTGAATGATTGTTTACTTACAATTTTCATTCAACAGGAAGTGACTGTTGTCCTGTTATCACTGAACGGGAAGTGACTGTTGTCCTGTTATCACTGAACGGGAAGTGACTGTTGTCCTGTTATCACTGAACGGGAAGTGACTGTTGTCCTGTTATCACTGAACGGGAAGTGACTGTTGTCCTGTTATCACTGAACGGGAAGTGACTGTTGTCCTGTTATCACTGAACGGGAAGTGACTGTTGTCCTGTTATCACTAAACAGGAAGAAATGGTTGTCAATGTGTCCTGTTTTAATTCAGACGATCATCAAAATGGCTTAAGTTTCGGGGCCAGGAGCTGTGACTCAACACCCCCACACAAATACACAGTGGATACCTCTATCAACCCCAACATTTCCTATACACAGCTTCACTACTGGACTGATCCAGCCACAAGATTCTCAGGTCAGCTCCTGATGAGCCGGGCTGTGGTTTTTACGTTGGTCTTCGTACGGCTAGCTAGCACCAACAAGATGGTTGGCCAGGTTATCCACAGGGAGGCCTGGTCTGGGAGGTGGCCGTGGGGGCGCTGACCCCCGTAACATGCTCCGGGTAGGTCTTTATCGTGGGTTACTAGTGAAATGCTCCAACCACGGTATCTTGGGTTAGTTGGGGGAGTTGTTCCAACCACGGTATTGTGTGCTGAGAGTTGTTCCAACCACGGTATTGTGTTGATAATTGTTCCAACCATGGTAATGTGTTGAGAATTGTTCCAACCACGGTATTGTATTGAGAATTGTTCCAACCACGGTATTGTGATCGTTCTACACACCTAAAAAAAACAAAATACTGTCACACGTTGTAACCATCATGTAGACCAGGGTAGCAGGGCAGTGCCGATGCGCTTAATTCCGTTGAGACGGGATAAATACCTGGCTTCCCGTCGAGGCTTCTACACCACCGTAACGTAGTTTTAACGTTCCTGGTCTCTGAAACCACTTTGAAGCCCTCTTACACCTGTCCCCATCGTCACCTGCTGTCTTGAGGGAGAGGGAAGAACTTCCGCTACGGTGGTATCTCACCCTCATCTGCGGTATTTCTCCAGCCTCTCTATCTGCCGACTGGCGTGGCTTTATCGCTTGTGTCTCGTTGTGACTGTAGTTTATAGCCGACCTAATTGATACTTGATTCACGTGGTCGTCGTGGTCGTCGTGGTCGTCGTGGTCTCTGTCAGCAGCGTTGAGGATTGTGACCAGCTGGGGTGCACGATTTACACTGCTCTGTTGGTGCAAGATTAACCAGAATGAGAATGGAAGTTATGACGACGTTTCGGTCCATCTTGGGCCATTAGTCACACATTAGCTAGTTATTGGTCCGGGTTGGACCGAAACGTTGTTATAAGTTTCTTTCTCCTTCGTGCGGGTTATTTGTGTATTCACATTAGAAAACACACACACACACACAAACACAAACATTCCTTATAAGTCATTTACAATCGAAACGAAGATACGAGTTTACAAGGAAAAACAGACCCATGCCTTGCTATAAGCCCTGACCAGCCAGGTTGTGATGGCTATGCAGGGCGCTGGCAGCAACAACCTGTTTAACCAGATAGCCACCAAGGCAATCTTTCCCGGACTGCGAGATTAGAACCCTAAAAACCGGTTACTAGGAGCCGTAGCGCCTCCCCTCGTATCCCCTCACCAGTCTTGATAGTTTATCCCTTACTGTTATTCTGTCTTTCATCAGGTTCTTAAGTGGAGTATTTTACCTTTATTTCTGCCAGTTTTGGACTATGGTGCAATCTCTGGTGTCATACAGTGTCGAATGATTCCCTGCAGCCCTGGAATATGCAGTCCACCCACCCTGTCTCTCTATTTATGACTGTAATTTGCTCGTGGAAATCCGTTTCACATTTCTAAATGTGTTTTTTTACTGACAATTATTCTCCTCCCCGTGTGCTCCACTGTTCTGTTTCTTACTACCTTTTCTTCATCGTATGATGGTGTCCGATCAGCCGGGCTGTGATTCGTACATTGGGTTACGTGCGGCCAGCAGTAACAACCTGGTTGATCAGACCCTGATTCACCGGGAGGCCTGGTCAAGGACTGGGCCGAAGGGCGTTGATCCTCGGAACACTTTCCAGGTATATTTCACGTAGTATACATGTCACTAATTTGTTGCCTCTTGTTGGTCCCTCCTATTGGTGTTTTTCCCACTTGCATTGCAATTGCCCCGCCCCGAACTAGCCGAAGATGTTTGTTATAGAGTTATACAGTGTTTCTACACTTTTCTCAGTATCCTTAATGAAAATTTTGTCTTATCTCGTTGCTTTTATGCAGTGATTCTCTTGAAGATTCGTTACTTTTGTTTTTGTTTTTATATTTTCCCGTTTCTGCTGATCTACCTTTCAGATAACTGGCCTCACTCTTCTGTAAAGACCTCTCTGAATCTTCTGCTGCGTTCCTGGCGTACTTCTACCATCCTCCCTGAGTATTCTCGCGTCCTCAGCCTTATCGCTTGGTCCTCTACAGTCACCTTCCTTCTCGTGTGGCTGTGGAATAACTCACATGTCGCTTTAGCCTTTGATGCCTGCCACGTTTCACCAGGCCATCAGGAGAAAGTTTAAAATACCAAAAATACCACCGAAGGGCTCGATTCTATAGTGAATTTGTTACATTCCTCTTCGGGATGACTATATAGTTACACTGGTCCTCCTCTGTTACCCACATCACTTTGTTTCTATTTTATAGATGTGATTATTTTGTCATTAGGAAAAAAGGCCTGACTCGGGCTGCACCTCTAAATAACCTGAAAATCTTTAGAGAAAAAAAACTTTAGTACTGCGTATCTTGCGTAATATTTTAAACCTTTTTTGATGCCGGGTTAATGATCCACTTCTCCATCTCATATCCTGTACTCAGTGACTCCAGCATCACCAGGCTTCCTTTAGAAACTGTCTATCAGCGTCCCATCGTACGTAGCACCTGGTCTAGTTTCATCACAGTAAGAAGCCTACTGTGTAGGCGATACGTGTCATCAATAAAGATACCCAACTGTTGTACATGTGTCTTAACCTTCAGATTGTCGGTATTTTATGCCATTTCAATAATAATAATAATAATTGTGAAAAGTACAGTATACAATTGATGTAGGATCCGTTGGTATTATTGGCGTACTTTACGCAAAGCCCCTGGTTATGCAGAGAACATATCTGGCAGCCTAAAAATTAATACTAGTAACCAAATCCTTGGGTCACGTTGCTTCTCTAAAACTAGATTATCAGGTCACCTATTTTAAAAGACTAAATCAGGTCATCTACTCTCCTAAAACACTAAATCATGTCACCTACTCTCCTAAAAAAACTAGATCATCTGGTCACCTACTTCCCTAAAGCACTAAATCAGGTTATCTACTCCTCTAAGGCACTATATCAGGTCACTTACTCAGCTAAAATACTAAATCAGGTCACATACTCAGCTAAAACATTAAATCAGGTCGCCTACTTCACTAAAACACTAAATCAGGTCACCTACTCCATTAAAACACTAAATCAGGTCACCTTCTCCACTAAACACTAAATCAGGTCACCTACTCCATTAAAACACTAAATCAGGTCACCTACTCTCCTAAAAGGCTAGATAATCTGTTTGTGTTGAGCGATGATTGATCACTGGTCCCAGGGATCAAGCTCCAAGCCTCCTCCTTGCCCACCTGCACCACCTGTTCATTAGCAGACTCTGGGCAACATCCTCACCTGGTCATCACCACCACCTGGCGGGCCGGGTAGCGGCCGCAGCGGAAATGTTGGTGTGGGATACTTCGGCATTTCCTCCGCCAGGCGGGTACCGAACCTCAATCCACGGAAGTCCTCTACTCTAATGTTCGACTTCATTATCCATAGACTGTACCATCTCCTCCTTCTTTCCCTCCTCTTTTTCCTCCTTCTCTTCGCCTTTCCTCCTCGTTTATGACATGTCTTGCTCGTTAACCTCGAACACTATCTGGGTATTATTATCCTCATCCTGTCTTGATCGCTCATCATCCGCATCGTTATTACTCCTTCGCTTATTCGTTTTTCTTACCCGTTTCCTGTTTATCGGCTACTGACACTTGCACTAATTCTCAACAGCACCAGTCATGGATCGAAACGTCGTACTGACAACAGCAGTGAAAAAAAATCGGCAGTTGTTAAGTGTTAAGTGTTAGAACAACTCGCTCGTTGCCTCACTGAAAAGAGGACAGATCCCCAGGTCAATCTGACCGGAGATGCAGTACAACTAGTCATTATACGTTGAGTTGGTATACCACACCAGTCAGGAACAGCAACACAAAGTTTACAGGGAGCAGTGACAATCCTCTGCGCATTCTCCAGGGCTGACCTGCGAAAACGTAATAACACCATTGCAAGTAAACCACGGAACGGGTGGGACTCGAACCCACGGTGAGTTTAGTATGCAGCAAAGTGACTTGAAGAGTCACCTGACGTCCAAACGCTTGTTCAACATTTGAGAATATTCATAGTGGAAACGCTTTGCCACCCAGTGGCTTCTACAGCGAAAAATGAAGAGCTTGAGGTAATCAGTCCCTAAAACTCCTCCTCATCTTCCACTGTTCTTCTCTTTTGGACTGAAGAAACCACTGGCTGGCGCAACACTTCCACAATAAAGTTTCCCAAGCATTGCACAAGTTTCCTTGTTGTTGTTGTGATGGCAGCACTAGTGTGATCTTTGAATGCTAGATCTTCTGATGACTTGAGACAAGCACCAGACGAGCCTGGTCCATGACCGGGCTCCGGGAGTAGCAAGGCTCTCGGAACTCGTCATAGGTCACAGTTTTCCTTCTATCTCTGTCTCGTGATTTTATTTGCGAGTTGCACTCGGTACATCGAGTCAGTTCCTGAAACACAGACGTTTCGAAATATAATCGGTACTGAGACAGTGTGCCTTAGATAATATAGGGAAAACAAGGTAGTGGAGAAAAAGAAACGTTTACAAGTAACCTACACGTACTAGAGGAAACTGTAGACGAGGTTTCGGTCCTTTCGGACCGAAACTTCGTCTACAGTTTCCTCTCGTAAGTTTCTTATTTGTGAATTGTTTCTACCAAGGTATTGTGGCTGATATAATTTACCACTGGAGGAGGTTACCTGCAGATTACCTAGAGATTACCTGGAGGTTACTTGGAAATTTTTGGGAGATCAATGTCTCCGCAGCCCCGTCGCTGACCTGGCCTCCCGGTGGATCACCTGATAAACCAAGATGTTGATGCATCACAGCCCGGCTGATCAGGAACTGACTTTAGGAACTCATTCCAATTTTGGGTCACTTAGTACGGAAATGCTTAAAATTGAAAATTGAGTCTGTTTATAAAGACGCGGACTCACGCCAGTTGCCACTGTTCTTCACACAGGAAGGGAGGAGAGAACATAGACTGTACATGGGAACTGGGAAGTCCTCTTATGCATATGGGGAGGGAGAGAGAAGGCTGTTGGAAAGCTGTTTGAGTTGTCTTAGTGAAGTTATTACATGATTGTTTTGCAGAAGAGATACTTGGCATGGTCTATCGAGCCTCTAATTTTCATAGAGAGTGATGGATATACCTGGAGGGTGTCCGGGGGTCAACGCCCCTGCGGTCCGGTACACGACCATGTCTGTATGTACACTTTGGGACCAGTCTCTTTAGAATTTTCCAGGTGTGGACTATAATAATTTGTGACCATTGAAGGTCCTCTGTACATTCCTTAGATCTGCAAAATGTATATTGTCTTCACCTCTCGTGTAAATTAAGTCCCTCGAGTTGAATTAGTCGAACAAGAGGAGATACTATTGGACTACATATATTTTGATAATCTCTCACCACCCGGGTCACCAAAGACACTTCCTCCCTCACCATATATATTGACGTTATCAAGAATAATGACATATTTTTGAAAACCCTGAGTTTATTTTTGAGACAACTGACGAAAAACAACATAGACTCGAAGAATAACAATACCTTGAATGGAAGAATTCACCAAAATCCAGCACTCATGCCGATGTTTTAGTCCGTTTTGGAAAACATTGTCAAGTCACAACTGGGGAGAGAAAAGTAGAGAAGGTCTAAAGATGTGCATGGGACATCCGGTTTCAACAGAGTTTCTAGTTGATTATCATACAAGCCTGGCCAAGGAGAACTCCCGAAACCCATCAAAGGCACACCAAAGGTGGCAAAATGCTCCACAGGAAAGACTCACTTCCTTCAACACACATCCATCGCTGTCCTCTTCCTGAAAAAAAGGAAAATCTAAAAAAAAACAAAAATATTTTTCGCTCTTGTGTTCCCCAGCATCAACACTCCCAGCATCAACACTCCCAGCATCATCACTCCCAGCATCATCACTCCCAGCATCATCACTCCCAGCATCATCACTCCCAGCCTTGAGATTGATGACGGGGTTCTTGCCATTACCAGTCATGATATTTCCTAAGCTGCTGACCATATCCTCCATCCCGGCCCCAGGAAAACATTGGCTGGGGAATGGGGGGGGGGTAATCAAGTTTGATCTTTGGGAAGTGTAGTTCCCATTACCTTGATCAAGGGCCCTTCCCAGCGTCAAGGAACCCTTCAAGGTAGAATGAGAGAGAGAGAGAGGTGGGGGAGGCGAGGCAGTCGAGGTAAAGTGAGGCAGGTGAGGTAGGTATAAGGCAGGTGTGGCAACGCATGTAGGTGAGGTAGAGTGAGGGAGGTGATGCAGAGTGAGGGAGGTGAAGTAGAGTGAGGCAGGTGAGGTAGAGTGAGGCAGGTGATGCAGAGAGATGCAAAGTGGGCAGGTGATGCAGAGTGAGGCAGGTGAGGTAGAGCGAGGCAGGTGAGGTAGAGTGAGGTAGAGTGAGGCAGGTGATGCAGAGTGAGGCAGGTGATGAAGAGTGAGGCAGAGTGAGGCAGGTACAAGCCATGAAAGACAACAGAGGAGTGGTGTTGACCAGGTAGTCGGTATTTCCTCTCAGTGGCTGGGATGAGATGTTAGAGCACTACCGTTAATTACCCGGTGTCTGGGGCCATTTATATATAACTTCCGGGGCGCCGAGTGTATTAGAAAAAAAAGGCAAACTGAATATTTAATATTAAGTTATGCGAGGCGGCACACACACTGACGTAATTCTTAATCCTCACCCTCCCACCTACCTCGAGGACCACCTCCACCCACTTCTACCTCGAGGACCACCTCCACCCACTTCTACCCAGAGGACCACCTCCACCCACTTCTACCTCGAGGACCACCTCCACCCACTTCTACCCAGAGGACCACCTCCACCCACTTCTACCCAGAGGACCACCTCCACTCACTTCTACCCAGAGGACCACCTCCACCCACTTCTACCCCGAGGACCACCTCCACCTCGAAGACCACCTCCACTCACTTCTACTTCGAGGACCACCTCTACTACAAAATTTATTTCCACCTTTCACTGCCAGTATCAGTTCCATCCAGGACCTAAATTGTTGTAACTCCCTAATGCCTCACAGACTAAATGATCTCCGTGGACTGCAGTCCCAAATCTCCACACTGAAAATACTCCTTACGAGAGCATAATAATAATAATAATAATAATAATAATAATAATAATAATAATAATCCAATCAAAAGCAGAAGTGCAACGAGTGCACAGAGGTGCAGCTTAATAAATGTTAGGGGACCAAGACTCTTCCTCACCCTTTCTCTATACATAAGACCCATACAATAGACCCGTAAGTGTCTTCAAGAGAGAACTTGAAAAGTTCCACCAGGCAGTTCCTGATCAACTGGGCTGTGGTGGCTACATTGGAATGCAAGATGACAACACAAATAGCCTGGTTGATCAATGTCAGTCTACTGAGTATCCTGACATGTGTCCATCACTCTCAGTGTTGTATTAAAAAAATGAATTCATGAAGATGGTTGACCTAGTTTCTTCTCTTTGATCACTGAAGAGCAACTGAATTAAGCCGGTGGGAGAATTGGACTTGCCTCGCATGGGCCAGTAGGCCTGCTGCAGTGTTCCTTCTTTCTTATGTTCTTATATATATCAACCGTTAAGAGTCCCAGGAGCTCTTAAGCCAATGCCTTATTTACTACCCTGAGAGGGAAGGTTTTTCCTAAGCTAGCTGTGGCTCAACTGCAGTTTTAGTGGATACACCTGGAGGGGATTTCGGGGGTCAACGCGCCCGCGACCCGGTCCGTGACCAGGCCTCGTGGGTACTTCACCTTTTAACGATTACAACCCCCCATCCCCAATGGATTACCCAATATGTCCCCATACCCCCCTTCACCAGAATGTGGAAATCACCACCTGTCCTATTAGGTACCAGCATGACTTCAAAAGAAGTCAACAGCTTGGTTTTACTTTACATATGGAAAGCTAAGAACAGAACAGCTGATAGTTTATTCTAATTGTTCAGAGATCGAGTCCTATACCCCCATTATTTAGTTGCCACACCCCCATTATTTGGTTACCATACCTCCATTATTTGGTTCCCATACCCCAAGGGGTATGGATACCCTCGGTTAAGGACCCCTGAGCTACATCCTCTGGCTTCCTCTCTGCACATCCACTTAGTGCCCCGAGCTTTGTGCACGTCAACATATAGTCCATTTCCTCTCAGTTTGAGAAGCACATTCACTGAGACACAGTAGATCATGTGGAGTATCTGCACACGCTTGATAAAGTGTGGGCTCGTGGGCTCCAGTTACCATATGCTTCATCTGCATATTTACTAACACACATATACAAGTTTGATGACTAAGACAGATATGCAACAGATGAGTATTCCCACCGTTGAAACGCTTCGCCCACACAGCAGGCGCCCCCCAGCCAAACACAGAGGCAGACACTGCAGCACAAGAGCTGTACCCTGGTTCAGAGGACATCTTCCATACTTCATCTTGTAACTTTTAGTTATGAGTGAGAAGGGTTGGATTCCAGAGGGACCTACCTTCTTACTTCTACTAGTGAATCTCGTCCTCTACATCTTCGAGATCTTCCACCTCACCTTCGACAGTATTTAAGACTCCATTCTCATGCTTCAGCTTCATATCGTTCCAGACCATGGTGCTGTACTATTCTTCAGGCTGAGGGACTGACCACCTCATATCTCTAAAGTTGATAGGATGATTATATCACCTTCATTTCGCTAATATACCCGCTGCCTCTGTATCTGACTGAAGAAGTCCACTATGTAGGCGAAACATTTTAACAACAAAAACACCCATCTGTTACACACGTCCCAATCATCAACTTCTCGGTATTTCTTACCATTTTCAACATAACATACACAAGTGCCCATAGGCCTACCGCCCCGCGTTTTCAAGTGACGTAAACTGTGCTCAGTTTACGTCCTTTCGCAGATTTTTGCGATAATTTAAGAATGAAATATAAAATACCAGTGTTCAGTTTTTAACAGTGAACAATACAAATGTGATGTAATATAAATTACTTTCCAAACTATTAGGACTTGCAGTATCATTGTTAACGTAATGTTTTAGTCCCATAGCTAAACATTATGCTGTCCATGTACAGCAAAGAAAATATACTGTTTAATGCTGTAAGAATGACCTGGTGGGGAAGGGAGGAGATGTCGCAGCAGTAACAACAGCAACAAGAACAGCAGCAGTAATAACACCAACAGTAACAACAGCACCAAAAGAAAGAAGGCAACGACAGTAAGAAAGCAACAGCAGTACGAAGATAGCAATAGTATTAACAGCAGCAGCAGTAGTAACAGCACCAGAAACAGCATTAACAACAACAGCAGCAGCAGTATAAAGGTGGGTGAAGTTGGTAACTAACAACAATCAAACGACATTCACCTCGAACTTTATTACTACTTTCTTTATTACTACTTTCTTCTTTGTATTGGACTGATGAAGCCACTGTGTGGCGAAACGTTTCCTCAATAAAGATACCCAAGTGTTGCATATGTGTCTAATTGAACAACTTTACACTGACTAACTTGTTGCAAAACGCCATCTTCTTTATCTCCTACACCCAAAAGGGGTAGGTACCTTCAAGTGGGTACCTGATTACATTAACACGGGTTTCACTTCACGGTGAAAAACGTGTTTCTAATTTTGGGATGCTGAATTCAAATCTGAATTTAGTTTTGTTCCAAGATGAACAGTTTCTGTGAAACAGAATCCCACCTTCACCCTAATTATTTTTCAAATAGGTATATTATTGTCTACCGAGTGCTTGGTCTTAATTTTGTGGATTTATGAGACTGTTTTGTCACTAATGATTATATGTTTTCTTTATCAGAGTTAAGTGGTATTTTCAACTGTCAATTTACAAGCCTATGATGTCTGGTAATTGCTTAGACAACAGTAAAGTCTTTTATATATATATTTGGAAGTTTTTTTTTTCCGACAAAGCAGAGAAAACATCGCGCCTCTTGTGAAAACAGTCTATCTCCTGGGACTCTTACATGTATTGATGTACAGCTGTTGTTACTCTTTAAGGTGTTAATGTACAGCTCCTGGGCTTTGTGAGGGCGTTACTCTACAGATCTTCGGTTTAGTGATAAAGTTACCAGGTGTGCTTAGGATGGTAGGCCTAGCAAGCACTATGTGCTTAGGATGGTAGGCCTAGCAAGCACTATGTGCTTAGTGCTTAGGATGGTAGGCCTAGCAAGCACTATGTGCTTAGGATGGTAGGCCTAGCAAGCACTGTGTGCTTAGGATGGTAGGCCTAGCAAGCACTATGTGCTTAGGATGGTAGGCCTAGCAAGCACTGTGTGCTTAGGATGGTAGGCCTAGCAAGCACTGTGTGCTTAGGATGGTAGGCCTAGCAAGCACTGTGTGCTTAGGATGGTAGGCCTAGCAAGCACTGTGTGCTTAGGATGGTAGGCCTATCAAACACTGTGTGCTTAGGATGGTAGGCCTAGCAAGCACTGTGTGCTTAGGATGGTAGGCCTAGCAAGCACTGTGTGCTTAGGATGGTAGGCCTAGCAAGCACTGTGTGCTTAGGATGGTAGGCCTAGCAAGCACTATGTGCTTAGGATGGTAGGCCTAGCAAGCACTATGTGCTTAGGATGGTAGGCCTAGCAAGCACTATGTGCTTAGGATGGTAGGCCTAGCAAGCACTATGTGCTTAGGATGGTAGGCCTAGCAAGCATTTGAGCCGCGAATGGAAACGGCAGTGGCCTCAGCCCGCGACCAATGTCTGAATGATCCATCGGCTCCCCCTTCCCTCCCCTTTCCCTTCCCCTCCCTCCCCACTAACCAGTTCTACCCCCTTTCACCTCCGCGGTCATTAAAGATTTCTTTAATGACGAAGATGGAGAGATTTCTTTACATCACCCTGGTCCCTTCGAGGGAGCCTTGATGCCGGCGAGAAGGGCTCTTGATCCCTGGAACTGGAGCTGCCCCTTCCCTACCTGGGATCAAATCTAATTATTACCTTAAGTTTCCCCGGGGTGCTGTGATGACCTCCATCCCCTCCCTCCCTCCCTCAGGGGTTTAGCGTTCCCCCGTGGTAATAAGACCCCAGAGATGTAGTTCAACAAGACGAGTGTGTCAAGCAAGAGAGACATAAGGAGGAAGGAGCACTGCAGGAGGCCTACTGGCCCGTGTGAATAATTGTCTTGGAAAAACCGACAAGTTGATCAGTGAGACACATTTGCAGAATCTGGGTATCTTTATTCTGGAAACGTTTTTCACAGTGACTTCCTGGACCGAAACGTTCTGAACGTCATGATGTTCCTCTCTTCAGTGCAGGTGTTCGGGTAATTGTCCGAGCCATGGTATTATGACCTCTTCTTCTGAAAGGCATGAAATACACAGGACAGGTGAAGGGCGAGGGTTGACCAGGCAGATGATGGGCGAGAGGTGCAGTAAATCCAAAACTGCCCATATGCTGTTCTATGGTATTTGTATCGGTAATTAGATCCAATTCTAATACTGCCCGTTTCCCTCCGTTATCTTTTGAAGATAAGTTCAGTCTCTGTCCTTTTTCATGATATAAAAACTTTTTGTGATAACTGAAACATACATTCAAAATTTTGTAAATAAAAATAGGATTTTTTTTTTTTTGCTGTTCAGTGCTCGGGTTCGAGTCCCCGTCTGCCTCACTATAATAAATTTCGTCATAGCCACCTCAGTGTAGAGTATAAACTTTATTTTTTGTTTTGAAGGAGCCACAGTCACGGGCTCGGTAACCCCCATTACCCAACTGTGACAGGTTAAACTTATATATATATTGTAAAAAATCTTTGAATAGATTTTTATTTTTGTATTCGCAATGTTTAACTTGTGTTACGGTTTTAGAGGAAATGGACTAAACGAGGATCATTTAGTAAGTTTATTCAGGTATACACAAATACAGTTACATAGATTATCATACATATCAGCATATGTGTAGAGAACCCAGGATAACCCAAAAAAAGTCAGTGACTTAATTCCATTGGGGTCTTTTTAATACCTCATTATTATACTATAAAAGAGTTAATATCTTATTATTATACAATAAAAGAGTTAATATCTTATTATTAAACTATAAAGGAGATATACTAGGAATGAGGTAAAATGAGTTATTTATGTTTACATGTATGTTAGCTAAAAAAAAAAAATCATTCTCCTCCCTTTCTGTCGCTACATTCATTAGGTACCTTTTGGCTCTCTTCTTGAACTGGCTCATGCTATGACTGGCTTTGACATGTGCAGGCAGTCTGTTCCATTCCTTTATTGCTGTACAATAAAAGGTGTTTGAAGCCTGGCCACTGACTGTGGGAACTACAAAATTGTGCTCTCTCCCCCTAGTACTGTGATTGCTTTGGTTCCCAGCCTTGACAAAATTGGCAGCAAGATATTTAGGCTCTTTATCACTTGTAAACCGTCAGTCAATTTCTTAATCCCTAGTATAAGACTTAGAATCAACTACCAAGTCGTCTATGTACACTAAAAGATAATGAATAAGATACATGTGCAACAGTTAGGTATCTTTATTGTTGAAACGTTTCTCCTACACAGTAGGCTTCTCCAGTGTATGGTCTGGAACGATCGTTCCAGACCATGGAGCTGAACTCTTCTCCAGGCTGAGGGATGACCACCTTAAATACTTTTCTCCAAGGTTGATGCACTGATTACATCATCTTCATTTCACTACTACATCTGCTGCCTTTGTATTGTGACCTCTGCTTATCACGTGTCGTAAAGTATGACCTCTTCTTATCACGTGTAAAGTGTGACTTCTTCTCATCATGTGTTGTTGACTCCCGCAATGTGGGTCGTCCAAGGCCGCGTCTCTGTTGAAGAGAGAGACGTTGCAGAAAAGGCTTTTGTTTGGACAGTGTTTCCCTCCTCTCCGTGTGGAGCTTTATCAAGTCATGATAAAGCTCTACACAGAGCGGAATGTTGTCCCAGTGAAAGCTAGTTCTATGTGTCTATTGTCAGCAGTATAACATTTGTGTTTTGTGGTGTTTTATAGTTGCAATTTGTTGCATGAAATTGGTGTGTTGCAAGACGTTATACATGTTGGTGTAGGAACACCATGTGGTGTGTGGTGCGTTGAATGTGTTGGTTGAGGATAGTGATGTGTTGCATACTGTGGTATAATGACTTATTTCGGCTGTGTTTGGTGCTCCTTGCGGCCTGGACGCTCGTGTGTGGATGACCTAACTCAGCGTCCATACTCAAGGTGGTCGGTCGGTCGCCGGCTGCAGGTGGTGGGGAATGGTGGAGTGGGTTGCTGCGGTCGGTTACCGGTTTTCCAAAAGGAAGACAGAAGACTGAGGCTTTCCAGTTTTGTCTCTGGCAGGGACTGCCTGCTGGCCTTTGGTGGGATGGCCTGCTGTGTCCCGGGTGAAAATACCTGCTGCCCATGTGCTGCTTCCTGCTGTGGTCAGTGTCCATGAGCGTCAAGTGATGTTCTTTAATTATTTTTTTTTACCTGCGACCATTACTCACCCAATTGTTTGTAGATGTCGATTTATAGCTCCTGATCGCTCCTCTTAACTCTTACCGATCAGTTTCACTGATTTCTGGCATCCAAGTCCCGATCATATCTACTCTTGAAGCTGTGTATAGTGTTTGCCTCTATTATATCATCTAGTTCACTCCACTTACTCGCCACTCTAAGACTGAAAAAAAGAAGGAAAAAAAACGCTTCTTAAAAACCCTACTGCTCTTCTGCTAGTTGGTGTGTGTTAGCTAATTTGTGTGTTAGTGTGCTAGGAAGCAAGGGTTGTGAATGTGATGTGTGGCGGCGGGTAGGTGGGTTAGTAAGGATCACCGCCTCGAAGATTAAAGGGTTTGATTTCCAATAACCAAGTTACGAGGCAACGAAACCGAGTTGTTATTTTTAGTTAATGATACGTCTTAAGCCACCGTTAAATGGAGCCAGGAAAGAGTAAGCGACAGGAATGACCGGGTAATGAATGGAACCGTGAAGCGACGGTGGTTCACGGGAATGTTTTGAGAGCTCGTTCTGGACACCTACTGGTTATCTGCGAAGGGCTACCTTCAGGTGGCTGCCTGAATGGAAAGTACACGAGAGCCTAGTCCCAAATCTGGGAACTGCTGTAACGTACTGGAGTGACACACGGGAGAAAGTACAGAGAAACCCCAGTGAAAAGCATGGGATCCGTGGGGCACATTGTATCAAAACCCGTTGTCCCAGAAGATATAGACACACATGGGACAGATTGAAGAGAATCAACAGATACCTCCGCCAAGTGCAGAATCAACCAGGCTGTGATGAATATGTGGGCCACCGGGCCGACAGCAGCAACAACCTAGTTGATCAGGGAAGCAACAAAGAAGCCTGGCCCTGGGCTGGGCTTTGAAAGTAGGAAAACTCTCGAAACTCATCAAAGGTATATCTCGAGAACACATCATTTGATTGGTTTCAAACTTTCAGTGCTTGTGAATTACGACTAGAGGAATGCCCATGGAACTCCTGGCACATGCAAGGTTCCCTCAGGTTAATTTTACATAGACCAATTCCTGTTTCGGTTCCTTGTGATAACCTGAGAAAGCTTCTTCTGATCGACTCTAAATTTTCAACACTAGTGTATTCTATTTAACGTCCACTTCGATTGTATTTTGCCACCAACGCGGCTATTTTATTACGCATCCAACATCCAACCTGAGGTCATGTTAGGTAAGGTTCATCAGGGAACAGGACAAAGAGTTTCCTGACGCAAGTTTGTCATATGATGACCCCTCCCTTTTAAAAATTAAAATTATTTAACGTTTAATATATGAGATTCAAAAGAGGAGAGGGGCAGTTAAGAAATCAATTTATTCAGTTAGAGAAATAAAATAGGGAATAAGAAAAGCAAAGGGAGATTATGAGGTTAAAGTTGCAAGGAAATCGAAGACTAACCCCAAAACAAAATTCAGGTGTACAGAATAAGATTAGGGACAAGATAGGACCACTCAAAAGTTACTCTGGTCAGCTCACCGACAGTGATAAGAAAATGTGTAGATTTTTAACATTAACTTCCTCTCCGTTTTTACACAGGAAGATACTAGCGATATTCTAGAAATAATAAATTATGTAGAACAGGATGAAGAGAAACTATGCACGATTAGGGTCACAAGTGACATGATCCTTAGACAACATTCAAGACAAGAGATGCCAACCCAATGATGATCCTTTTTAAATCACTTGTTCTCTCTAGGCTGGAATATTGCTGTTCATTAACATCCCCATTCAAGGCAGATGAAATTGCAGATCTAGAGAATGTACAGAGAACCTTAACTGTATATATAAGTTCCATCAAATACCTTAACTACTGGGAACGCCTGGAAGTACTCGACTTGTACTCACTGGAGCGCAGGCGAGAGTCATAATCTACACCTGGAAGATCCTGGAGGGACTGGTCCCTAATCTGCACACAAAAATCACTCCCTACGAAAGAAAAAGGCTTGGCAGGCGATGCAACATACCCCCAGTGAAAAGTAGGGGCGCCATTGGTACACTAAGAGAAAGCACAATAAGTGTCTGGAGCCCAAGACTGTTCAACAGCCTCCCACCAGCCATAAGGAAAATTACCAATAGACCTCTGGTTGTCTTCAAGAGGGAGCTGGACAGATACCTAAAGTCAGTGCCAGATCAGCCGGGAAATGGTTCGTACGTTGGACTACGTGCTGCCAGCAGTAACAGCCTTGATCCACCAGAAGGCCTAGTCATGGACCGGGCCGCGGGGGCGTTGATCCCCGGAATACCCTCCAGGTAGGCTCCAGGTATGTAGATGTTAATGAATATGATATTATGTATATGGACTTCAGTAAGGCTTTTAATAGAGTCCCACATCAGAGACTATTGGGGAAAATTAAAACACACGGAATAGGAGAATTTTTTTCCTGGATAGAAGCATGGTACACAGATAGGCAGCAGAGAGTTTGCATAAATGGGGAGAAATCAGAGTGAAGCATCACGAGCGGTGTTCCACAGGGGTCATTGTTGGGCCCCTTGTTGTTCACAATCTACATAAACGACATAGATGATGGAATAAATAGCGATATAAGAAAATTTGCCGATGACGCCAAAATAGACCGACGAATTCATTCTGACGAGAACGCTAGAGCACTGGTGCAGTGGTCGGTGAAGTGGCAGATGCAGTTTAATATAGACAAATGCAAAGTTCTAAACATTGGACAAGAAAATAACTATATATATATCTTCAATTCTATATATCTTTGGTTAGGCCTCATTTAGATTATGCTGCACAGTTCTGGTCACCGTATTACAGAATTGCTATAAATGCAATGGCATATGTACAAAGGAGGATGACAAAGTTGATCCCATGTATCAGAAATCTTCCCTATGAAGGTAGACTGAGGCCCTGAATCTGCACTCTCTAGAAAGGCGTAGAATTAGGGGGGATATGCATGAGCGTGTTAGATAGGAGCGAATGGAGACAAATGGTTTTTAGGACTTGACGTGCTGTTGGAGTGTGAGCAAGGTAACATTTATGCAGGGATTCAGGGAAACCGGCAGGCCGGACTTGAGTCCTGGACTCAGAAAGAGGGATGTTAATGTAAGCGTGCCTCTGGCAAGACAGTGATGGAGTGAATGATGGTGAAAGTTTTCTTTTTCGGGTCACCCTGCCTTGGTGGGAGACGGCCGATGTGTTAATAATAATACAAAAAAAATGGAAAAAAAGGAATAAATAAACGGAATGTAAATAGCGTGCTAAAAATATCTAGCCAAGACAGGACTCGCAGTAATAATTTTAAGTTGGAAAAATTCAGATTCAGGAAGGGTATAGGAAAGCACTGGTTTGGCAATAGAGTTGTGGATGAGTGGAACAAACTCCCGAGTACCGTTATAGAAGCTAAAACGTTGTGTAGTTTTAAAAAAATGGGTTAGATAAATACATGAGTGGGTGTGGGAAGGTGTGAGTTGGACCTGATGCCGTGGGTCATTGGCTTAAGCCGGTAGGAGACTTATGTTCTTATAATGGGTAGCGTTAAAGCATGTGGATACACAACAGAAACTAGTCGACCTACGACAACCTTTGGCTTGTACTGTGACAGTCCTCAGGAGACGTTGGTTATGTTCCCTCACACCTGTTACATCCGTTCACCAAGCAGTAAGTAGGTACCTGGGTGTTAGTCGACTGCAGTGGGTCGCGTCCTGTGTTATCTTAGATTATCCTTCGCTTATCCTTTGGTAGTTATCCCTCCGGGTTAATAAGAATTTTTTTCGTCACCCGTGCAATGAGACATGCAATTAAAAAAGAATCTCCTCCCCCGTAAACCAGAAGACTCTCCTCCCCCCGTAAACCAGAAGACTCTCCTGGCCCCCCGTAAACCAGAAGACTCTCCTCCTCCCCCCGTAAACCAGAATACTCTCCTTCCCCCCGTAAACCAGAAGACTCTCCTACCCCCCATAAATCAGAAGACTATTCTTCCCCGTAAACCAGAAGACTATTCTCCCCGTAAACCAGAAGACTATTCTCCCCCGTAAACCAGAAGACTCCTCCCCCCACCCCTGTAAACCAGTTACCATCGCCTCGCGTACGTAGGGTCAAACTTGCGAGTTGCCCCACAAAGTTAGGGTAAGCGGCCTGCCCACACCCTCGACCCTCGCCTGCCTAGGTAATTACCTTTGCTAATTCATTAGGGCCGGCTGAATGGGTCTCGTGTTACAGGGACGGTCACCTTTTGTTTTTTTATCTTCACTTCCTGCAGCATCCTGTTGACTCTCCCGTCACTGTGAGAGGCACTGGATGGATGCTGACCAACATTAACTTATCCAAGATTCGCGTCTTTTTTTGGAACGTAAGAAAGAAGGAGATAGAAGAAAAAGGCAGAATACCGTAACTGGAACAATACACAACCAGCACAAAGGAGAAACAAAAGGTTATGACGACGTTTCGGCCAGATTTGGGCCATTTACAAGTAACTAGATGGGTTAAATAACCTTTTTTTTTGCGCACGGTTTTTTTTGTAAGTTTATTAAAGTACAGGTACACATAAATACAGTTATACAAATTATCATTTATCGCATCTGCAAGAAAAATTATAGGTTGGGTAACTAGAACCTTCAAAACAAGAGATGTCAAGCCATTGATGACACTCCAGGTCATTCGTTCTCTCTCTCTCTCTCTCTCTCTCTCTCTCTCTCTCTCTCTAGGCTGAAATATTAACGTGTACTAACGGCTCACTTAAAGGTAAACGACACTACTGAGTTGGCAAATGTCTACCTGGAGGGTATTCCGGGGATCAACGCCCCCGCGGCCCGGTCCTCCGGGCCTCCCGGTGGATCAGGGCCTGATCAACCAGGCTGTTACATCTGGCCGCACGCCGTCCAACGTACGAACCACAGCCCGGCTGATCCGGCACCGACTTTAACTATCAGTCCAGCTCCCCCTTGAAGGCAGGGAGGGGCCCAATGGTAATTCCCCTTATGCATGGTGGGAGGCTGTTGAACAGTCTTGGGCCCCGGACATGTACAATGTACAGAGAACTTTCACATTTCGTATAAATTCAAACAAGTACCTTAATTACTGGGAGTGCCTGAAGTCCTTAGAACTGTACTCCTTAGAACGTAGGCGAGAAAGATACATCACTACACCTGGAAGATGCTGGAGGGATTGGTACCAAACCTGCACACCGAAATTTCTACTTATGAATACAAGAGGCTTGGCAGACGATGCAGGATACCTCCAATGAAAAGCAGGGAGCGATGAGTACACTAAAAACTCAATAAGTGTTAAGGTACCACGACTCTTCAACACCCTCCCTTTACAAATCCCTAGCTGTCTTCAAGAGAAAACACAGATTTCTCAAAGCCGTTCCTGATCAGCCGGGTTGTGGTGCATACGTTAGACTGCGGGCGGCGGGCACTAACAGCTTGATAGATCAGACCAGTAACCAGGAGACCTGATTTGGGACCGGCCGCGGGGGCGGTGACCCCCATGAAACGACTCCGGATGAATAACAGCTGCTACAGAGATAATGGAAGATAAGGTAATCAGCCCTCAGTCTTGACAGGTGATCAGCCCTCAGTCTTGATCAATCAGCTTGTCAGTACTGTTTACCTTTCATGTAACGATTAATGTTTTAGGGCCTACCTGGAGTCTACCCGCCTAGTTCCTAGGCCTTTCGTATATCCACATACTCTTGTGCGTCCGTCCACAGGACGGGCGCAGAGTGCGGAAAAAAAAACATACCATTAGTAATAAAATTGTAGCCACCCTCTCGCTGTAATTATAATAATTAATTAGAAGTGTTATAGTCTCTGCACCAGTGACGTAGCGTCCTTATCGCATAACATAAGAATATAAGAAAGTTGGAGCACTGCAGCAGACCTACTGGCCCATACTAGGTAGGTTCTTCTCAAACCCAAACCCACTAACAATTAAGATTTCTTCGAATTTTTAACCCCGGAGGGTTAGCCACCCAGGATAACCCAAGAAAGTCAGTGCGTCATCGAGGACTGTCTGTCTTATTTCCATTGGGGTCCTTAATCTTGTCCCCCAGGATGCTACCCACACCAGTCGACTAACAACCCAGGTACCTATTTGCTGCTAGGTGAACATGACAACAGGTGTAAGGAAACACCTCGAAATGTTTCCACCCACCGGGAATCGAACCCGGGCCCTCCGTGTGTGAAGCGAGAGCTCTAGCCACCAGACCACAGGGCCTTCTAAACTATTTTCCCTGCCTATTTTCAATGTTACCCAATGAATACAGTTGTGTGTATATTGGGACAGTGTTGAAATAAGACATTTATTTGGAAAATTAATGTTTATTTGGAAAATACACTGCAGTGATATGACAGATAATTAATTATATCAAGAAATTTCACTAAACGGAAGGAAGTGCTAACCAGGGAAGTGGAAAATATTGAGCATAAGTTACAGGACTCGTACAGGATCCAGGAGAGACAAGAAGAGCTAAAAGCGATTAGTGGAATTAAAAGAAATTCGAAATATTTCTTTTCATATGCCAAAAACAAGAAAAAAAACACATTTAGTATTAGGTCCCTGCTCAGACAAGATGCGACTTACACAGGTGGCAACAAAGAAATTAGTGAGATACTGAAATCTCAATACGACTCTGTGTTCAACGAGCCACTATCAGTCTAAAGATATACAATCCAAACAATTTTTTCATGAATGAGCCTCAAAACCCTGCCAATGTATGCAATTTTCTGACATAACTCTAACTCCACTAGACTTTGAGAAAGCCATTGACAACATGCCCATGCACTCAGCCCCAGGCCCAGACTCGTGGAACTCTGTGTTCATTAAGAACTGCAAGAAATCCCTCTCACGGGCCCTAAGTATACTATGGAGAAGGAGCACAGACACAGGCGAGATTCCACAGTCACTAAAAACAACGGATATAGCCCCACTCTATAAAGGTGGCAGCAAATCAATAGCTAAGAACTATAGACCAATAGCTCTAACTTCCCACATCATAAAAATCTTTGAAAGTCTAAGAAGCAGGATAGCAAACCACTTCTACTCCCAACAATTGCACAATCCAGGGCAACATGGTCTTGGATACACTGGAAAACAAACAGAATACAGATGTAGTATACACAGATTTTGCAAAAGCCTTTGACAAGTGCGATCATGGTGTAATAGCAGAGAAAATGCGTACTAAAGAGATAACTTGCAAAGTAGGCAGATGGATCTTCAACTTTCTAACCAATCGAACACAAAGAGTAGTGGTAAAGAGAATTAAATCGGAAGCTGCCATAGTGAAGAGCTCTGTTCCACAAGGCACAGTACTCGCACCTATCCTGTTCCTCATTCTCATATCAGACATAGACAGAGATGTAAACCATATCACCGTATCATCCTTTGATACTAGGATCTGCATGAGTGTCATCCATTGAGCACACGGCAAATCTCCAAGAAGATATAAACCAAGTTTTCCAATGGGCAACGGAGAACAATATGTTTAATGAAGACAAATTCCAACTACTCCGTTATGGAAAACTGGAGGAAATAATAGCTAGGACTGAGTATATTACAAACTCTAATCACACAATAGAGCGGAAAAGTAATGTGAAGGACCTGGAGAATCTCACCTTCAAGGATCTTAACAGTGTCACTATCACATCTTCAATGAAAATGATAGGATGGATAATGAGAACATTCAAAACAAGAGATGCCAAGCCAATGATGATCCTTTTTAAATCACTTGTTCTCTCTAGGTTAGAATACTGCTGTACATTAACATCTCCATTCAAGGCAGGTGAAATCGTAGATCTCGAAAATGTACAGAGAACCTTTATTGCACGTATAAGTTCCATCAAACACCTTAACTACTGGGAACGCCTGGAAGCACTTCACTTGTACTCACTGGTGCTCAGGCAAGAGAGATACATCATAATGTACACCTGGAAGATCCTTTAGGAACTGGTCCCTAACCTGCACATAGAAATCATCCCTACGTAAGTAAAAGACTTGGCAGGCGATGCAACATACCCCCAGTGAAAAGTAAGGGTACCATTAGTACACTAAGAGAAAACACAATAAAGTGTCCGGGGCCCAAGACTGTTCAACAGCCTCCCACCATCCATAAGGGGCATTACCAGTAGATCCCTGGTTGTCTTCAAGAGGGAGCTGGACAGATACCTAAAGTCGGTGCTGGATCAGTCGGGCTGTGGTCCGTACGTGGGACTACGTGCGGCCAGCAGTAACAGCCTCGTTGATCAGGCCCTGATCCACCGGGAGGCCTGGTCGTGGACCGGGCCTCGGGGGCGTTGATCCCCGCAATACCCTCCAGGTAGACTCCAGGTATGTAGACCAATGTTGAATACATTTTGCAAGTTCTTCGTCTTTTTACCAGGTCCTAATAACAGCAGCAATTAGCTTCTCCACAGTTGAACAATTGTGTTTCGCGATCCTGTGTTTGATTATTGCTCTTAGGTTCTCAATTGGGTTGAGGTTAGAAGAGTTTCCAGGACAGTTTAGAAGCTTAGCCCACTCTCTTTTCGAAAAATGTCATCACTTTTCTTTAAGTGTGGCGTGGAGCAAGATCCTGCTGGGAATGTTCATCAGGAAGTTCTATCAAATAAAAAATGAGTTCCCAAATTCATGTATTTGTCACTGTTCATGTTTCCCCACAAAATAACAAGCCGTTCCAGGGCCTTAGAGTAACTCCCCAAACATCTTAGAGGGTGTTTGCATTTGTTGAATGTTCCATTAAGAAAAGGTCAGCCTTTGCTCCTCTCTTACCACTGATCTGTATCCTATACTTCAAAATGCGCCTTATCTGAAAATATAACTTTTCTCCATTCACCTGTCGTCCATCCCTTATGGTCGAGTGCCCACCGCAGCCAGTTTTGCTGTATAGCAGCAGTCAATAATTGTTTCTTTACCAGCTTTCTGGCAGTTCTGCCATCTTCAAGGAACCAAATCTCTCTGTACATCTTTGCTGGTTTTCTTTGGATCATTCACACTATTTCTTATGATAACATTATTATCGTGAGGTGCTGTCTTGCGTTTTCTTCCATATCTTCCTCGATGCAGCGCTGAACAATCACAGTGTCGTCAGCTGTCTTCAGAATCCGACCAACAGTTGACTTTGCTAGTCTCAAATTTTCGACAGATCTGTCTGATACTCAAATCAGCGTGTTTTCTAAGACTTACAATACTTGTACGCTTCCTAGGTGTAACATCCATCATGAATTTCAGCAGTAATCATGAATTAAATGGAAAAATTTGACAAAACCACATTCACTCATGGAGCACACTTACAGGAATTAGCCTTACAGAACAACAACTGTTGTAGCACTGACGAGACTCGCAGGGTAACACCACAGTCGGATGGTAGCAAACTCTTCTGAAAAGAAAAGAAGCCAAACTACATTTAACCGGAGACTAAGATATATTATGATATAATCACAAAATTTACTCCTGTCCCACTCAAATTCAACCCTTCTCACTCAGTTTTTATCTAACCAAAACTCTGTTTTATTTCGAAACAGCAGATTGGTGAACAATTCTGACCGAAAGACCATAAACCAGCTCTATGGAGACCTTGGGGACTGATCCCCCACCTTCGGGAAGGAAGCCATGAGTTTGACTCTCTGGCCTCGTATATAGATGACGTGTAGCTCAGTGGTGGTGTTCGGCTCACAACCAAAATGACTTGGGTTCAATTCTCAGACGAGACACTTAGGCAAGCCTCCTTACAATGGTGTCCTTCTTCACCTAGAGGTAGATAGGTACCTAGTGTAGTCGACTGTTAGGTTCCGGGAAAAAAGTCACAACCTAACTTAAATAAAATGTGATTTTTTCATAGCCAAAATTGGAACTTTTTTCCAGTGACTTTTTCCTAGGCAAAATTGTGACCTTTCTTTCCCTGTGTTTTTTTTTTCCGGACACCGACTGTTATGGGTGGAATCAAAGGGAAGGACACCATTGGAAATAAACCCACCTTTGACAGGTTATCCTTAATTACTCACCTGTTTTTAATTAACCTTAGGATGTGGTGTGTGATTGGTGTCATGGGTACGGGAGTAAATTCTTGGGTAGCTTTTGATAAGGACTTGCCTTGTATGGGCCAGTAGGTCTTCTGCAGTGCTCCTCCATTCTTATGTTCTTATGTCATTTTGTACTTAGCTGTAATCGTAGATTAGCTGATTTCAAGGCACATTAGAATGTAATGTATGCTGAGAGCCCTCTGCCCATACCCCGGGGTATAGCTTACAGCACTTGAGTAGCACTTAAATACCAATACACTTTCACAACAGTTGGGCATCTTTATTCTGGCAACGTTTCGCCCCACAGTAGCTTCTTCAGTTCATTGTAGAAAACGGTGGAATAAGAGGAGTTTGAGGTAATCAGTCCCTCGGCCTGGAGTCTGTGTTCACTCCATCAATCTTGACAACAGTGCAGCTTAATATTAATGGAGTGAACACATCGACTCAAGCCTGAGGGACTGATTACCTCAAACTCCTTCTCTAATTCCTTCTTTTTCTGCAATGGACTGAAGAAGCCACTGTGTGGCGAAACCTTTCCAGAAAAAGGTAACCAAATGTTAAAAAAAGTGTATAATTTATGAACGTGTCGGTTTTTTAATACATGTATTTACACCTGAGTACCTGTTTACTGCCAGGTGAACAGGTACTGTTTACTGCCAGGTGAACAGGAACTGTTTACTGCCAGGTGAACAGGAACTGTTTACTGCCAGGTGAACAGGTACTGTTTACTGCCAGGTGAACAGGAACTGTTTACTGCCAGGTGAACAGGTACTGTTTACTGCCAGGTGAACAGGAACTGTTTACTGCCAGGTGAACAGGTACTGTTTACTGCCAGGTGAACAGGTACTGTTTACTGCCAGGTGAACAGGAACTGTTTACTGCCAGGTGAACAGGAACTGTTTACTGCCAGGTGAACAGGTACTGTTTACTGCCAGGTGAACAGGTACTGTTTACTGCCAGGTGAACAGGAACTGTTTACTGCCAGGTGAACAGGAACTGTTTACTGCCAGGTGAACAGGAACTGTTTACTGCCAGGTGAACAGGAACTGTTTACTGCCAGGTGAACAGGTACTGTTTACTGCCAGGTGAACAGGAACTGTTTACTGCCAGGTGAACAGGAACTGTTTACTGCTAGGTGAACAGTTCTTGTTCACCTAGAAGTGAACAATTGCTCCAGAATATGGAGCAAAACTCTTCACCAGGCTGAGGGACTGACCCCTCAAAACTACGTCTCATGGGTGATGGACTGATTACATCGTCTTCACATCTGCTTCTGCCCACTCTTCTGTACTCGACTGAAGAAGCCTACTGTCCTATCAGACATCTTTCGTCTGGCAATCGATCTGGGATCCTCTGGGTTGAAGCAGCGTCTACATAGCTACAGCATTAATAACATCCGGTGGTGTGTCAGATAAACTACCCTGCAGTCACCTAGTTAGCGGCCCGGACGCCCTCACCTCCTCAATTATCCACCCAGGCCGCCGCCTAACCTCAGTATTGTATATGGAGAAATGTGCTAAAGATCGTACATAAGAAATGATAATTTTTTCTGAAGTTTAGTGGTGTTCTCCGGCAGTCTTCTCTATGGTGCTCTGTGTTAAAGGTTTTACCGAAATCTACTTAAAAATGAAATCGTATCCTTACCTTTGATATACCTTTATCGTGGTTCATTGTTTGGAAGGAGGGTGTAGTCTCCAGTCTGCTGATACCAGTGGTCCTTGGACTCTTCAGACTACTACCAGCTGATACCAGTGGTCCTCGACCTGGACCTACTACCAGCTCATACTAGTGGTCCTGGTCCTGGACCTACTACCAGCGGATATAATAAATAATGCTGGAACGAGGTTAATCGCCTGATCAACCGTGTCATGACAGGTGAGTGTGGCTGTGAGCCGTTGTGAACCGGGCGGTCAGCAGGAAGACCTGACCTCAGATCAGCTGCCAGGATAGGAGAGCCCTTGAAATCAGTCACAGGTATGTTACAGGTAAAGAAAGAGAAGAGGGGTTCGTTGATAACTTAGACTTGCTCACCTTCAGGTCTCCAGCGCTCCGCTTTAAAAAATAAACGAGATGTGCGTATTATTATAATTATTATTTTCATTATTGCTGTTATTTTCATTATTGCTGTTATCATTATTTTTATTATTATTATTATTATTATTATTATTATTATTATTATTATATTGTTGATATTACCATTATTAATAATATTATTATTATTATTATCATTATTATTATCATTATTATTATTATTTCTGTAATTCGCTAATCTCCCGTATTATTAATGCAGTTAAGTTTAGTTCCGAGACTAGTCTCACCTATATGTGGTTTCAGGGATGGAGTCATAGCTCCTGGCCCCGCCTCTTCACTGGTCATGTACTCACCTAGTTGTGGTTGCAGGGGTCGAGTGTGTGTGTGTGTGTGTGTGTGTGTTTTCATGTATTCACGTCATGTGTTGGAGTTGTGGGTGGATTGAGGGAGTGATGGAGGGTGGGAGGGAGAGATGGCAGGAGGTAGGGTGAGGAATGGAGGGCGTGAGGTGGAGTGAGGGAGTAAGTGTGAAGGATGCGGTCAGAGCTGCTCCCTCCTGTTTTTTGTGTGTGAATGAGAGGGAAGGTGATGTAGGGGGAGGGGGGTACTTGAGGGGGAGGGGAGGAAACAGTACCCATCATCCAGGTCCTCCATTCCTCATAACCCCCCTCCCCCTCCCTCCCTCCCCACCAATGGCTCATACCTAGGCTGCTTCTCCTACTTCAACAGCCCCCCTTCCTTTCTTACCTCCTCCACTCCTTCCTTACTCCTTCACTCCTTTCTTACTCCTTCCTTACTCCTTCACTCCCTCCTATGCTCCTTCACTCCCCTCCCTGCTTATTCCTTCCCTCCTCCCTTCCCCTTCCCTTAACCTCCCTTATCACAGTGTCACCCTCCTCCAGCCTTCACTTGAATGTCACCCTTACTGCTTATTATTCCATCTCTCCCTCTCTCCTCCCTGGCCACTCTTATAAGAACATAAGAAAGAAGAAGCGCTGCAGCAGGCTACTGGCCCATGCGAGGCAGGTCCAGTTCACACCCACACCCACTCATGTATTTATCTAACCTGTTTTTAAAAGTTAGTAAGTTCGTAAGGCAGTAACGCCCTTTTGTAAAACCGTGCTGAGATTCAATAATGAATTTGTCTGTCAAGGTGGCTATGAATAACCTCGGCAATTATAGAGTCCATCAATTTTCCCACTGTGGAGGTTAGACTTAATGGTCTGTAGTTGGAAGCTAAGGACCTGTCACCTGCTTTGAAAATAGGTATCACAGTTGCCATTTTCCACTTATCTGGTACTATGCCAGTTCGTAGAGATAAGTTGAAAATATTAGCCAAAGGTTCACTAACTTATGCCTTATATTCCTTTAAAACCCTTGCGAACAGTTCATCAGGGCCCAGGGATTTGTTAGGTTTTAATTTATCTATTTGTCTGAGAACCATGTTACTAGTGACTTGGATCGCACATAACTTATCGTTCAGTGTAGCATAGTTTATTATTTCTGGAATTTCACTAGTATCTTCCTACATAAAAACCGAGAGGAAATAAGTGTTAAAAATCTACACATTTCCTTATCACTATTGGTGAGCTGACCTGAGTGACTTTTGAGTGATCCTATCTTTTCCCTAATCTTACTTCTGTATACCTGAAAGAAACCCTTTGGATTACTCTTCGAATCAATACATAGCCACTCCATCACCCTTCCTGTTGACCCTATCAGTGTGGAATAGTTTGTATCCTGGTATGTGGCATTCAGAAGGCATTTCAGGTTGAACCAGGTCTCTGTTATAGCAATAATATCTAAGCTACCTGAACATGCAATTAATCTCAGCTCATCCATCTTATTTCTTACACTCCTACTATTAGTATAGTAAACCTTTAGGGAGCTAGTCACTCGTTGCCCTCTACTGTCTCTCTTTGTTGACCAATTGATTTGCCTTTACTAGCAACTTTATTATGAATAATATCTTTTAAACATAGCCCTGAGGTATCCTGGTAATATCTGCTGTTTTCAACCCTAGTGCTGCAACCTGATTGTTTCCTACATACACACCCATACCTCTATATTCTATCAGTTTAAAGTCCTAGACAAGTCAGCAATGGCCCCCTCGATCGAGTTGGCTAATGCTACCACCCCTGCACCAGAGAGATGTACCCCATCCCTTGCATACGTATCCTGTTTGCCATAGAAATTGTCCCATTTATCAATGAATGGTACTGCAAGTTCCTTGTAGTACCTGTCTAGCCAGCAATTTACACTAATTGCCGTAGACAACCGTTCATTGCCCACTCCCCTTCTAGGCAAGATGCTACATATGATTGGGACCCCTCCCTTAGACCTAATTAAATCTATAGCTGACCTGTACTTATCTAGCAGCTCCTCTCTCCTACCCTTCCCGATATCATTTACACCAGCACTCAGACTACTGGCTACTCTCCTCCCTGGCTGAGAGCACTGACTACTCTTCTCCCTGGCTACTTTCCTCACTGGTCATTTTCCTCCCTAACTACTCTCCTCCCTAACTACTCTCCTCCCTAACTACTCTCCTCCCTAACTACTCTCCTCCCTGGCCACTCTCCTCCCTGGTACTCTCCTCCCTTGCCACTCTCCTCATTGGCTACTCTCCTCCCTGGCCACTCTCCTCCCTGGTACTCTCCTCCCTGGTACTCTCCTTTCTGGCCACTCTCCTCCCTGGTACTCTCCTCCCTGGCTACTCTCCTCCCTGGCCACTCTCCTCATTGGCTACTTTCCTCCTTGGCTACTCTCCTCCCTGGCCACTCTCCTCCATGGCTACTCTCCTCCCTGGCCACTCTCCTCCCTGGCCACTCTCCTCCCTGGCTACTCTCCTCCCTGGCTACTCTTCTCCCTGGCCACTCTCCTCCCTGGCCACTCTTCCTGGCTACTCTCCTCCCTGGCCACTCTCCTCCCTGGCCACTCTCCTCTCTGGCTACTCTCCTCACTGGCCATTCTCCTCCCTGATTACTCCTCCCTGGCTACTCTCTGGCTACTCTTCCCTGACTACTCATCCCTGGCTACTCTCTTCCCTGGGCACTCTTCCCCGGCTACTCCTCCCTGGCTACACTCCTCCCTGGCTACACTCCTCCCTGGCTACACTCCTCCCTGGCTACCCCTCCCTGACTACTCTCTTCCCTGGGTACTCCTCCCTGGCTACTCCTCCCTGGCATCTTAATGTGTCAACACACTGGTTCTCTCCTTCCTACATCTTCCTCCCGATGACAGCCAAACTGTGATGTGCACCTCTACAGAGAGAGAGAGAGAGAGAGAGAGAGAGAGAGAGAGAGAGAGAGAGAGAGAGAGAGAGAGAGAGAGAGAGAGAGAGAGAGCTGCCAGGAAGTGGAACAATCTTGTGAGTTAAGTAGTGTTCAGGATCCTTACATAGCTTTAAGATGAGGTACGATAAGGCTCTTTTAGCAGGGAGAGATTGGAGCTAGTAGCGACTAGCGAAGAGGCGGCTCCATAAGCCGTGAATCGACCCCTGCAACCACAAATCAGTGAGTACACACACACACACGCCTGGTTTTTGTTATGATAGCAAGAAATTAAATTAAAGAGAGACGTCAAACAGACTGCAACTTAGTTATCATACATAGTGTAAATTACCCAGGATAACCCAAAAAAAAGTCAGATAAATTGACTTATTTCCACTGGGGTCCTTGTAAAATATTTAAACCCTTGAAAGTTAAAATCGCTAAGTAACTCAATTGTGTGAAAATCAGTTACAATAAAGTGAGATACACCAGGAATAAGGTAAAGTGACTTATTTACATAACATTTAGTTGGACACAGTAGCACACAGAAGATCTGTGTATATACTGAAGGAGCAGACAGGCAGGGGTAGCAGGGAAGGTACTCAAATATATGCAGGAGAGTTGTACATGAATGGTAGCTGTAAAATACCAAGATGAGGTGTTAGACACAAGTGCAACTTCTGGGTATCATTATTGTAGACGTTTCGCCAACCAGTGGCATGACGATTGTAGGAATATATACAAAAGATGAGGTAATGAGTCCCTCAGACTTGGATCTGGTGAAGAGCACCGTAGTCTTGAAGAATCTTGTATATAATTACTCAGATACTGGAATACTTGGTGGCCAGAAGACAGAGGAAGTAGAAATCAGAGTGGGCAGGGGAAGCGAGTGGGGTACCCCAAGGATCAGTGTTTGGATCCCTGCTCTTCATTATACTCAACTGACCTTCCTGACCTCATTGTTGGCTGCCTGGTCAACCAGGCTGTAACTGCCAGCCTACATAGCCATCACAACCTGATTGATGTGGTACTTGTTAAGGAGGTGGTCTAATTTCTTCCTCAGCATATTTGATGTCTGCTTGCAAAGGTATGCACCTCTGCATGCAGAGGTATGCAGAGGTGCTGGAGACCAACACACGCACGGTTTGAAGACTAGGTATGATCGGGTCTTGGAAGGACTCATTTCTCTCCTGCCTTGTCTTCCTCTCCATATTTCTTATCCCTCTCTTCCTCCTTCCTCCTCTCTCTCTCTCTCTCTCTCTCTCTCTCTCTCTCTCTCTCTCTCTCTCTCTCTCTCCTCTCTTTTCTCTTTCCTCTTCTCTATTCTTCTACTTCCTCTTCCCTATTTTTCTACCTTCTTCCCGTCTCTTCTCCCCTTTCTTTTCTTCCCGTCTCTTCTCCCCTTCTTCTTCCTCCCGTCTCTTCTCCATACCTTTTCCATCTACCTTCACGTCACCCTAAAAAAAAATAATAATTTGAATAGCCTAATTTTTTCCCCGGTGGTCACTTGTTGTGGGCACTTTAAGCCTACTTAGGCCTACACGTCGTTGTCCCTATGCCTCCTCTCACATAATAATATCACAATAGATGGTTGTTTGCATAGCGGCCTACACGAGCCGCATTTGAATACGTCAGCTTTTTTACGCCTTTCTCTATGCTAATACCCTTCAGGGGGGGGGGAGGCGGCGATGCTGGGAAAGAGGTTTTGATCCAAGGAACTGGAAGGTATCTTCCTCCCCCCTCGTTGGATCTAGCCGCTTCATTTTCAGCGGTATGATGGATCATGGATGCATGACCCTTAAGGGTTTAGCGCTTCGTTATGACGATGATGATGATAATAATAATAATAATAATAATAATAAAGGCTCAAGATTTGATCAGCTAGACTGTTACTGCTAATACTGATGTGAGAGATTTCTCCAGTTCCCTCATAAAGACAACGGAAGCTTTATTGAGGGCGTTGAAGAGTCGGGGATCCCTGACACTTACCGAGTTCTCTCTCTCTGTGTACTCATAGCGCCCCTGCTGTTTACTGGAGATATTTTTGCACCGTATACCAAGTCTCTCGTGATACGAATTCATATCGGTGTTGAGGTTTGGAACCAGTCCCCCCCAGGATTTCCCAGATGTAAATTATGATGTACCTTTCTTGCCTACTTTCCAGGGAATACACTTGAAGGGACTTTCAGAGTTCCCAGGAGGTTACGAGCTAGATGGAGTGCATACGAGCACTGAAAGTTCTATTTATATTTTCCAGATCGGTAATCTCTCCTGCCTTGACGGTTCTACAGAATACAATGAAATTCTACAGAATACAATGAAGATTCTACACAATACTAAGCAGGTTCTACAGAATACAATGATGGTTCTACAGAATACAGTAAAAGTTCTACAGAATACAATGAAAGTTCTACACAATACTAAGCAGGTTCTACAGAATACAATGAAAGTTCTACACAATACTAAGCAGGTTCTACAGAATACAATGAAAGTTCTACACAATACAATGATGGTTCTACAGAATATAATGAAGGGTCTAAAGACTATAAGACTAAAAAAACTCGTTAAATGTTCTCAAAAAATCGCATTTATAACAAAGTAAATCACTCTTAAAATAACCCAAAGAGAAGAGAAACAAAAAGTTCCCTAACAAACGAAAGGAAGAACAAGAACAGAGAACAAAAAAAATAATTTAGGAAATTTGAAAAAATGTTGATATACACAGTTTTGACAAATAAAAATCCGGTGTTGCCCTTCCAGTGTTGCCCTTCCAGTGATGCCCTTCCAGTGTTGCCTTTCCAGTGTTGCCTTTCCAGTGTTGCCCTTCCAGTGTTGCCCTTCCAGTGTTGTCCTTCCAGTGTTGCCCTTCCAGTGTTGACCTTCTAGCGTTGCCCTTCCAGTGTTGACCTTCCAGTGTTGTCATTCCAGTGTTGCCCTTCCAGTGTTGTCCTTCCAGTGTTATCCTTCCAGTGTTGATCTTCCAGTGTTGACCTTCCAGTGTTGACCTTCCAGTGTTGCCCTTCCAGTGTTGTTTTTCCAGTGTTGCCCTTCCAGTGTTGCCCTTCCAGTGTTGTTTTTCCAGTGTTGCCCTTCCAGTGTTGCCCTTCCAGTGTTGCCCTTCCAGTGTTGCCCTTCCAGTGTTGTCCTTCCAGTGTTGCCCTTCCAGTGTTGACCTTCCAGTGTTGACCTTCCAGTGTTGTCCTTCCAGTGTTATCCTTCCAGTGTTGATCTTCCAGGGTTGACCTTCCAGTGTTGACCTTCCAGTGTTGACCTTCCAGTGCTGTCCTTCCAGTGTTGACTTTCCAGTGTTGTCCTTCCAGTGTTGTCCTTCCAGTGTTGACCTTCCAGTGTTGCCCTTCCAGTGTTGACCTTCCAGTGTTGCCCTTCCAGTGTTGCCCTTCCAGTGAGCTAATTACTGAAGGAATGACTCCATGTTTAGAATCTCTCCCTCCCTCCCTCTCTCTCTCTCTCTCTCTCTCTCTCTCTCTCTCTCTCTCTCTCTCTCTCTCTCTCTCTGGAGGAGGGAGGTAGGGAAGTAACACCTCACGCCATAGAGGTTTAATAGTCAGAAAGTCAATAGAATCGCCAGTCAATTAGTGGGAGCAGCGAGTGTGGTCCATACAAGTCTAGAGGACGGGGCACATTAAGCCGCTTTATTCACCACTAACTTGGCTTCTGTAACCTCACCGCCACTTACATCAAACACAAAGCCTACTCACGGCCTAATTTGAATATTTACATATTTTTTCCACTTCACTTGGAGCTGTTCCGACACCTCTGTTGGTGGGGGGCGTCAGCGAGGTATTGTATATGACGTTAGACAGCCCCGCCCCCCTCTTGGTGGGGGGCGTCAGCGAGGTATTGTATATGACGTTAGACAGCCCCGCCCCCCTCTTGGTGGGGGGCGTCAGCAAGGTATTGTATATGACGTTAGACAGCCCTGCCCCCTCTTGGTGGGGGGCGTCAGCAGGGTATTGTATATGACGTTAAACAGCCCCGCCCCCCTCTTGGTGGGGGGCGTCAGCAAGGTATTTTATATGACGTTAAACAGCCCCGCCTGTTGGGATGGGGGGGTCAGCAAGGTATTGTATATGACGTTAGACAGCCCCGCCCCCTTTCTCGTGGAGGCCTGCTACTGTATCCCTCCTGCTATTGTATCCCTGCTACTGTATCCCTCCTGCTATTGTATCCCTGATGGTGTATTCCTCCTGATAACACGTCTCCAGCTTACCTGACCGAAGCTGTTGAAACAGCTGAAGCAGTTGAAGCTGCTGTGCTCTCAGCGGAGCTGAAGCTTGGAGCTTGGTAGCTCCAGCTGGCTCACAGCTCCCGGCCTCTCCTCTTCCCCGGTCACTACTAGGTCCACTCTCTCTCTCTCTCTCTCTCTCTCTCTCTCTCTCTCTCTCTCTCTCTCTCTGCTCCAAGAGCTTTATCGTACTCCTTAAAGCTGCGTATGGATCCTTCACAAAGTGCCAGATCAACCAGGCTGTGATGGCTGGCCGGGTCACCGTTTGGAGAAGACCCGGGCCGGATGTACCGGCGAACCTACAAGAAGAATGTGATGGCTATGTGGGGCTGCTGGCCACCAGCAGCAACAGCTTGGTTGACCAGGCTAGCACCAGACGAGCCTGGCCCATGGCCGGGCTCCAAGAGTAGGACTCTCGAAGCTCATCAAAGGTATTCTGTCTCAACTACTTCACTGTGTTGGAATGTGAGAAAGAAAATACAACACTGTTAACGTGTTACTGTTGTGTTACCGTTGATGTGCTACTGTTGTGTTACTGTTGATGTTTTACTCTTAATGTGCTAATATTGAGGTACTGTTGATGTGTTACTGTCGTGCTACCGTTCATGTTACAGTTAATGTGTTACTGTTGATGTGCTACTGTTGATGTACTCACCTAATTGTGGTTGCTGTTGATATGGTACTGTTAATGTGTTACTGTTGTGTTACTGTTAATGTGCTACTGTTGATGTGTTACTGTTAATATGTCACTGTTGATGTGCTACTATTGATGTGTTACTGTTAATGTGCTAATGTTGTGTTACTGTTGATGTGCTACTTTGTGTTATAATTGATGTGCTACTGTTGTGTTACTGTTGATGTGCTACTGTTGTGTTACTGTTATGTTACTGTTGATGTGCTACTGTTGATGTGCTACTGTTGATGTGCTACTGTTGTTACTGTTGATGTGTTACTGTTGTATTGCTCTTGATGTGTTTCTGTTGTGCTACTATTGATGTGTTTCTGTTGTGCTACTATTGATGTGTTACTGTTGTTACTCTTGATGTGTTACTGTTGATGTGTTACTGTTGTTACTGTTGATGTGCTTCTGTTGTTAATATTGATGTATTACTTTTGTTCTACTGTTGATGTGTTACTGTTGCGCTACTGTTGATGTGTTACTGTTGCGCTACTGTTGATGTGTTACTGTTGCGCTACTGTATGTGTTACGTTTGTGCTACTGTTGATGTGTTACTTTTGATGTGCTAAGCAATACTTAGCACCTGGTGATACACTGTGTTATTTTCTCAGTGGGTGTAGAAGGTGTGGTGACACCCACAATGTTTACTAGCCTCTTGGGACTCAGTCATACCTAGTCTTGAAACTGTGTCTTGAGCTATGGTTCTTCTGTTAAGGGTTTCCTGTTCCTGTTCTCTCACCTGCTTTATGACTCGTGCGTTATTTCCTGTTTACCGGCGTGGTGTGGGCGGCCACCTGAGAATGTGGGCGGGCAGCTGAGAATGTGGGCGGGCAGCTTCCTGTAGCCCGGGGCCCCTGCCCAGTCACCTCTATAGCCTTCACACGACACTAACAGTTCCCTTGACCTGCGTTTCTCCACATCTACTCCCCCCCCATCCCCCTTCCGGTTACACATGCTACCGTATTTAGAGATCCACGAAGCGCTGAACCCGTATGGGTTTAGCGTGATGTAGGTTCGCCGGTTGTGTCCCGGTCCAGGTCTTTTCCAGATGGTGACCCGGTGAGAGAATTAGACACATGTGCAACATCTGGGTATCTTTTTGTAGACGTTTCGCCCTCCAGTGGCTTTATCAATACAAATTCAATGACATAATTGGAATCCAGTAGAACTATATACAAAAAATGAGGTAATCAGTCCCCTCAGTCTTGGAGTCAGTGGCGGACCTACATTTTTGGGGCCCTGAAGTTTGAGCTGTTATGGGGGCCCCTTCTCATACAGTAGACTCAAAAATTTTAAGCAATGTTGACTAAAGTCGCTTTTGGGGCCCCCGGGATTAGGGCCCCTGAAGCTTAAGCTCCACTAATTTTATAGTAGATCTTCCCCTGCGTGGAGCTGAAGAGCACCGTAGTCTTGACTCACGGTATCGCAATGATACTATTGCAAACAAACCATACCACGGGCGGGGATAGAACCCGCGATCTGGTTCACCGTAGTCTTGAAGAGCCAGGAACACAGGCAGTGAGACTGTGACTTGTACACTGGCGTCATGTGAGCCACGTGCAGGAGACATAGTTGTCAGTAGTGTTATTGCATAGTAAACTTAGATAATCCCAGCTACTTTATAGTAAGGGACGGTTCTAAAAAGCAAGATCGCCACCCATTTAGATACCCATCAGTTATACAACCCAGGACAACATGGCTTTAGAGCAGGTCGCTCCTGTCTGTCCCAACTACTGGATCACTATGACAAGGTCCTGGAAGCTCTAGAAGACCAACAAAATGTAGACTTGCTATAAAGTAGCTGGGATTATCTAAGTGTACTATACAAGTACACAATAACACTACTGATATGGTCACTTAGTAACCTGGGATGAGAGAGTGGAGAAACTCTCGAACGTGATCACAGGTAGGATAGGAGAGGATGGACGTTGTGGGTCAGTCTTCCAAGGAAGGGAAGAAGAGTTGACCTGACCTCTCAGGTACGGAACTTAATTGTTCTCGTCATAGGTCAAGGTCACAGGTAGTGACGTCTCTCCTCGTGACGACTTTGAGTATCTTCTTCTTGTAAACACCATCTGTGATATACCTGTGGCAGGTTTCCAGTGTTTTAATGGGACAACTTTCCCAGTTGTTGCTTGTGTGTTGTGTGGGAGTGAGTTTGTGTGTTAGTATTGCGTTGTGTTGCGTGTGGCTCTAGTGTTGTTGTTCGCTCTGAAGCCAGACATTCCTGTTGACGGCCTTGTCGACCAGACTATTGCTGCCAGCGACGCGTGTTACTTTCCAGCCTAAAGCTTCGGCCAGCAACAACCTGGACGACCAGGTTGTTCTACCATCACAGCCCGGCCTGGTTGACCAGGCTTCCCAGTTGAAAGCCTGGTCAACCAGGTTGCTTGTGCTGGCGATCTGCAGGCTCACATAGCCATCACAGTCTGGAACAATGGAACAAACCTCTTCTCCAGGCAGAGGGACTGACCACCTCAAAACTATGTCTTCAGGGTGATGGACTGATGACATCGTCTTCGCATCTCCACTGCTTCTGCTCACTTTTCTGTGCTCGAAGCCTACTGTGTAGGCGAGGCGTTTCGGAATAAAGCTACCTACCTAACTGTTGTACAAGTGTCTTAACAATGAACTTTTTGCTTTGCCGAGACTCGACTTGTAGCTACTGTGTGTGTGTGTGTACTCACCTAGTTGTGGTTGCAGGGGTCGAGACATAGTTCCTGGCCCCACCCCTTCACTGGCCGCTACTGGGTCACTCTCCCTGTGCCATGAGCTTTATCATGCCTCTTCATAAAGCTATGAATGGATCTTGCCTCCACTGCATCTCTTCCCAAACTATTCCACTTCCTGACCACTCTGACTGAAGAAATACTTCCTAACATAACTGTGATTTATCTGAGTCTTCAACTTCCAACTGTGTCCCCTTGTTGCTGTGTCCCATCTCTGAAACATTTTGTCTCTGTCCACATTGTCAATTCCTCTCAGTATTTTATATGTCGTTATCATGTGTCCCCTATCATTCCTGTCCTCCAGTGTCGTCAGGTCGATTTCCCTTAACCTCTCCTCGTAGGACATACCCCTTAGCTCCGAGACTAGTCTTGTTGCAAACCTTTGCAATTTCTCTAGTTTCTTTACGTGCTTGGCTAGGTGTGGGTTCCAAACTGGTGCTGTGTGTGTACTCACCTATTTGTGGTTGCAGGGGTCGAGTCATAGCTCCTGGCCCCGCCTCTTCACTGATTGCTACTAGGTCCTCTCTCTCCCTGCTCCATGAGCTTTATCAAACCTCGTCTTAAAACTATGTATGGTTCCTGCCTCCACTACGTCGCTTTCTAGGCTATTCCACTTCCTGACAACTCTATGACTGAAGAAATACTTCCTAACATCCCTTTGACTCATAGGAGTCTTCAACTTCCAATTGTGACCCCTTGTTTCTGTGTCCCCTCTCTGGAACATCTTGTCTCTGTCCACCTTATCTATTCCTCGCAGTATTTTATATGTCGTTATCATGTCTCCCCTAACCCTCCTGTCCTCTAATGTCGTCAGGCCGATTTCCCTTAACCTTTCTTCGTAGGACAATCCCCTTAGCTCTGGGATTAGTCTTGTTGCAAACCTTTGCACTTTCTCTAATTTCTTGACGTGCTTGACCAGGTGTGGGTTCCAAACTGGTGCTGCATACTCCAGTATGGGCCTGACGTATATGGTATACAGAGTCTTGAATGATTCCTTAGTGAGGTATTGGAACGCTATTCTTAGGTTTGCCAGCCGCCCGTATGATTGATGTGTGCCTCAGGAGATGTGCTCGGTATTATACTCACCCCAAGATCTTTTTCCTTGAGTGAGGTTTGCAGTCTTTGGCTACCTAGACTATACTCTGTCTGCGGTCTTCTTTGCCCTTCCCCGATCTCCATGACTTTACATTTGGCAGGGTTAAATTCAAGGAGCCAGTTACTGGACCAGGCTTGTAGCCTGTCCAGGTCTCTTTGTAGTCCTGCCTGATCCTCGACTGATTTAATTCTTCTCATTAACTTCACATCATCTGCAAACAGGGACACTTCTGAGTCTATCCCTTCCGTTATGTCATTCACATATACAAAAAACAGTACAGGTCCTAGGACTGACCCTTGTGGAACCCCACTCGTCACAGGTACCCACTCTGACACCTCGTCACGTGCCATGACTCGTTGTTGCCTCCCTGTCAGATATTCTCTGATTCATTGCAGTGCCTTTCCTGTTACGTGTGTGTGTGTGTGTGTCTGCTGTTAAAAAGGGTATATTTCTCTGTTTCCTGGTATATCTAGCGACCTTATGAGTTATTACTTTATGGTCAATATACTCGCAAGCCTTTACAAATTCAATATGGATAACATCATCGTTTTCTTCCTCATATTTCATCAAATGTCCCATAACCCTTTCAAATATTTATTTTTGACGTCATGTTTGTGGGTCTGTCTGTTGCCCTGCTGTCCTCTTCTTTGTCACAGGCACGTCACGCCTCTGAAGGAAATAGTGGTTAGACTCTAGGCACACACAGAGAGCACTATGTCAACATGCGTGATCCAAGACTGTTGTTATAAGAACAATTACTGGAATAGAGGTAGAAATTTTCAAGGGGAAATTGGATCATTACCTGAGGAAATTGATCATCGTGGTTGTTTTGGTTATGTGGTCCTGCTTGCAGCTATCAGTAACAGTCTGGTTAGCCAGACTTAACAAGGGAGCCTGGCTTCAGGCTGGGTTACAAGGATAGCAGTGCCCTCGAAAGCGGTCATAGAACTTAGGCTAGTGACGTACTTGGGTTATAGTGGAACACGAAAATGCGGCTCACACACACACACGCTAAAAATGTTACGCTCGCACTATTACGCTCCTGCTACTGCTGCTAATGCTGTTGTTGCTGTTACTGCTGTTGCTACTGCTGCTTCTACTGCTTCTACTGTTACTACTACTGCTGCTAATGCTACTCTTCCACAATGATTTTACACTTTAACACATTTAGAATACATTCGTAAAATACTTCGCCACTACATTAGTTTGATCTAACTTCCCGGTGGTTACGCTAGATATACCTGGTATATACCTGGTGTGACCTGGTGCTCACACCAGGTATATATACATCTCTCGGAGTATACATGTTGAGAATTTAATTCCCATTTTAGATATTAAATAATTGACTGGTTGGAAACTAGTAAGGAACAGCCTTAATGACCCTCGTGTAGTAGATATAGGCTTAAAAACCCATTAACCCATTAATTTGGTGATATACAGAGTGTGTTTATGTAACCAACTGGCCTAAGAGAGGCCTGGGATATATAAACAGCCTCCCGGGCATCTTTAGTACTCCTAAGGAGTAACTAGAGGGAAACCAGGTCGCTAATTACTCAACGCTGAGAACAGAAGCTAGTTGGCGTGCGTCTTAAGTTACTTTTCAAGACGTAAATGCCCAGGAGGAAGCCTCGTCCCAGGCCATGGATAGTAGAGACCTGGAAACCTGTCACAGGTATGTTACAGGCATGCGTTCTTCCGCTAGGTTACAGTAGCGAGTACCTCTTTTTGCACTCCAGGTGTCAGTGCAGAGACTATTAATGTTGCTAGAATTACCAACAGTATGTCATGTAAAAAGGAGACGAGTGCAAGTAATGCGACATTTCATTGTGGCAACGTTTCGCTCTCCAGGAGCTTTGATAAAGCTCCTGGAGAGCGAAACGTTGCCACAATAAAATGTCACATTAGCTGCACTTGTGTCCTACCTAGTGTAGAAACTGTACATATAATTGTGCGTAGTGAGTGGTGGAGACTCGATCCTCCGCCTCACGCTAAGTAGGCGTAGGATCCAACCTCTGCCACTCCTTGTGCTGCATGTCCCACACGGGTTTAGAGCTTCACGTGGCTGTAAAATAAAAAAAATGAAGTGTGAAGTAAGATCACCCGCGTCAGGCCACGAAAGGCGTGGCAGAGAGCGAGTTAGACCTGCCTAGCACGGGGCCAATAGGCCTTCCGCAATATTCCTCCACTCTTATGTTCTTGTATCCTTATGGAAGCCTACGGGGGATGGGGGCGCTGGCAGCAACAACCTGGCTGGTCTTTGGAAATGTTGAAAAGGGCTGACTGAATGACTGAAGAAGCCTCCTGTGTAGGCGAAACGTTTCAATACGAGGGTAGAAACATTGAGCGTGTTTCCTTACACCGGTTGTCTATGTTCACCCATCAGTAAATGGGTACCTGGGTGTTAGTGGACTGGTGTGGGTCGCATCCTGGGACAAAATTGACCTAATTTGCCCGAAATACTCTGCATAACAAGCGGCTTTCTATATAGTAGTATGTCATTGACGTCAGCTATTGTCTGTATACCTTGTACATGTGCTTGTAATATTATATTATTAATTATTATTATTATTATTATTATTATTATTATAAGATACCCAACTGTTGCACATGTGTCTTAATCATTATGGTTTTTGGAAAGAAAAATACGTCTTTAATCCGATCACCTGTAGCATGGTCCCGGGCCACGAGTCCCAGGCTACGGGTCCTGGACCGCCAGTCACGGACCGCGAGTCCCGGACCGCGGGGGCGACGCCCTCAGGCGCCCTCTACAGATAACTCCCACGACTGCTGTGCTAAGTGCAACAACAAATAAATAAAGATAATGTGGGTCGTAACTTGTGCAATAATGTTGGATAAATGGTTTTAAGTGGGTCCAGTGATAGACTATACTGGGCACTTTGTTACACTTTGAATGGACTTTCATAAAACTGTTCCACTTTGCAAGGATTGTAAAAAAACCACTTCGTTCTACTTTGCAAGGACCTCATAAAACACTTTGTTCTACTTTGCAAGGACCTTAATAAAGCACTTTGCAAGGACCTTAATAAAGCACTTTGCAAGGACCTTAATAAAGCACTTTGCAAGAACCTTAATAAAGCACTTTGCAAGAACCTTAATAAAGCACTTTGCAAGAACCTTAATAAAGCACTTTGCAAGAACCTTAATAAAGCACTTTGCAAGGACCTTAATAAAGCACTTTGCAAGAACCTTAATAAAGCACTTTGCAAGAACCTTAATAAAGCCCTTTGCAAGGACCTTAATAAACCACTTTGCAAGGACCTTAATAAAGCACTTTGCAAGAACCTTAATAAAGCACTTTGCAAGAACCTTAATAAAGTACTTCGCAAGGCAGACTTTTATAAAAACGAACCTAAGAGGAACCCAGCAGTTCCGTCTACAGTCACACCAAAACACAGAGGTTAATCGTAATGACCCGTGTGGGTCGTTGAACGTAAGGGGTGGTGGAGGCTTGATCCTCCGTCTGGTAATCTACCAGACACGCTCGCTACCTCTGCATTCACTTATCTGCTACAGAAATAGAAGGTCAACCCGCAACGCCCTCGACGCTAATTGACCAGATGGGCGAAATACTGAAGATTATTTTTAAGGCATGAAGAGCCTGGGGAGTTTCTCAGGTTCTGTTCAACCTGTGAGTGTTTTCAGTCCTCACTCTTCGCTCCTCACTCCTCAACCTTATTTGTATGTTACTATGACAATCTTGCGGTTTATGGTATTTTTATTGAGAGGACGTTTCGCCCACCAGCGACTTCATCAAGTCATTAGTAATTCAACTTTATATTTCTCACTCACCTCTCACCCTCACTACTCCCACCATCACCCTCGCTATTATTCCCCTCCCCTCGCACTAGCTTCTCACCCTCACCCCTACCCTCACCCTCACGCCTCACCATTACCATCATTCTCACCCCTATCACTTTTACCATCACCCTCCCCTACCAACCCCACTTCTTGTAGTTAGAGGTGAATTATTATGATTCTTACGTTCAGTGATAAGAACACAAGGAAGCAAAGAAGGGGTGCTGGATCACCTAGATTACGCAGCTCAGTTCTTGTGAAGGACCTGCCCAGTACGGGCCAACAGGCCTGCTGCAGTGCTCCTCCTTTCTTATTGTATTAATGATGGTAGAGTTACCGACAATACGTTAAGCAAATGCAACTAATGTGACATTTTGTTATTTTTGTTATTTTTTATGCTACTCAAGTAATAGCTTTTATAATGTGATATTTTGTTGTTATTTTTATGCTACTCAAGTAATAGTTTTTATAACCTTTTACTCATGTGCACGTTGATTGTTCTACCTTATTGTATTACTACTGCTGCTACTACTAGTATTACACCTCACTCTAAGCCTATATATACCCTCTGTGTCCATGTATTGTTTGTAACGGCTTGATAAAGCTCCTGGAGAGCGAAACGTTGCCAAAATAAAATGTCACATTAGTCGCATTTATGTCCTTTTACTTAACTTCTTTCTTATGTTCTTATGTACTTTCAAGACGTCCAGATCACATAACACTAGGAAAAATGAACATAAGAATGGAGGAGCACTGCAGAAGGCCTACTGGCCCATACAAGGCAGGTCCTTATCAAAACCACCCATGTATTTGTCCAACCTTTCCCCAAAGCTACCCAAAAATTTGCTCCCGTACCTCAGAAGGAGAACTACGAATAAATATACGAGGCTAAGAAGGGAGGCAGAAGAACAGTTGACATACAGGAAAGCCCAAAAATTGAATCAGAATTACTCCATGGTCATGCAGGAAAGAAATCGACAATAAAGTACTTAGCAACAAGGCTGAAGAAGGGCCTGGTTGATCAGGTCGTGGTCTACCAGGAAGCCTGGGGTCAAGGACTGGGTCTCGGGGACGTTGACCCCCGGACAGTTGAAGAATGAAATACTTACGCAACATTTTGGAATCTTTATTGAGGAAACGTTTCGCCACACAGTGGCTTCATCAGTCCAGTACAAAGGAGAACGGTGGAAATAGAGGAGGAGTTTGAGGTAATCAGTCCCTCAGCCTGGAGAAGAGTTCAGACTGACCACCTTAAATACTTTTCTCCTAGGTTGATGGACTGATTACATTATCTTTATCTCACTACTACTGCTTCCTCTGTATTTGACTGAAGAAGCCTAGTGTGTAGGCGAAACGTTTAATCTTCAACTTGTCGATATTTTATATAATTTCCAACATAAGAACATAAGAATGGAGGAACACTGCAGAAGGCCTACTGGCCCATACAAGGTAGGTCCATAACCACAAAAGCTTCTTGGCGTTACATAACACTAACTTGCGGCTAGACCACGTATCTACATGGCCTGTGAGTTTTAAGATTCACTTGCTATGGGGTTTAAACCCCACCCGTTCCGTGGTTTACATGGGCTTTAAGAGGAGCATAACCACTGTGTTCCAGTAGACGAGGCCCAGCCGTGAAAGAATGAAAACTCTCGAAACAGGTCACAGGTCAGACCCAGCATGCCTGGCGACGTGCTGTCAGACCCAGCATGCCTGACGACGTGCTGTCAGACCCAGCATGCCTGACGACGTGCTGTCAGACCCAGCATGCCTGACGACGTGCTGTCAGACCCAGCATGCCTGACGACGTGCTGTCAGACCCAGCATGCCTGACGACGTGCTGTCAGACCCAGCATGCCTGACGACGTGCTGTCAGACCCAGCATGCCTGACGACGTGCTGTCAGACCCAGCATGCCTGACGACGTGCTGTCAGACCCAGCATGCCTGACGACGTGCTGTCAGACCCAGCATGCCTGACGACGCTGTCAGACCCAGCATGCCTGACGACGTGCTGTCAGACCCAGCATGCCTGACGACGTGCTGTCAGACCCAGCATGCCTGACGACGTGCTGTCAGACCCAGCATGCCTGACGACGTGCTGTCAGACCCAGCATGCCTGACGACGTGCTGTCAGACCCAGCATGCCTGACGACGTGCTGTCAGACCCAGCATGCCTGACGACGTGCTGTCAGACCCAGCATGCCTGACGACGTGCTGTCAGACCCAGCATGCTGACGACTGCTGTCAGACCCAGCATGCCTGCGACGTGCTGTCAGACCCAGCATGCCTGACGACGTGCTGTCAGACCCAGCATGCCTGGCGACGTGCTGTCAGACCCAGCATGCCTGGCGACGTGCTGTCAGACCCAGCATGCCTGACGACGTGCTGTCAGACCCAGCATGCCTGGCGACGTGCTGTCAGACCCAGCATGCCTGGCGACGTGCTGTCAGACCCAGCATGCCTGACGATAATCCACAAGTTAGAGTCTGGGAGATAAGACTGGCAGGATGGCCAGAGACAATGGCCTGGCAGTACACAAGTTTTGAGGGAATTAAGACAATGTATTAGACAGGAGGCTCAGAGAGGCTTGTGACTATGGGTTAGAAGGAGCACTAACTCTCCCTAACAACCTCTGAAATTTCTCTAATCCTTTTTTACTCCGTTCTAGAAGTTATTACTGCGAAATCTGGGACCGTTTTCGCTTTTGTTGTGGAATTTGGAGGATTGTGTGTAAGGGGTTGACGTGGCTAGGGGAAGGGAGGAGTTAGGGAGAGATTGGGAGTCTGGGAGCGTGTAAGAGGCAGGAATGCGATTTTAGGTTTTAGGTTTTAGTGATCGTGTCACCCTTCGTCTCTGCTTACATGACTTGGAGTGGTTGAAATGTTACAAGCATTTTCTTGGTGAGTATTTGGTGATGTGCTCTTGTGTGTTCTTACCTATTTGTGGTTGCAGGGGTCGAGTCATAGCTGCTGGACTCTCCTCTTCGCTGATCGCTACTAGGTCCTCTCTCTCCGTGCTTCATTAACTTTATTGTGTGTGTGTTCGCGCGCGTGCATGCATGCGTAAGTTTTTGCGTACGTCCGTGTGTAGAGTGTAGTAGGCGTCAGCTGATGGTGTCAACACGGAAGCTGGAGATAAGAGCGGCCGGGCCATCTGTCCCCCGGCACGGAGTTAAATCCGTAATGGCAGCTCCATACCTATCCACTCCCTCTTGCCTCCCTCCCTCCCTCCAACACTCCCTCCCTCCAACACTCCCTCCCTCCCACGTTTATTGCAGCTCCAATTTTCTCTATATATTTTCAAGCAAATGTTGATTTGCTCAGGAAAAAAATGCCTGTGTCTCCCCGGATCAGAGTATTTTCATCCTATACCACACCTTAAATATATATATATGAAGAGTGGATTGAGTACTGTGTACTGTGACGCAGAGTGTGTAGGTTCGAATCCTCTGTGGACTGATATATAATGTTTGTATATATATATATATATATATATATATATATATATATATATATATATATATATATATATATATATATGAAATAAATTAAAACCACTGTTGGGAAACTAATTATTTTAAATATTCTCATCAATTTATATAAAAAAAAACTATTTGAAAATCCATAGCCAGAGTAAAAAAAATGCTAATGAAATTTGATTAAAAATTTCTCTTTGGGTTAGATTGAGGAATTTTTGTTTTTGAAAAATATTTAATTTTAATAGTTGAGTTTTAGAACTTTCTTTTGATTAATGATAATAATAATAATAATAATAATAATATAAATAATAATAATAATATAAATAATAATAATAATATAAATAATAATAATAATAATATAAATAATAATATAAATAATAATAATAATATAAATAATAATAATGATAATAAAATAATAATAATAATAATAATGATGATTATAATAATG